>JABTXL010000001.1:1280756-1332358 GCA_025134845.1 Neodon shergylaensis
GAAGGAAGGAAGGAAGGAAGGAAGGAAGGAAGGAAGGAAGGAAGGAAACTGTGCATGTATCCTGAGGGAAATGGCATGTATTTTGAGAAGGAAACCTGTTGTTTGTGGCAAGGTGATCAGGGATGGTCCCTCAGTGACACAGGGATTGAGGAATCTCTTAGGAAGAAGGAACAGCAGGTGAGACAAGCAAAAAAACAACAGAAGGGACAGCTGTAAACCGAGTGGTGGTGGCCTTTGCTAGGTGGAGTGAGTGATGGGGGACAATCAAGGATTTATTTCTAGTTAGCATGGAGAACACATATCCTAGAATATGCAACGGTGAGGGCAGGAGTGATCCTGAAGAAAAAGGATGCTGGAGAGAGTGAAGGTGTGGTGTGGTGGGGCTTGGAAGAAGGCAGCTGGGGGCAGCACAATAGCACAGGTGGTGAGATGAAGAGAAGATGCAGGACTGAGTTGGGTAGACATCACCAATGTAGGATCCAGGTGTGAGCAGTGCAGCTTGGACAGAAGGAAGGCATTTGAGTCTGACGGTTTTACTCACCCCTAGAGTTAGGAGAAGGGGTTATTAGTCATGATGGGCAGTGGAAGTCAGACTGAGAGAGCTTGAAAGCACAGAGCCCCCCACCCCCACCCCGAGCAACACTGAGATGCTGTCATTACAGCTATTCTTTCATCCCCTGGCTAAAGACTTAATGCACAATGAGCCTCTAGCGAAAAAAAAATAGGCCTTGATTCAGTGTAGAAAATTATGGCATGTCTCTTGCTTACAATTTAAACTCTAGACCTTTTTCTCTCTTGCCTTGGGTTTTAAAGTCCAAGAATTTGGGAAAAAGACATAGGAATATGTGACCAATTTTTACTAAGGTGTGTGGTTTCATCTCAACATGGCACATCTGAGAGGGACGAACCTCAGTAGAGAAACTGCTTTTTGGGCTCTGGTGCCTCAGGCATGGGGACAGAATTGTCAGCAGTGCATTCTCTCTTCTTAGAGGAAGAGCACCAGGAACATAACTGACCAAACTGGAAGGTGATGTCAGTGTCCCCTAAACCAGGAGATGGAGGAACTGGGGTAGCAGAGCCTGGTGTTTCCCCAGTACTCGGATTTCTACACGGGGAGCCTGAATGAGACCAGAGCTATAATCAGAGGAGAGGGGAAGAAAAAGAGTGTCTAAGGAGACACTAGAGGTAGATGGTGAAGTGGATGATTGGGGCAAGGAAGCCACTACAGTGTCATGAAGTCAACAAAACAGATGCAATCCAAGACAACCATTCCATGTACTAAAGCAATGACATTTAATACTGTGTTATCCCGACATTTCAAGATGATCTCACTGGGGACAAAGGAGTTTCCTAAGTCTGTGTTGATTGTCGGGGAGGGAGCGCCAATAGTGTTTCAAGAAAGCAATGTGATAGCCTCGCTTCTGATGAAGACGTAGAAAGTTCCAGGACACTGTCACTACTATAAACAGTGAGAAGACTCTATTTTGATGGCACATAAAATGTGCTTATCAAGTTGTCTATTTGTGGCCGTCAGCCATGACAAGCTAAGTCTGGGCAGGTCACCCAAAGGAAGTTCTTTACTTCCAACCATTATCACCTGCCAGAGTAGAACTCAGCCCTCGATAAATTTAATCAGAGGCCTGAGTCTCAGTAGTTTACCCTGAAGCAATACCTGGTAGCAGAAAAAATAAATAATAATAATAATAATAAAACACAAGCTGAGATTACCAGATCACCGCCCAGGAGCAGACCATTCAAAAGAAATGCCTAACATTCCAACCACTGTAGATAGGATCACCTGCCAGTGCACACTCACCAGAACAGCCCTAGACAAACATCAGCCAATCAGAGGTCCTGAATCTCAGAGACCCCCCCACCCACACCTTTACTACTATAAAAACCCAAGTCTTATTGAGCTCAGGGCTCTCCAGTTATTCCAATACGTTGGACATGCAGAGAGACCAAGTTTGCAAACTTGATTAAAATAAAGGGTCTTTGCTTTTACATATGGGACTCGGTTTCCTTGTTGGCTTTTGTGGGGACTTTGCGGATTTGGGCATAACACTTTCAGGGCATTTTATAACCTGGGTCTAAAGAGTGGCAATCCTTCTTGAGGACTCAGCCCCTAGAAAGAGTGAGGACGGTCTCTCCTTCTTGTGCTATGATCTCCTGATATAATAAGCCTCTCAGCTATTTCTGGTCATATAAAACATTTTGCAAAGTAACTCTCTGCTTTAAAAACAAATACATCTATGTTTCCCCCTTTTTGCCAGTAAAGAATGCTTTTCATGCCGGGCGGTGGTGGCGCATGTCTTTAATCCCAGCACTCGGGAGGCAGAGGCAGGCAGATCTCTGGGAGTTCGAGGCCAGCCTGGTCTACAAGAGCTAGTTCCGGGACAGGCACCAAAGCTACAGAGAAACCCTGTCTCGGGAAAAAAAAAATGCTTTTCATGACAAACAGCAGGATTAATTGTGTAATTAATTGTGTAATAAAAATTATAATGTAATTAGATACCCTCCTAAGGTTTTTAAACCCTAAAATATCTCATGAGTTGTTACCTTCTTTCTTTTTTTTATATATGACAGTCAATGGACACAGAGGGGTTGAGTAACAGCTAATTCTGCCTCAGAACTGATGACAGGAACCGTGTGAAGATCAATGACAGGATCTTCAGAAAGCTTGTCTGTGCTTGATTCTCTGTGTATGATCAACTAAGCAGGACACAGTAGAAACCAATCACGTGATAATGAACTTGACTACAGAAAACGAACTATCATAAACACAGAGTTTCTACTAACTTGCTGACTCATGCTAATCACTCTGTTGATTAATGATAAAGTATTTATCGCGAGCTTACCAAACCCTGGGCACTGAGAACACAGTGACACAGCACGAAGTCCGGGGGTTGAGGTGGATATTAGGGGACATATTTATGAGGCCAGATGTGATAGTACAACCTTTAATCCCAATGCTTAGGAGGTGGAGACAGGTGGAGCTCTTAGTGAGTTCAAAGTCAGCTTGAAACTTATTTTACAATTATAAATAGTTACGATGATAGCAGTAGCTTGAAAGAGTACTGTTGTTGACTGAAGAGTAATAACAGGAGTTACTAATTTAGAAGGATTTATACGATGAGACTAGGATGGTCGACATACATGTTGTAGGGTGAAAGAAACACTTTAGCCTTGAATGCTGACTCTGAAACTAGAGCCAAAGACATACACTTCGGCCCTGAATCAGAACAAGGGAAAGAAACACACCCTGGCCCCAAAACTAGAGCCAAAAGCTAAAAGGGGCCAGTAAAAAAAAAAATACAGTTTGACCCTGAATGAAGGTCCAACTCTGCTCCTGACCAACTGAGCCAGAGAAAGAAGCACTTTAGCTCTGAACCAAGAACCAAAGAAACACACCCTGACTCTGAAAGCAGAGTTACAGGAACACACTTTTGGTTCTAGAACTGGAGCCTATGAAAGAAATAGAGCCTTTCTATTTTCATTGGCCCTGAAAATAGAGCCAAAAGACTAAAAAGGGCCAATGAAAGAAAAACAGTTTGACCCTAAAGTCAGAATCAGTTCTGACCCTGACCAACTAAACCAACCAATCCTTGAACAGGAAAACTAAACAATCCCTAAGCAGAAAATCTCCTCCCTGGGGAAAGTCTGCCTCTTAGAAGCCTTATATAAGCCTTCTGCCTGTTCAGCTGCTGACTGTCACCACCCTGGCAGAGGTAGGCACTCTCCTTGACTCCTCCTTTCTAAATAAATCTTTTTCTTAAAAGGGTTTTGGGTGGAGATCTTTCAGCAACATGGAGCAGAAGAACCTTTGCTGGAACATTTCCTTAGGGGGGGCTGAGCAGAAACAAAACAAAACAAAACAAAATAACAACAACAAAAAAAAATAGAAAAAACAGTTACAACTGCTGGGAAACTCCCTTAGGAGTGGAGCAGAAAAAGTAACTTTTCGCCTGAGCCAAAGGAGTTTGCTACATTTCTGCAGGGGTTTTCCCTTTAGCAGACTGAAGCAGAAGAAGTGACATCTTGGGCGACAGCTGAGCAGAACAGAAGAAATGGATAGCTCTGCTAGGAGGTTCCCTTAGGGAAACAGAGTAAAGCTCAGCTGTATGGGTTTTCTCTGAGAGCAGCAGGATTGCTACATCCTCCACATAGATCGTCCCCTACTGTGCTACAGCACCTTGGTATCACCTGACTTCCCAACAAGTAAGAATACCTTTCCCTTCGCATGTAGTAGCAGCACAAACAACCTTGGGCATCTCCTTAATCTCTAGCTAGAGTGACATTACTACTTACAAATCAGAAATGTTAAATTCACAGAACTGTGATTGGTTTTTTTCAGGGCTGAAAACCTGTCTAATTGAGTATTTGGGATAGCCCAAGTCTTCGCCTTTGAGATACTTCATGCTGCCTTCCTGAAGCGCTCTTCCCACTTTCCAGACATATGATTGACTTTTTTCCTGCCCTGTGCAGTCTAGACAGTAATCGGGTACTGAACAGGAGCATAAAGCAGGGCACCGCAGAGTGCTGCTCGCATCTGCAAAGCAAGCTCTTGCGCTGACCGCATTACCCACAGGTGGAAGTCTGGTTCAAAACATACACACCTCAGGATGATAAGTGGTTCCAACCTGTCTGAGACAGAGATCAGTGTGAAGGAAACGGCATGGCCGGGTCCCCACTGAGAGGACCCATGAAAGCTGCAACTTCGTCGGAGTCACCAAACGATCAGACCATGCTTAGTCTTACAGATCCAGATAATCTTGGAGTCACCAAACGAACAGACCATGCTTAGTCTTACAGATCCAGATAATCTTACTGGAAGGAAAGCTAGAGTTTCTTAGACCTGACAGAAAGTGGTCCACCGAGTTATTCATGAACACCAAGAAAACCAATGGTCCAAATAAAGCATTTTCTAAGTAAGAAGATCTTCTCCTAGTAAAACAAACATTTCTAGCAACTAAATTTTACCATGGTAATGGAAAATGTGATGATTGAACCTGTGGAGTTGTCTAGAAGATTCCATAAGTTTCATGCTTCGAAACAGTCTATACTTTTTTCCTCCTTCACAATCCTTCTAGACACCTCCATTTCTGAAGGCTTTATGGCCACAGTTCACCCCCTGTCACATTGGTTAGAGGAACTGACTGGCGTGCATGGTATCCTGGCGTTAGCATCCTGTTCCCTTTAATGGCCCCAGTTCCTCCATCAGCTCTTAAACACCTGCTGAATGATGAGTCTCTGCCAAGAACTGCAGTTACTGCAACTGAGCACCTGGCCTTCACTCAAGTTCACTACACTAATATCCCAATGGTCTCTAGTTTACATGGCCACCATTACTTCTACGATTTTTGATCACTGACTTCAGACTGCCCCTTTTTCCAGAGTCCCCACTTTCTATTGTCCTGGATAGCATTGACTGATCATTGGAACTCCTTTATTCCTCTAGACTGTTCCTTTAACTCCGATTCTTGCTAGGATGCTCCTGCTTTTCTCCCAAAGAAACATTTTCCTAGTTAATTGTCTTGTCTACTCTATGGCATGGTGAAGGCGTAAGTCACAAACAATGCCACACCAATTTGGAATTATGATTAATAGGGTGGTATTTATTTAAACGGGAAAAAACTTACAGATAACCGTCCCAGACAACAGCCCTCTGCGCAGTCAGGAAGGAGTCTAGTAGCCGGAAGCGAAGAGAGAGCAGAGGGAAGTAGCCGCTTTTTTAAAGGGAGAGAGACCACGCCCCAATGGGCTGGCATCTCAGTAGCTATAGGCTGGAGGAGCGGAAGGACCTCCTGCAACAGCATGGCCAATGAAGTCAAGGAGCCATGTCAATCTCTTAGATGTCCCTAAAGACAGGCACGGTGTCGCTCTCATCAGCTGCTGCCACTCAAATACTCACAAATCAACACGCAAGACAAAAGTGATGCATTGCTAAGAAAATCCACACATTTCTATGCCATTTGCGTCAGGCTGTATAAAATGATTATACATTTTTATTCTTGCCAAGGAACTTGCTCTTCTTCCTTGACCCAATGTCAAAGTACAACTCTCCAGTTGCCCACCACTTTTAATCTTAAGATAAAAATCTATGAGCACTTAGCTACCTTATTGGCAGAAATGAGTGTATAGACAAGATCTTGTTCTCATTTGTGGAATTAGAAAGTGTCGTTTCCAGAGAACATTTTGATAATTGTGTGCTGCTATCATAGTGGGTTCATTCTGTTCTTTAAACATTAGGTGTTTGTTTGTGTCTTTCCTTCTTCTTCCTGTCACCCATGCCAGCTGACAATGCCACTGGGCTCTTCACCCGCAGAGTGGTGGAGCATCTGATTCCCGCTATTCTGAGGTAAGGAAGAAAACACTAATTAGGGAAGAGAAGAATGAGCTTGGAAGGTAATGGATGCATATTAGAAGGCTAGTAATGGCTTCTGTGTCTGAGTCTTCATTAGCTGTTCCCAGTTCTCACTCCTAAAAGGTTTTCTCTTGTGCTCCTTAAGAAAACTAAAATGTTTAAGACTGGAAAAAGAGTAAGTTAGCAAGGCAGGCCACTTCCCTGTGGTGTGCAGACATGGTCCTCTCGGGCCTTGTTTGAAAGAAGCTTTTCATTGCCCTCAGGGTCTGCGTATGTGTGTATATACATATACATATATATACATTCGTATATATTCATATATATATGAATGTATACATACACACACATCCTTGTGGCATGAAGACAGTCCTCTAGACAGAGTTTGAAAGTAACTTTTCATTGCCTTCAGGGTCAGAGTGTGTGTGTATGTAAATATACATTTCATATATACATGAGTGAATATACACTCATATACATATATACACATACATATGAGAAGCTTTGAAATCATTAAATGCTTACAAAGATTATTTATATACACATATACATATGAAGCTTTGACAATCATTAAATATGTACAAAGATTTCCAACAATATAGTATTCTAAGACAAAAATGATTTTGGATCAATCTTTGCTGAAATAATGAACTTAGAATCACACTTCGCTTCCTGATCCCACTATTGTGAGCTTGGGTACTGCATCTCCAATTCTTTCATTTTGAGTCCTGGCTTGAAGAAAGTCCCTGAGTGGGCCACTCTCATCTCACAGACCAACAAAGAAACATCAGAGGCCAAAGTCCTCCTGTGACTTTGTATTGATGCTTCAACAAGGCTGAAGGTCATGTCTCATCTCTTCACTTTCCATTGGTCCACACTAGTCAAGTGACTGCATCCAGAACCAAAGGAGGGAGGGTGTAGGCATCACAGCGGAGAGAGTGAATTGGGAAAAAGAGCTCCATCAGCACAACGGCTTGCCCAACATTGCCTTGAATACCATTTTCATTCAGGAGGATTTTTAAATAGATCCAAAACACATAGTTCTTATTTTAGTAAATAATCACATGCAATTTCAGATTGCAAATATTAGCTTAATAGCATAGTTTTCATTAAAAATTTCCTTTGGTGCTATATCATATTTCAGTAAATCCGGGAACCATAATTTCTCAATAGTTTGGCCATTTAGATCGCTCCCAATCTTTTGTTCTTTGTAACGATCATTTCTGGTCTTATGAAAACCTTTGTAATTTTTTTCTACTCATAAAATCCTTTCTTTTGACTAGACGCCCAGACGAATAATAACTGGGTCAAAGAGTGTGAATATTTTTAGAGTTCTTAAAATACTTTGACAAATTGCATTTCAAAAGTTGCTAACAATTTTGACTCCCATTTGGAGTGCATAGGAAGGTCCCTCTGCACCAAATTCCTACAAACAGTGGTCTTAGGAATGGAAGGAAATGCCTCTGATAGTTCCTGCCCCAGGTATGTTTGATCCTCCTGTCAAATTTCTTTTTCTTTCTCTCTCTCTCTTTTTCTTTCTTTCTTTCTTTCTTTCTTTCTTTCTTTCTTTCTTTCTTTCTTTCTTTCTCTCTCTCTCTCTCTCTCTCTTTCTTTCTTTCTTTCCTCTTCCTCCCTCCCTCCCTCCTTCCCTTCCTTCTTACCTCTCTTCCTTCCTTCCTTCCTTCCTTCCTTCCTTCCTTCCTTCCTCTTTCTTTCTTTACACCACTCTCTCCTTGTTTGAGTCTTTATCCCATGAATTCCAGTAGCCCCACTGAGGACAGGGATTCTGTGTGTCTTAGTAGCTAAATCCTCCACACACTGCATGTACCTGTTCAATAGATGCTGGCGGAATGAATCACTATGGACTGAGCACACAGAGAAGGGAGTTACTGCTGACTGTTTTCCCCTTGGTCACTATAAGCTGAGTTGTTTTCTCGATTTCTATCACAACAGTGTGATCTCTTTCTTCTTGGTTGAGCATTCTTACCCTTGAAGCTCACTTGGCTATCAGGACCCAGCGCCTTTTACCAGTGTAGATCAGCTCCTTAGGTTGAGGATGTTGCTCACTGGTACAGAAGCTCTCATTAGTCCCCCACTGCAATATCTCAATTACTTCGGCGTATTTTAAATTTTTATGTCACATTCATCTTTCAGTCTGCTGTAACGTAACTTTTCCTTTTATTGCTTCCTCATTTCATTTTTTTCCCTAAAAGTTTAATAAGTAAATCACCTAGTGTCTTGTAGTCTTTCATTTTATGTTTGGTCTTTTGATCTATTCATAATTTTCCAGGCTGTGGGGAGTGGGATGAAATTGTGACCTGGTTATTTTTCCTACATGACTGATAAATTCCTTCCCTTTAGACACGGCAGAGCCATCTTAAGGGATACAGAATGCGTCTACTGCCTAACACACAGAAATAAACGAATGATGTGCTTTTGTGTCTTATACTATTTAACTTCTTAATGTTTCTTATATAATTAAGGGATAAGTCAGCATGGATGGATTAGCATTTATTCTCTGTGATCACTGGACTGTGGCCCTGACCTACATCCATGGTTTGTAATAATTTTCCTGCCAAGCACAAGAAGAACTGGATGGACAAACAGAAATCTATCCCAATAGAGATAGATCCCAAGCACTATAAAGTATCCGTACCTTAATGAATCAGGAATGCCCATTCAGCTTTACATAATCTAAGTCCACTGTAACGTTAACTGTGAGGTCAAGACCAGATGCCCTGTAGTACTGTGAGGCAACTGGTGATTGTCAGTGAACATTTCTTCTGCCAGCCACTGAGGAATCATTACCACTTCCTCCCTTCTAGGATAACTTCGCCAGAGAGGAAAGGTAGGGAGGTCTGGGGGCAAATGGCTGCTTCAGAGACACTGTGAAAGGTACTTCAAGGCCAATGAGTCCATTTGGGGACTCCGAAAGAAGCACAAGGGTATAATTGCCCCTTGAGAAGACTATACAATCTCCTGTCTGCATAATACTATGCTCACTAAAGGGTAAACAATATAATATTGTGAAGTTAAACCTTTAAATGGGTGGATCTCATGTTAGGTACTCTTATGACAATATTTAGATTCTAGTAAGAGAACTAAGCTATCAGACACAAAGATCAATGCCATCTGGCAAATAGCAAGATGTTAAGGATAGCCCAGGTCTAACCTGGAGCCCCTCTCCAGGAGGGAACAGGTACCATGGATCAGATAAGCTCAGGTGAAGCTCTGAAGTGTGTGACACAGAAGCTCTATCCAGAGTTGTAGTTGGCACAACACTTGGCTTTTATTGCTAGTAAAGCCATTTGAAGTTGACAAGTGTAGAAGCATCAGGCTGTCCAGAAAGACTTGCCTAGAGCACTCAACACTTATTTGGTATGATGCAGTAGATATGACACTCCCTCATGTACAATATATTCTCAGAGAGAAATCACATCACAAAGTAAGGGTAAAACAGGAAGGAACCAGTCAAGGTGACAAGGCAGTGTTGGTGTCATGGGAGCTCAGAGGCAAATATTTTTTCCTGTGTTTCTTCAGGTAGACTTAGTCTTGGTCAATGTTAACACAGGCTGTGCACTTGCCCAACTTTTCAAAAACAACAGGCATTCTATCCTTATCACTTCCTACTTCAAAGGAATGACCACATTTCCAATGTCATTAAATAAAAACAGAATGAAGAATTTGGTCCAAGTTTCTTCTATTTCCCATCTGTGAAGGGCAGAGTAGGGGACACTTAAAGATGTTCCATGTCTTGAGTTCTAGGTGAATGATGATGTGAAGGGAGACTAAGATAGATTGCACATGGTCTTTAATCAGTGGACATCACCCAGGTATGCCCATCATAGTCATGGGGCCTTTCAGTTTGGAAAAAGAAAGCAGAACAATTAGTGTCAGCAGAGGTGATGAGAAACTTGCCCCAACGACAATGACTTTGAAGAAGGAGAAAAAGAACCAGGGCCTAAAAACACAATATCATCTAGAAATTTGAAAAGAAACTAAATAGATCCTCTCACAGTGCCTGCCAGCATCTTCATTTTAGTTTAACAAGACTGGCAGATTTTGAACCCACAGAACCAGAGGAAATGAGTTTGCCTTGCTTGAAGCCACCGAGTTTATAGTCATTTGGTTTTGTAGACATAAAGAATGGATAAATTTGTCTTGTGTGTCATGTTTCTAACCCTAAGATCTGTTCCTAATTCTAAGAAATGTCATTTGCCTCATTTCCAAGGTGAGCTCTGAAACTGCTGACACTGTTTTATTGACTATTTTCTCTTTGTTCTATAATGTCAAGACAGTCATGCTGCTCCTGGTTCTATCTTGAGGAGCTCTATTTTCTTGCCTTTTAAAGTTACAAAGGATTCTTGATAAAATAAATACAAAAATCTTCATGAATTTATCCTTTCATGTGTAACTAAGTTTTCTTGAATTCTTGTCAGGAGAAAGGAGGAGAGGGAGGGAGAAAAGGAGGGGAGAGAGAGAGAATGAACATGAGTAAAACTGTATGTAACACAGCAGGAACAAGAAGATGGGTCACTTCCTGAGTGAAGGAGACCTTGGTCATTTCAGTTCAGTTATTAAATTTCGAAACATTGGAGAGGTCAGAAGGCCACATGTTTATGGAATTTGAGCTCAAATGATCGCTGAATCATCTGCCTATTTTCACTATCAACAACTTACCTGCAGTGACCTGTACTCTGTACAGGAATGGAATAGAGGGAAAATAGCTGCTCCATTGTAGGATTTTATCACTGTATGTTCAGTAGCAACCTTTTACTGGTGCCAGATTTTCCCCTGGCCCCCACACTCGGTTTTGCAACCCAATTTGAGGTCATAATTTAGAGTTCGAGAAGCTGGTGTCTAAATTCAGTTTACATTTTCCCTTGCTCTTATAAAGGAAACAGAAACTCTGTTGTATTTTAACGTTATGAACTAACGAAACCAGATCAATCTTCCGTTTGTTCTTCACTGTCCTCTGCTTCTTCTTTCCATCTATTGTAAATCTGTTGATATCACTGACCTAGTAAGCAGTGATTGTCGAATTCCTCTGCGTTGTTTGCTGCCCAAGGCTATCGATATTATGCTGCCCTAGAGGACCAGAACATGCAATCCTGGAGACTTCCAACTAATGGTAGCCTGTAAGGAAGGCCAGTGAGTCACCTCATAGATAAACAAATCTGATCAATCACAATTTTGCTGCTGAAATAAAGACATTTTCTATCACCAAAGAAGAGATCATTTGATTAATTAAACGAGAAAATTAATACATGCAAATTCAATCTTACTATTATTAATGCATTAAAAATAATATATATTCTTTGTCCAAGAAATAATGCTTATGAATTTCTATAAAGTTAAGACATAAAGAGTACAGGGATCCTAAGAGACAACTTTCTGAAAAGTAGACACAGGTATAATCCAATTAAACAGACTTTTGTGTGCATACCAACACACCGAACCAATTCATTTCATAACATTCTCTTGACAGAAGGGTGCCATATTGCATCAGAAAGGAGTTCCCAGTAGTAAGATTTTTATCCCTGAAGCTTTAGCCCCCTCATAAGAAGCTAGATCTAAACTAAGAATTCATTAGTTGATAATTAGAACCCAAGGTAGAGAGGCACAAATCAGCAAGGTGATCTAACACATTAGCAAGCCATTTATTCTGATATTTATGGGCCATTTCTTTGCATAGAAAGGCCTTGGATGAGTTGCTGTCATAGTGTCATGATGAAAGAAGTGAAGGAGGGGACATTTGTTTTGGCTCATGGTGTCTCACTAACACTGGAATGCATAGTACATCAAAGCATGTCCCATCAGAGAATCTAGAAACAAAGGAGTGGGAGAATGTCACCTTAGGAGACACAGGCAAGGATGTGCTCCAGAGCCTATTTCCTCTACCTGGTCTCCATCTCCAACGTTTTAGGGCTCACCAAAAAAGTCATCCACTAAGGAATTAACTCACTAAGGGATTAGCAAGCACGGAGCCCCCAGATCGATCACTTCCTGAAAGCCCATCGACTGACAACCCCCGAACACGTAGACCTATAAGGAATGTTCAAGCCTTAGCATGCCCCATGAGGCATTAGTGATGGTTAATCTTTCTTAACAATTGGACTGACTCTGGAGTCAAAAATAAGGTAAGCTGCTGATCATATCTGTGAGGATTTTGTTTTTTGTTTTTCTAATCAGAGTATCTGAAGTGGGAAGGTCCACCCTAAATATGAGCTATCCTATCTGCTGACAGGAGATCCGAGACAAAAGCTTTGATTTATATCTGCTTGCCTTGGCTCTCTCTAGAAAATTCATCTGCTTTGTTTCTGCTGCTGCATACCTTCCCTGGAAGCAGAATTGAGCTTTCTTGGGCTTCCAATGTGGACTGCAGACCAGAGGACTCCAAAAACTTCCAGCTCTTTAGAACTTGGTGGGGAGGGGACTCCTGAAGTGCCAAGCCTCATGGGGTGAGTAGTTACTGGGTCCTCAACCTTTCTAGTGAGATTGGATTGCCCAGATTCAGTCATGCAACACAACCTAACAAATGTCCTTTCGATATATATTCATTCTATCAGTCTTCTTCCTCTAGAGAACCCCAACTAATACTGTATTAGTGATTCAAGTCAAATAAGACCCCTGGAATATAACATGAATTTGGCATTTCCCTTAACATTAAGGAGCTTAGATTCTTATACTTTTTGTGGGAGAATTTTTATTTCTCATATATTCTGAGCCATGTATGTGCTAGTACCTGTATTCCTACCTCCCACAGCAGGCCAAATTCTCTCCTCTGCTATCTAAAGCCACAGACAACATGGCAGGCAGTGAGCACCACATCTCATATCACAATCTCACCGAGAATCTCTAGTTGTTATTCTACTTGAAAAGCTTGCATCTTGACTGTTCTGCAAAAAAAAAAAAAAAAGCAGAATGGTCTGCTTCTAGCTTCAGAGTGTGTGCTTATTTTTGAGAAGGGGCTTCAGCATAGGTTTGCCTTCCATGTTGCTTTTTTCCGCAGCCCCAGGGGCAGATCTCAATCCTGAGTGTCCAGCAGAGAGGGAACATCATTCTCTGGTGATTGATCTGGGAAACTGATACAGAAAAAAAGGCCCCCTTTGGCTGTGAACCAAAAAGTTTCCTGTGTGGTGTTGGCATGATAGACAGGCTCTCTCCAGTTCCCAAGGAAAGCCAGTCAGTCAGAGCAACATGGGCACTGATTTATAACACAGTCAACTTTCCTTCCTGCCATAGGCTCTTATTTTTTTCCTAAGAGGATTTATGATGATCCCAGACACTCAGCCGACATCAGAGTATAAAAGAAACAGAATCTAACGATCAGCACTGACTAGGGGATAGCTCTATTCTTAGGCAGGAACATCCTAAATTGATGTCTCTTATCAGCAGCTCATCAGCAAGCCGAAGTGATACATTACAAAACCATCCACATTCCAGGCTTCCCTCTGCTCATCAGTGAAATCAGCCACCTGAGGCATCAGCCCATGTTTATTGCTTTACATAGGAACACTCTTTGCATAGGAATGTCAGAACACTTACCACTCTTTTCCATTATAAGAAGGAATTTCCTTTTGTAGGAATTTTTCCTTTTGTTGCTTACAGGCATGGCAATTTCCCACTGGGAACTTCTAGTCAGCCTCATGTATACCCAGCTCTCTTTAGCTTTTGAATATTTCCAGCTGTACTGCATCTGCAATCATGACACTCAAAGTAAGCATTATGGGAGGTTAGTACATGGCAGTACTCATGCTATGCTAAGTCCGAGCCACAAATATGAAGCCACCACTAAATCATTAGTGTGATTTAAATTTTTTTTTGAAATTTGTTTATTTTTTAATTTCTATTTTATTCTTAATAATATCTTTTTATATAGTTGTATTGGAAGTGACTAATATTTAAAACCTAAATATATTTAATGAATACAACTGGATGAATCTGAGCATGTACACTTACAGTTACCCCAGTTGAGATAATAAATTGGTACATTACTACCCCTAATACACTTGTATTCCTTTGCTGTCTTCTGCTCTTCTTCCTCCTCTTTATTTGTGATTAAATAAAAAAATGCAATATTTATCCTCTTTAGCAGATGCTTGCATGTATAATGCCATACTGTCAGCTACTGGTACCACACTGTACAGCACCTCTCTAGAACTTACTCATTTGTTTAATTATAGTTTTATGACCCCTGGTCACTATTTCCTCCTTCCCACCCTAGCCCCTATTGCTGGGCAACAACAATTCTACTTTGTGCTCCTATGAGCTGAATTGTCTTAGGTTCTTTAGATAAGTGGTGTGATCTAGTCAGTTCACACCAGTTAGGATGGTTGTTATTTTTTTTAAGTCAGCAAGTATTGGTGATAATGTACAGACACTGTCATCCCATACTATTAGTGACAAAGAAAGTGGTTTATCAGTCATGGAATACAGAACAGAGACTCTTCAGAAAGGCTAAAACCCGGATTGCCATGGGATTCTACTCCAGAATTATTGAAACATGTGCCTTGAGGATTCTGTACTCCTGCATTCATTCCAATACCATTCAGAATTTTTAAGTAGAACAACTCATATTTGTTGCTTTTTCTCACCATTGTGACAAGTGACCCGACAAGAGCAGCTTAAAGAAAGAAGAGTTTATTTGGACTTGCAGTTGAAGAAGCTGTAGAGTTCAGCATGACAGAGAAGTTAGAGTAGTGTATGTGTGTGTGTATATATGTGTGTGTGTGTGTGTGTGTGTGTGTTCTGTAGGGAACCTGTCACACTGTGGCCACAACCAGGAAATGAAGAATTGGGCAGGAAATAGAGAAAAGCTATGAAATCTCAAGGCCTTTTCCAGCAACCCACTTTTATAATGGCTCTACACTCTTTCATATAGGACTATAAGCTGGGGACCAATTTTTCAAATGTATGAGACTATGATTAACATTCCAAGTTCAAACCACAAGTTCAAGAATTTATTGATGAATAAACCGATTAAAAATGAGTAATACTGAAGCAGAACGTGTCAGATGGAGGGGGGAACGTGAATAAAGGAATCCCACACTATCTCCAAATAGGGTATATTGTTTTTTTTTCTTTATTAAAAGGAAAACCTACCGATGATGGAGGAAGGTCATTGGTTAAGTAATAAAGAAACTGCTTGGCCTCATAGGTTAAAACATAGGTGGGAGGATTAAACAGAACAGAATGCTAGGAGGAAGAGGAAGTGAGCTCAGAGGCCATGCTCCCCTCTCCCGGGCAGATGCCATGAAGCAAGCTGCCAGGTCAGACATGCTGAATCTTTCCCGGTAAGACTGATGCTACACAGATTATTAGAGATGGGTTAATCGGGATATGAGAATTAGCCTATAAGGGCTAGAGTCAATGGGCTAAGCAGTGTTTAAAAGAATACAATTTGTGCGTTGTTATTTCGGGGCATAAGCTAGCCAGGCGATCAGGAGCTGGGGCGGCAGGAACGCAGCCTGCAGCTCCTACAACAGAATGGCCCCCAACATGTGGACAACTGTATCCACATAAAGCCTGAGACAGCTTGGGAAGTAATTCTAGAACAAAATGAAAACATTGTGCCTGGTTTCTTGATAGCAGCAATTTCTCAGGTCTACTCTGCTTGCTAGAGGCAAGCAAGTGCTCTCAACTAAGAGAGGCTTCCTGACTCAGCTTTAGCTGCAAAACCCTGCAGCTCATTAAGAGGTCCTGCCACAAAACACTTAAATGGTATTGAAAAGCTGACTGCATGCTTGTTTGTTTTCAGCTGTAATAGGAAAAGGTTGTGCTGTTTTAAAATGCCAGGGCAAACTCTGACTTTTTGACGCAGGAGGGCCGACTACAGAGAGAGGACTTGAGTGTTGTCTGTGGACAGAATGCTGCAGTTTCCTTGCTAGCAGGGACCTTAAAACGCCATAGAGTTGTGGCAGTAAACATGGCTACAACCGGTACCTCTACCATGAGGCTGGAAAGCTAAAGAATGGGCTGGATCCAGCCGTCAAAGCCACGGCTTTAGTCCTACTGATATTGCTTGGTAAATTAAAGACTCATGTGGTCAAAAAAGAGACATATACAGTAAAAGAAAGATTCAAAGTCAAAGAAAATGTTTAAATGATTTACAGTGTGTTACAAATATATGCAAGCTAAAATTTAAAGTTCTTAAAAGTAAAAAAAGGAATAAAGAGAGTAGTTGGGTGTGGTAGTACACACCTTTAATCCCAATGCTTGGTAGGCAGAGGGAGATTGACCTCTGTGACTTCAAGGTGTGGTAGTGCATGCCTTTAATCCCAGTGCATAGAAGGCAGAGACAAACAGATCTCTGTGAGTTCAAGGTGTAGTAGCATACACCTTTAATCCCAATGCCTGGGAGGCAGAGACAGGCGGATCTCTGAGAGTTCAAGGACAGCCTGGTCTACAGAGTTATTCCAGGACAAAGATATATGGAGAACCTGTCTCAAAAAGCAAAAAGTTAAAAGTAAAAATAAACAAAATAAAGGTTAAAATAAAGCCGCACAAAGATGGAAAATACATAGAGAATCTTGATACTGTATGCTATTATGTTCTCTTTGAATTGCTTTAATGGTGAGGAAGGAGCAGCATCTGCTAAAAGATATTTGTTTATAAATGGTGCTGAACTAATCCAACATAGATATTTTGAAAATGCCTTGACTTTGAAATTTGGATCTAAGGACATGATGCTTTGGAAAGGAGTTTCTTATTTTGTTTTCACAGAGGGTGAGAGTCTGTGGATCGCTTCTATCCCAATATGGTATGATGGACCACGCCCTCCTGAATGGTTGCTGTGAACACCCTCAAAAAATTACTTCACTCAACTGCCAACTGAGATGAAACTAGCACACAGGTTATACCATGAAAGACTTAATTAACGATGCCCCCATTCAGCAGGAAGCAGTTTGGAGAGAAAAAACTGTGCCCATTTTCCCAAATATGGTTTATAAACGTTTTTTTTTTTACATTTAAAGGGGGATATGATATAGGTATGAGTAATTTGCATTAGTATAGATTTTGCTTTATTGATAGAGATTTAAGGTCAATTTTGTTATATGTATATGTATTTCTGATCTTGATTAAGGTACTGTGATTGTGTAGTTCATTTAAAAATGTAATGCATATAGGTTGTTAATGGATAATCAATAATAGTCAAACTTGTAGTCATGTGAGTTGAGATTTTCTAGATGTACATAGATATGTTTTAGATAGGCATTCTTCATATTTTTCAAAGATTATAGAATATGGCATTTTAAATGTTTTAATAACTTAGGGCTTTTCATGACAATGAGACACATCTGCTCCTGGCAGCACCAATCTACTTCAAGAAGAAGATGGGCATCGAAGAGGTACCTTATGGAGTTTAACAGCCATTTGGGCAAGAAACTGCTCTTGCCTGGACTATTGCATAAACTGGACACAGAGAACCTGCAGAGAGAGGACTACTGAACTTGCCTAAAGGTGAGATGATCTTTCGGGGTTCCTGATACATGAAAGAGTCTGCGAGACATTCTGCAGGACACAGCAGATAGTGACTGAACTGACTTTGAAATTTCCTGCTTCATGGAAATGTCTCTGGATACTATGGGCCTGTAGGCTGAAGATGGATGCCCCAACGGTACAGAGAAACTTTGGGTGACTGTCCAGGCAGCAAGATGTCTCTGTCATTTCTAAAGTTTGGAAGTTGCTTATTTCTTGTTTGGTTAGGTAATATTGTATCTTTCTGGAGTCTTTGATGGAGTTAAAGAATAGTTATAGTTATAGTTTTCCTTAGTTATGATAAAGATAAAATAGATGTAAATATTGTAATTTTTACTTGATAACTGTTTTGTTATATGTAATTTTGCTATGTTAAAGTTAAAGCCTTTCCTTTTTGTTTAAACAGAAAAAGGGGAAATGATGGAGGAAGGTCATTGGTTAAGTAATAAAGAAACTGCTTGGCCTCATAGGTTAAAACATAGGTGGGAGGAGTAAACAGAAGAGAATGCTGGGAGGAAGAGGAAGTGAGCTCAGAGGCCATGCTCCCCACTCCTGGGCAGACGCAATGAACTCCGACCCAGGATGGACATAGGCTAGAATCTTCCCAGTAAGCGCACCTTGGGGTGCTATACACATTAGAAATGGGCTAGTCCAGGTGCGAGAGTTAGCCGAGAAGAGGCTAGATATAATGGGCCAAGCAGTGTTTAAAAGAATACAGTTTGTGTGTTGTTATTTCGGGTAAAGCTAGCCCGTGGCAGGAGCTGGGTGGCGGAACACAGCCCACAGCTCCTAAAACACACAGATCACAAGGAGGAAATAGAAATGGGATCCGACATCCAGGTGTGGCCACAAGAAGAAGAGAGGCAAGAGGGCAGGATCACAGTTTTTTGGTACTGTAGGCCATGCCCCAACCTGGTCCAGCATCTCAAAGGCCATTGGCTTTTGTCGAAATAAGAGAGTTCCAAACACAATACAAAATTATAAACAATAAGAACAGATATCAAGTATAAAAATTAGAATTACAGCTAATATAAATAATATTAAGCAAGTAACATATGTAAACAATGTATAAGTATTTTGATCAGAGGTAGAAATGCATAATGAAATATGATAACTATATACTAAAATTGTATCAATATATAAAATGTCTTAGAGGTAGAAACATGCATGCATACAATCTGACAAAATAACTTTGCATAGGTGTATAAATATTGTAAACAGAAATAGGAGCATATTCAATATAACAAATATAATTTGAATTTCTATCAATATACAAGAATCTATAAATCTATACCAATGTAAATTGTCTATAAAAGCTCACAAGTATTCACCCTATTACGATTGTTTTTATTATTAGTGTGAGTAAGCTCACACTACTCTACCTATTATCCCATTTAATTTTCCCTATTTTTTTCCCAAAGAGATATCTGAGCCTACATAATTTCCACCCCAACCCCAAGCCCTATCCCAGCCCTTAACCCTGAGGACAAACTGTTGGGAGAAGGGCCATGTCTTCTAAACTTAATTCCAGCTGTTGTGGGGGTGATGTTCTTTCTATGGCATCCTGTAAAACTAAAATGATGATTACGTTTGAAAATTACTGTCTGGTATAATTGCAAATGGACTCTGAGTAGTCGATAGTTTTATTTTTTTTCCTGAAGTTCTTATTTGGAGTTCTGGCCAGAATGTTGTAAGAAGGTACACTATTTCAGCTAACCAAGCTGGAATCAGCTTGAGCAGCTGGTACCCAAAACTGGTCTTATAATAGTGCTACCAGCATCATGACATTGTATCAACCAGGTGAAGTCATTGTTCTGGAGGCCCATCTTTTTCCTGGAAACTTCAAAGATTACTGAAGGAAAAGTTTTCATTGTGAAAAATTTAAACAATATTCATATAGACCTATATTTAACAAAAGATACAATATATACAAAATTGGTATTGAGAAAATAAAATTTTTCCTAAAATCTTTCTTTGTTCTGTCCCATACCAGTGACTCCTCACATGAGAAACTCTGAATTTTTCATATATATATATTGAATTTTTACCCTCAGGTGACCTGCCCTCATAAGTCATATCCCTTTTTCATGGGTGATCCTTTCTGGATAGTTATTTCTTCCTCTTTAGGCATCCAAATGTTCAGGGTCTCTTGACTTTTTAAAGACTAGTATTTTCCTGCAAAGACAAGAATAGAAATCCACCCCAAAACTATATGAGGTTTCCTTACCACCTGTATGGTTGTCAGCTCTGTGGATGAGCTGTCATTTCTCTTTCTCAAGACTTTTATCCTTTTCAAATAGAATTTTTAATAATTTTGATGATATCCATAGCTTTTCTTCCCCTGTGGAAACAAGAGCAAAACCCCTTCCCCAATGTAGCACATCTCCTGGTTTCCATTCTGAGGTCAATACATCCTTGAAATACACTGGCCGATTTAATCCAGAAGTTTTTCCTATTATCCAGTGTCCCTCTGCTGCCATTATTCCTTTCTCTTTAGCGTTAAGAAAATTCAGGATTAATAAAGCATTATACAATCTATAATCTAGTAACACAGGAGGGGACTTTGGTAGTAGTATACTTTGGGTACACATCCAGTGGACACTGGTCTTCTTTCCCTGATGAATGACCCATTACTCTCACTTAAGACTGATTCTTAGCAGCCAAGTTATCCCAGGTGAGTGACTCCTCACCACATGGGCTGAACCACAGATGGACTCTCAGCATGAACTCAGGAAAGCAAGTTGACCCTGAAAGGAACCTGGGGCTGTTATCATGAAGAGAGGATGGAACTGTAATGGGTGTGGTGTCATGCTTGGGTACACGGTATGATGTGGATGTGGAGAAAGCCAGGGGGTAACAACAAAGAGGGGTACGGATGGAACCTCTGACACCCTAATTTTCTGAATCCCTGCGGTTCTCATGTCAGCTGTCCGCAGCCTATTGGGTGCTTTACATGAATTGCTAATTTCATTGAAGTCAAATTAATATGGGTTTCTGTTATTAGCAGCCAGGAGAATCTGACATAAACAAGCCAGCAAGAGCTTCCCAGAATAGTAAGAATGGTGAAAAATTACATGGAAATTTGTTTTCTCCTTTATGCTTTTGTGAATATTTATAGTTTTTCTAAAGAAAGCAAGATATTTCCATAATAAAAAGAATAAAGCATATTATGAAAAAGAGAAATATTTATTTCTAAAGGCATGTTTTGTTTTTCCTCTCACTACAGAGAGATCCTCAACTACTCAAGTATTCTGACACATAATTCTTGTGGAGGAAAATAAAACTTACTTTTTAAGCAACTTACTGTGCTGGTATTCGCTCCAGCCCAAGAGGACCTTATGTTAAGCAAACACCACATCTAGAGATGAGCTCTGTTGATCGGGCAATGGGATGAGTCTCTGTCAACAACTGACCAGATGTGAGGTGGTAGAACTCAAAAAGAAACTTAGAACCTTTGCTATATTTTTTTCCTGAAGAGGTTCAAGACATTACCCACTTAACTGATGAAGATGGAAGCAATTACTGCCATCCTGTTCACACTTGTCCTCCAACACCTAGATGACAGGAAAGGTAAAAGAATGAAGACAGCACCTGTTCAATCAGTACTGACCTCAGTTTAACTTTGGACATCCTCTTAGGGACTTCTGTTGACTTTTAGCTAGCTTGAATTTTGGTCATGCGTCTTTTGGATCCAAAGCTTCTAGATATGGCTGTGAAATCAGGGCTATTACTATGTTCCCCCTCATTTCTTAATCCCTAGTCTATCTTCCCAGTTATTTCCACATTGCCCTATCTCTGAGCCAATTTCCTTATTTCCTGCTGGTTTTGGGGTAGTTCATCTTATAATTAGCTAACATATGGAACCTACTTGGTGGCATCTCTAAACTTCTACCACTCTTCCTGTTGTTCCCTTGATCACACGGAAGACACTGATACTCTTGCAGATGACTGCCCAGTCAGCCCACCCTTTGCCTTTATGTTCGAGCATGTGTTTTAGAGAAGTGTGCCCTGGGATGTATCTCTTGGCACCTTGACATGACCCGTGCAAATTAATTCTACAGAAGAGTGTTACATTCAGAAATAATTTATTCTGTCCTGGTTTGTGCTGGTTTATACAAAATACCTCATGAAGAAGTAGGTAGACTTTAGCAGCAATTAAATCAAAATTCTTATGCTGTAGCTTCTAGGGTATAATCAACACTGATAAAGTTTCTGAACAAATTTAGTTGCAAGAGCCCTTAGGATATATGACTGTACAGAGTCCCCGTAAATCAACCCCACTTATGCAAGAAGTGTTGACTCAAGCAAGGGCTTTTCATCAGTTTCACCTGCTAGTTGACTGAGGAAAAATGTAACTGGCAAAGGATGAAGTAAGTCAAGTGGGCAAAGAGCAGACCACAACATATTCCCAAGTGGCAAATGAAGGCAAACTACAACTAAGACTTCAACATCCTATCAATTCCCTAAAATATTACAGAAAGGCAGTCAGGTATTTGTTTGTTTGTTGTTTCTTTTAGGTACTGAAGATTCAACTTAGGGTCTAATACATGCTAGACAAGGGTTCCACCACTGAGTTATACCCCCGAGGCACAAACACAGGAGTTTTGTATAGCTTCAAAGTCCAGGTTTGCAACACTCTAAAATAAATACAAGACTTTATTGTTTTCCATAAACATTTTTTTCAACATCTTAATGCTATTCAAGTCTTTTGTGATAATATTCTTCTATCTCTGTCTATATATTCCTAGCTATAAAATATATACAAGTATCTCTATTTTAGTGCTTGATGGATCATAGACCTTGGAGAAAATAAGTCCATAGGTGTCACATTTCACAAGGGTTGTGGTAATGACTAAAGTAAGAAGTAGAAATAAATGTACTTTGTAAAATTCTCTAACAGAAAGGTATGTGTGTTTGAGTGTGTGTGTGTGTGAGAGAGAGAGAGAGAGAGAGACAGAGAGAGAGAGAGAGAGAGAGAGAGAGAGAGAGAGAGAGAGAGGATGACACTGAACTCATGGTTCTCCTGTCTTCTCCTTGTGAGTACTTGAATGACAGGAGGATAAGATATGTCTCCCTTATGTAATCTCTAACACAGAGTTTCATGCTAATTGAGCAATTGAGCAGTAACTCTAGCCCAAGAAAAATAACTTTTCAGAACTAATTGGAAAGGACTTTAAAAAAAAAGAATTCAAATTCAGCCATGCAGAATGGCCCACTAAATTTGCTAAAGGACCATCAAACCAAAATGTGGGATCAAGTGATCTAGAGAAAACTCTCAGCATCTATGGATAACTACCAGAGGAGCTGAGAATCAGCTGTTTGCCTGATGTTCTGTGAGGCCAGAAGAAGGCATTGGTTCCCATGAGACTAGAGTCACAGACAGTTGTGAGATGTATGGATGTATGGGAGTTGGAAAAGAAGCCATTCCTCTTAACCATAGATTACTCTCTCCGGCTACAATCCTAGCATACTTACATACAAAAATATTAGTGTTTTGGGGAATAGATAATGTAAATAGCAGAATAAATATATCAATAATACCTAAAAAAAATCCTTACTCATGATGGCGAACATTATATAATCCTAAACAAACTATTTTATCTCAGTATTTTTTGCCTAGTTCTGTGAATCTGTGTAATTAATTACAACGTTTAGGAGACTGAGACAGGAGAGTTCAGACCAACCTAGTTGCTCGATGCATTCCAGACCAGCCTGAGATACAGAAAGAAACTAATGCAAAAATCAAAGAACAAATGTTTACCAAGCAAACAAAGGACAAAACCCAACAAAGGGTGCTGAAAAAGAATAATTAAGTAGAGTTTACTTCATGGCCTGAGAACTGAGATGCAAAGGAGCCTGAACTCAAAAGTTGTCTCCTGTGCCTATGAATTCAAGGCTATTTCCCACTTTTTCTTTTATTGAGTTCAGTGTATCTAGTTTTATGCTGAGGTCTTTGATCTACTTGGACCTGAGTTTTGTGCAGGCTAATAAGTATGGATCTCTTTGTATTCTTCTACTTGCAGACATCCATCTTGACCAGCATGATTTACTGAAGATTTTGTCCTTCCCCCCCTGAATATTTCTGGCTTCTTCATCAAAAATTTGGTGTCCATGTGTGTGGATTCATGACTGGGTCTTCAATTCGATTTCATTGAACAATGTTTTTGCTTTTATGCTAATAGCATGCAGTTTTTATTATTGTAGTTCTATGGTCCAACTTAAAATTGGGAATGGTGAAAAATTTATTATTCAGGGTTGTTTTAGCTATCCTGGGTTTGTTTTGCTTTTCCATGAGTTGAGAATTGTCCTGTCGAGGTCTCTAAATAATTGTGTTGGAATTTTGATAGGGATTGTGTTGAATCTTTACATTGCTGTTGGTAGGATGGACATTGTTTCTATGTTAACACTCCTGATACATGAGCATGGGAAACCTTTTTATCTTATAACTGTTGCAGAAGTGTCTGTACAGCCAATCCACTGTGCTGACCTGTTCTTTTTCTAACTAAATACCACTGCCTAAAAGAAGTAATCTGAAGGGTAATCAAATAAATGAAATTTGGCAAGTAGATATGTTTCATTTTGAGGAACTTGGAAAATAAAAGAATATGAACCATACCATAGATACATATTCAGGATTTCAATGGGCAACTGCTTTGAGTTCTGAATTTTAGCTATCCTAGGTTTGTTTTGTTTTTCCATGAGTTGAAAATTGTCCTGTTGAGGTCTCTAAAGAATAGGTATGGAGAGAGTAGACATCTTTGTCTTTTCCCTTAATTTAGTGGAATTACTTTGCAATTCTCTCCATTTAATTTGATGTTGGCTACAGTTGTAGGACTCAGCCAAGACAAGCTTAACAGAGGCCAAGTCTCAATAGTTTACCTTAAGATAATACCTGGTCCAAGAAAGAACACAAACTGAGACTACCCAGGTACCACCAAGGAACAGACCATCCAAAGAAAATTCCTAACATTCCAACCACTGTAGATAGGATCACCTGCCAGCACACACCCATTGCTTTTCACCAGGATGCCCATAGAGAAATGTCAGCCACTCAGGGGTCCTGAACCTTAGAAATCTCTCACCCCTACTTTTGCTACTATAAAAATCCAACCCCAATTGAGTTTGGGCTCTCTGATCACTCCAATACATTGAATACACAGAGAGTCTGTGCTTACAAAATTGTGTAAGAATAAAGGCTTTTATTCAGGACATACAGGACATGGTTTGTAATTGGCTTTGGGAGGACTCTATGATCTGGACATAATATTATCCTTGGTGTAAATTTATTATGTTGAGGTACGTCCCTTGTATCCTTAATCTCTCAAAGACTTCTATCATGAAGGGGTATTGTATTTTGTCAAAGGCCTTTCCTGCATTGAATGAGATGATCATATGGTTTCTGTCTTTTAGTTTGTTTATATGGTAGATTATATTTTTTTTGATTTTTCACATTTTGAACCACCCCTGCATCTCTAGGATGATGCCTACTTGATCATATCTGTTAGCTCCAGTATTATTTTATTGAGTTTCTTTTTTTTCTGGAGACTCTCACTACAAGTGTGTGGGGGCCAATATGCCATTTAAGTTGGATTAGTGTCTCATTTACAAACTTGAGTGCCCTTGTGTTTAGTCCATAAGAATTGCAATACCATCTTGGTGGATTTTTCCTTTGATGAATAAACAGCATCATTCCCTATCTCTTTTGAATAGTTTTGATTTGAAGTCTATTTTGTTAGATATTGAAATGGCTGTACTAGCTTGCTTTTTAGATTCATTTGCTTGGAATCTTTTCCCAACCCTTTTCTCTGAAGTAATTCCTATCCTTGATGTTTAGTTGTGTTTCTTGTAAGCAACAGAAGGATGGATCCTGTTTTTTAATCTATTCTGTTAGTCTGGCTATTTTTATTGGAGAATTGAGACCACTGATATTCCAAGATAGCAATGACCAATGATTGCTGATTTCTGTTATTTTATGGTTTTTTGTTTGTTTATTTGTGCTGTTGCTCCCGCTACTGCTGCTGCTGCTACTGATGGTGGTAGTGGTGATGGCGGTACTGTATGTATATGTGTATTTCCCTTTTTTTGATTTTGCTGGTGTGAGATTATTTGCTTCCTGTGTTTTCATGGGTGTAGTTAATCTCATTGGGTTGAAGTTTTTCTTCTAGCATCTTTCTGTAGGACTGGATTTGCAGATAGGTATTGTATAAATTTGGCTTTATCATGTAATATCTTATTTTCTCCCTCTATGGTGACTAAAGATTTTGTTGGGTATACTAGTCTTGGCTGGTATTTATGGTCTTTTAGAGATGGCAGCATATCTGTTCAGGCCCTTCTGGATTTTAGGGCCTCCATTGGAAAGTAATCCTAATAGGTCTGCATTTATATGTTACTTTGTCTTTTCTACTTACAGTTTTTAATTTGGAGTTTTTAATTCTTTCTTTGTGCTATATGTTTAGTTTTTTTTTTATTATGTGGCAAAGGAACTCTTTTTTCTGGTTCAATCTGTTTGATGTTCTTTAAGCTTCTTGTACCTTTAAAGGCATCTTCTTCTTCAGAATTTTCTTCTACAATTTTGCTAAAATATTCTCTCTACCTTTGAGCTGGGATACTTTTCCTTCTTCTATCCCTATCATTCTTAGGTTTGATCTTTACATAGCATCACAGATTTACTAGATGTTTTGTGTCAGGAATTTTTTATGTAACATTTTCTTTGACTGATGTATCTATTTCTTTTAACATATCTTCAGTACCTGAGATTCTCTCTTATATTGTGATGATAAAGATTGTTTCTGCAGTTTGTGTTCAAATTCTTAAATTTGTCATTTCCAGAGTTGCCTGAGTTTATGTTTTCTTTTTGCTTCAATTTCTATCTTCAAGTCTTGAATAGTTCTTTTTTGTTGTTTGTTTTGTTTCCTTCAACTATTTGTTTTCTGTGTTTTCTTGACTTTCTTTAAGGAATTTATTCATTTCCTCTTTAAGGACCTCTATCATCTTTATATAACTAGTTTTAAAGTCCTTTTTGTGATTAAGCTATATTGGAATATTCGGGTCTAAAGTGGTAGGATAGCTGGGCTCTAGGAAAGACATCCTTCTCTGGCTTCTTATTGTGCTTTTATGCTGGTGTCTAGGCATCTAGGGTTAAGATGATTATAGGTCTAGGTGCTGACATCTGAATTTGTCTTCATTGGGTAGGTGTTTTGTTTATTGGTTTTTGTCTCCTTTCTGGATTTTTGGAGACTGTGATGGATTTGTCTTGCCTGTCTTCCTGGCCTGCTCAGGTGGGTGTTCACAGTGTTAATGTTGAGATTTGTTAGAGAAAAACCAATTCCAACATTTTGAGATGAATTTGAAGTAAGTTTTATTTAAATATAAAATATTGACCAAGATGAACTTTGGTCAGGAACACTCCCTGGAATATCCCAGCTGAGTGACCCTGGAACTCATATTGTAGGGGCTTTATGAACAAAACCATTTAGCCACTGTACTTTCCCATGAAACTTTATTGTTATTTTTCAAGAACTACAAATCTAAGCATCTCAGGAATATGCCTGGCTCTAGGGTAAGAGAAGCTTACAACTACAGCTTCTATATTACATGAAACTTCCTGGTCCTAGGGAAGATGGGGCTAACAGGTTAATTTTGGATATTACTATAGGGGCTGCCTTCTGGCACTGGAGGCTGGAATACTGCAATGAGTGTAGACTGACTTTTCCGTCCTGCCTGTCAGCTCCCAAATAATCACACAGAGTCTTATTATTATTTGTAAATGCTTAGCTGATAGCTTAGGCTTGTTACTTACTAACTCTTTCAACTTAAATTAACCCAAATTTCATATCTATGTTCTACCCATATGATGGTACCTTTTTTTCAGCATGGCATATTTGTCTTCTTCTTCTTCATTTGGTTGGTGTCTCCGCCCTTCTTTCCAGCATTCTTTCAGTCTGGCTTTCCCACCTAACCTCTTCCTGCCTAGCTATAGGCCAGTTAGCTCTTTGTTAAACCAATCAAAGCAATACATCTTCACGGTGTACGAAAGGATTGTTCCACAGCAGGTGAGTTAAATGGAAGGAAGAATGGGGGAGAAGGTCTTCATGATTCTTTAGGGTTGGGATCAAAGAGGAAAGGGCAATTGCAGTAGATTTTCTGCTATAGAGATTGGAATGAGACTAGATGTGTTATATCTCAGAAGCAGTAGGGGAGGTGTGGGCCCTCTCCAGTGTTGTAATAGGGGCAACTGGCTACATTCTGCCACCCAGCTGCCCACACAGCTAGCTTATGCCCGAAATAATTACACGGAAATTGTATTCTTTTAAACACTGCTTGGCCCATTAGTTCCAGCCTCTTATTGGCTAGCTCTTACATATTAATCTAACCCATTTCTAATAATCTGTGTAGCCCACAAGCTGGCTTACCAGGAAAGATCTTAACCTGCGTCTGCCTGGAATGGGAGAATCATGGCGACTCCTAGACTCAGCTTCTTTCTCCCAGCATTCTGTTCTGTTTACTCCGCCTATCTAAACTCTACCCTATCAGAGGCCAAGCAGTTTCTTTATTACTTAACCAATGAAACAACAGATAGAAAGATGACCCTCCTCCATCATTTCCCCTTTTTCTGTTTAAACAAAAAAGAAAGGCTTTAACTTTAACATAGTAAAATTATATATAGCAAAACAGTTATTAAGCAAGAATCACAGTTACAATATTTATATCTATTTTATCTTTATCATAATAATGTAAAACTATAACTATCCATTCTTCAACTCCATCAAAGACTCCAGAAGGATATAATAATACCTAAGTAAACAAGAAGTACAAAACTCTAGAAATGACAGAGACATCTCACTGCCTGGACAGTCACCCAAAGTTCCTCTGTACCGTTGGGGCATCCTTCTTCAGCCTTCAGGTCCATATTATCCAGTAGACATTTCCATGAAGCAGGAAAATTCAAAGACAGTTCAGTCACTTTCTGCTGTATCCTGCAGAATGTCTCGTATACTCTCTCATAGGTCAGGAACCCCGGAAGACCATCTCACCTTTTGGCAAGTTCAGCAGTCCTCTTTCTGCTGGTTCTCTGTGTCCAGTTTATGCAACAGTCCAGGCAAGAGCAGTTTCTTGCCCAAATGGCTATCAAACTCCATAAGGATCCTCTTCGATGCCCATCTTCCTCTTGAAGTAGCTGGTGCTGCCAGGAGCAGATGTGTCTCATAGTCATAAAAAGTCCTAAGTTATTAAAATATTTTAAATGCCATATTCTGCAGCCTTTGAGAGATATGAAGAATACCTATCTGAAATATATCTCTATATATCTAGAAAATCTAAGTAACATGACTACAAACTTTACTATTATCGATGATTATCCATTAGCAACCTATATTTCCTATTATACATTACATTTTAAATGAACTACACAATCACAATACCTTAATCAATATCAGAAATACATATACATATAACAAAATTGACCTTAAAATCCATACCAATGCAAATTATTCATATCTATATCATATCCCCCTTTAAATGTAAAAGAACGTTTATAAGCAATATTTGGGAACATGGGCGCAGTTTTTTCTCTCCAAACTGCTTCCTGCTGAATGGGGGCGCTGTTATTCAGGTCTTTTATGGGATAACCTGTCTGCTAGGTTCATCTCAGTCGGCAATTGAGCGAAGCAATTTTTTGAGGGTGTTCACAGCAACCTTTCAGGAGGGCGAGGTCTATCATACCATATTGGAATAGAAGAAATCCACAGGGTCTGGTCCTCTGTGAAAACAAAAGAAGAAACACTTTTCCAAAGCATCATGTCCTTAGATCCAAATTCTGAAGTCAAGATACCTTTAGAACATATGTGCAGGTTCAGCTTAGCAGCCCATATAATGAAATGTCTCTCTGTACTTAGCTCTTTCACAGTCAAAAATTTTAAAGAAAACACAATGTACCTAATCCAGACTCTCTGTGAATTTTCCATTTTTACGTGGCTTATTTTTCTTTATTTCTCTTAATCTATAACTATTTGTACTTCTGTACTCTGTCTCTTTAAAGACTTTACCCTTTTTTTAAGACATTAACTTTATTCTCTATTTTTTTTTCTTCTCTCTCTCAAGCCTACATATACTCATCCAACACTGTGGTCTTTATATAGGTCTTCTAAGTCTGAAATCTGTTCTATTGTGAATCTGTAACATTTTTTTACTATCCAGGAGCATTTCTTAAAATGTTAAGCAGTTCTTAAAAACTTAAGTTGCACCATGTACAGGTAATATGGTACCGTCTGTGTCCTGCCCAGTTGAAACCTTAACTGCGCTGTTATTACAGTAATTACGGTAGTTCATGCTTGAGACCAGCTCAGTTCAGCATGGCCAAGCTGAGCCACTCCTGCCTCAGAGACATTTGGTGCCCCTGAGCCACACACAGTTCCAGGCACACAGCAAGTCCACATTGCCGTCAAGCAAGCCGTAGCACTTTACTCCAAATACTCCATTCAAAAGCTCTGTCTCCCACAGGAGCAAGACAGAGATCACGATGGTGGCACAGCCCAGAAAGCCAGCATTTTAAAACAGCCAGTTTTTTCCTGTCTGCGGCACGCCGCCCACAAATAGCAAAACGCTGTGTTAAACTCTCTTTTCCTTATTTTTAAGCCTTCTCAGGTTTTTAAGTGGATTTAGTCCATCACATCTGGGCGCCACTCTGTTGTAATAATAGGGGTGGCGGGCTGCTTCCTGCCACCCGGCTAGCTTTATATCCGAAATAATTACACGGAAATTGTATTCTTTTAAACACTGCTTAGCCCATTAGTTCCAGCCTCTTATTGGCTAGCTCTTACATATTAATCTAACCCATTTCTAATAATCTGTGTAGCCCACGAGCTGGCTTACCAGGAAAGATCTTAACCTGCGTCTGCCTGGAATGGGAGAATCATGGCGACTCCTAGACTCAGCTTCTTTCTCCCAGCATTCTGTTCTGTTTACTCTGCCTATCTAAACTCTACCCTATCAGAGGCCAAGCAGTTTCTTTATTACTTAACCAATGAAACAACAGATAGAAAGATGACCCTCCTCCATCACTCCAGCCTACTTGTTACCCTTGGATAAGTGACCCTTGGGTTAATAAAGGGTGCCTGGTAGGGTTAGGGTTTAGCATAAAGCAATGCATGGGGGAAGAGAGGCTAGATGTGGACGGCCTGTGGGATCCACAGGAGACATGGATAGAGGATGGACTGTGGGTCTGGAGCAGGAAGGCTGCAGCTGGTGTTCTGTTGCAGTGCTGGGGATGTCACTGGGAGATTGACTAACACTGGAGAAGAGGGGAGGGTGGTGAGGGTCTTTATTTAGCTCGCCTCTTTTCCTGTTCTGCTCAGCTGGTGTGTTCCAGTGAATGCCTGCTGGTTTTGGAGACTGGGTTACTGGGATGAGTTAGGAGAAGGAAGGTTGGGGAAGAAAATCTTTGTGATCTGTTGGGCCTGAATGGGAAATGGAGACCACAGCAGGTTTCCTGCTACAAAGCTGATGATGAGGCAAGAAGGATTGGATCTTAGGAGCAATAGAAGAGGTGTGGGTCCACCTTCAGCCTGCTAATTTCTTTCTCCTTAACATGACTTTACTATTCGTAATAGTTCAATAATAGTTACTGTAGAATTATACATTTTTATATGGCACTCTACAGGAAACTCTTTCGGTTGAAGATATCCATACAGAGGATGAAAGAAAATGTTCTGCCCTAGTGTGGTACATATGACTTTGTGAGCAAGAAATCATTTTAGTAAGTTTTGCAGTTTGGGGCACAGTATGTCATGTCTGGGATTAGAAGGTGGTTGGGAGAAGGAAAATTACTTGCATGGGCCTGGAAGATGACAGGACTTTGCACTACACTGTGCCAACCACACTGGGTTAGTACTGACTTTTGTCCAGAGTTACCCTCATAGAAAGGGAAATGCCTGAGGTGAGATATAATCTGTACACACTGCATCCTACAGTAAATAGTTTTTGGTTAGGGTAGCTTGAGTTTCTATGTATGATTTTCTTTGATTCAAAGAAAAATTATCTGGTTAGAGATAGTCCTACTAGGCACAGTGCTTTGCACAACTATCTGTGTCTGGCTACACAATACTCACACAACAAGCCTCTCTCAGTATAAGTGTGGCTTATGAGAAATACCACAATTTTATCTGAAACACGTTCATTGTGAAAACCAAGTATTATTCTCTACAAAATGACCTAAGTCATTAAAATTATGTGTTAGTTTACTTGGGATAATTTTAAAGTAATATAGCAATCACCAATCTACATGTTACGAGAAGTCTAGTGTCTGCTGTTTTCTCCCCAAGTACTCACACACAGGAACTGTTAAGTCCAGGGATTCTCAGGGGACTATCTTTTTCCAACTGGCTTTGGTGGAAGCAGCACTTTGGTCCTTGCACTTTGATGGAAAAGATAGATGTGACCTTATTAACCTGGAGAAGAACTGGCACTAGCCTGCTACTTTGCATTTTCAGGTCATGATTTGTTTGCTGATAACAGTGAAACACGGTCATGAAATATTTGCACCATTTTTTGAAAATCAGACGATCAGAAGGAAGCATGAATTTAGGAGAACTGTAAACATAATTTTTTAAAAAAAAATGAGGCTAGAAGAAGACTGGAAGAATCCATTATACTTGAAATGAACTTAGAGATACAAAATTTATTAGAATTTTGCCATTAAGAAGTGGAAACCTACTATCATAGAGGCTTCCTAAAATATATCTATACCCACACATAAAAATGCAGCTATCAACATAGTAGTAGCCCTACCACCACCAACATACACATACACAACAACACAGGTTAACAAATAAAAAGCCCAGTCCCCGGACTAGGTTACTTCTTATGGAATTGGTCACAGAAGTCCTAAAGATCCTTTAACATTATACAGGACAAGCCTCCCTATTGTCCTTCAGAACTTGAGTGTTTAGACTCTATTGTTAAAGACACTGCAAACTTGAGTCACAGAGCATGGAGAAACGAAGATGGTACTGATATGGCAACTTCTTACCCACTGGCTATCTTTCTTAGCAGTGGAAGGTACTACGCATGCTATTGGAAGAGAAACATAAGCATCAGTCATTCCCAGCTGTGACCCCTGCAAGACACAAGAATGACTGGCCTGGCAAGGCATGCCCACTAGTGCAGCAGGGGCATGAACGGAATGGAAATAACTGAACACTTTCTGATTGGATTTAAATTCTGTTCCATAAGATTAACCCCTTATGTGGCACCATTACTAGGCTGAGAACTTAGACAGATCATAGGTGTTATGGTATAACTTACCGCTATTACTCTGCTAAATGGACTTGGTATTAAAAATCTCCTAATGACTTACTGTTATAGATTAGGATACCCCTAAACTCTCATCAGAGAAGCTTCTGTTTGAAGTAGAAGGTGAGCACAGAGACCCACAACTGGTTATGGTGCAGAGAATAAGAGATTGAAGAATGTTCAGCTCTTACTGGAACATTTATACTGAACCCCTCCTCCCAAGTCTCAGGGCTCATTGCAGAAGAGGAGGCTAAACAGGTGTAAGAGTCAGAGGTTGTGGATGACTAAAAAAACAGTGTCACCTGGACATAGCAAGACAGATGCACATGTGAGCTCACAGCAGGTGTGACAGCCTGCACAGACCGATCTAAGCCAAAGCCAGACCAAACCTCAGTATGGAAAGAGCAGTTAGGTACAAAGTTCCACCCTTAGCTGAGGAGGCAATTGTTAACTACTGGGAAAGGAAACATCAATTTTCCCCAGGTGTGTAGCCCCCTGGTAAGCTGACACCACTCTAGTGGAAGAGCACAGTTCCAAGACTACTGGGGAAGCAAAAATTGCCCTTGATGGGTAGGCAAAGGGGACACAAAGTTGGGTGGGAGGGGAAGCGTGTGGATCTATGAAGAGTTAGATGAGGGGAGAATGAGTACGATCCAAACTCATTGTACCAAATTCTCAAACATAAAAAGACGTGGAAAACAGAGCAGGCAATAGATCTCGTGATACCCTGCATGGTTAGCGGGAATATAGGCCTGGATTCACTTCCTCGCCCCACCAAAAAAGAAAACCGACAAAACAAAGAAAATAAAATTGTCTCATATGTGAAATGCTATGTTTGAAAGTATGGCCAAGATAATAAAAGAGACCCGTACACTTTATGTTATGATTTTATGCTTTTTAAGCATTTCCTTGTCCTCAGAAATGGTATTATTATGACATTGCTCTGCACATTGCCTACCATGGTAAGCAGTTTCCTAAACAGTAGGGTGAGCGTTCCTACGACTAGCTTGCTCACGTAATAAGAGAAATGATCTTGTTTAAACAATCCAGCTAGGCCTGGAGTCTTGTGTACTTAGCCCATCCCTGTTCCTCTCCCTGTCGTTTCCTATGAGACTGTATCATTAGGATAGAAGCTCCATCTAAGGCTTCTCCTTATCCCTGATATCTAAGAGTTTCTGGCACACAGTCGATGTTCAAAAGCTGCCTGTTAAACAGATCAGTGTGTAAATGTTCCCTGCTTAAAACAAAATCAAGATGGCTCTAATGGGGATTTAGTAGAGCAGCCTAATAAAAGTCAGGCAGCATTCAGAAACCATTCTGATAATTGCTTCAGGAAATGGGTCTGTACTAGTTTTAGAATAATAATTGGATTGCAGTCTTATCCAACCTGCTTACAGTTTCATTACTTTAAATGGAAGAGACTTCTCTGGCTCTTTTTCATTGATAAATCTGGTTAATGTGGAATGACCATGGCACAGATTGATGGGAATCATGCCACAATCATGGTTATAAGTATGCTTTTGGTCTCTGTAAGGTTAATTTTAATTTCCAACCCTACACAATCTATAATCACTTAGGAAAGGGGTATCAATGAAGTATTGTCTAGATTAGGTTGACCTGCGTCCTCTATGTCAATATGGAATTGTCTTGATCATGTTAATTAAGATGAGAAGACCCACCCATTGCTGGCAGCGCTATTACCTGGGCAGGGGATCCTGGGGTGGTGGAGAAAGCCAGCTAGGCACTAACACACAGACATTAATATAATTCTACATGCTGCTAACTGTGGGTGCGACATGAGTCCCCAAGTTCCTGTGGCATGGACTTTCCTGCTGTGATTGATGGTCCCTGGAATTGTGAACCGAAAGTTACTTTTGCCATGGTGTTTTATTATAGCAACAGAAAACGGAGCAAAGAAAACCTTTAAAACTTTTGAGTCTTGTTTCAAGTCCTGGGTTCAGTCTCCAGTACCACAGACATACAGATTGAGCATTGTTTTCCATTTCTCTAGGGCTAGTAACAAACCAGTAAAGAGAAGTAGTGAGAACCATTGCCTGTCTCTCTGCTAAGCCTTCGATCTTGACTTTTGTACAGGTTGGGGGCCTGAAGGAACTTCTGAGGTATAGTGAAGTGGCTTGGTGGATATAGAATTTGCTTTCTCAGATATCACATATTAATCTCTTCATATAGAACTCTGAAATTGGCCATCACAGTTAGATCACTTTCCAAACAGGCCAATGTCTGTAAGTGTGACCATGATGGTAATAGTTAGAAGCTGAAGTGTTTCCCACAGGCTTCCATTTTAAATGTTTGTTCCCAGTTGGTGGTGCTGCGTTTGCAGCCTTTAGGAGGTGGGGCCTGGTGCAGACCATCGAGAGAGAGCTTTTGAAGAGAATACCCATCTGTAGTCCTCAACTATACTGCTGGCTTCCTGGAGTGCAGTTATGGGAGACACCATCTCCTCGTTCTCATTCTGCCCAGACCGAGCTGCTCCTGCCGCATGTATTCATCACTTGATGGAGTCAGACCTCTCTGAAGTCGTGAGCCAAATATTCATCCTTCCTCCCTTAAACTGTTTTTTTTTTCAGATAGTTTATCACAAGGAATGACAGTAATTAAAACAATGGCCAAGGGTGGAAAACACTTTGATCAATGAAAGAGTTTCTGTTGTAAATTAAAAGAAGATACTGGTTACAAAAACACCTCTTCAAAATAAACTATTGCTTTGCTGGGCTGAGACTCTAGGAATTCATGGAGGTATGTTTCTAAAGAATCACATTCCCTATAATATTTGATATAAAGTGCTTTGTTGGGTTGAAGCCACTAATCTCATTGTAGCTGAAGTGTAGTGTTAGTTGTGCCCATAAGAGCAGAGATGCTCAACTTCCAACCTCAGAGAGAAGACCTGCTCAACTCCCAGCTTAGAGAGCAGAGATGCTCAACTCCCAGCCTCACAGCTAAGTGCAGCAAGAGGCACTTCAGGCAACAAGCATGTGGTTTTTAGAGATGAAGCAACATAATCCACAGACTCTTAAATTTCTTCCCAAATATTATCTGATTAGGTTAATTGAACTTGGTGTCATTAACTGAGAGAAGAAAATGTGTGTTGTAATATCTGAGAATATTGATTATGTAATCATGTTTGAGGTTTATAATGTGACTTCCTCTGCTACTACCTCTTAGAACCTCAGTTTTCCCATAAAGGGAGAAAATTGAATTGTCCTTTTGGGATAGCTAGGATAAAAATGAGATAATAGTATGAACACCATGTCTAATCTAACAATCACTCCATACACTTACATACACTTATAGATATTAAGTAGTTAAATTTTAATAGCTAATGGATACTCTCAATATACCAATGTAAAATCTCTTAGATGATTCAAGTTTCCCCTCACTCATTTCATGTGTGAATGCTGGTCTGCATATGTGAAGGAACACATGTGTTAATGCATGTGGAGACCAAGGTTGACATTGAGAATCTGCCTCCATCACTCTCCACCTCACCCACTTAGTCAATTCAAATGAGTCCAGAGCTTCCCCACACAGGGTACTCTGCATAGCCTGCTCCAGGGCTCCCTGTTTCTGTCTTCAAAGTGTTGACGAGTAAGCCACCATGTCCACGTGGCATTTACTTGGGTTCTGGAGAACTGAACACTGGTCTTCACATTTGCACGGCAAGTGCTTCACCCACTGAGCTAGTTCCCAGGTCCTATTTCCTCTATTTCTGATTACAAGTTTGATGCACCAAATGTCATTTCTCTGTGTAATCAAGCTAAGCAGAGAGTATACAACAGAAACCTAGTTTTCAACATTTTACTTTTTAATGAAAATCTGAGAAAGTCACAGAAGTCTTGCAAATGTTATTTCCTTTAACAATTAAGTGGGGGTGACAGCATTGATCTTATAACACAGTCGGAAATCTTAACTGAAGCACATCTGAAGGTCATTATAAATATTTACTGGTGGATAGGTCTTTAAATGAATGCAAAAATTTGTATATATATATACATATGCATACATTTGCATATGTATACCATTTGATTCTTTTAGCTTTTAAATAAATTTTGTTCAGCTTAGCATACACACCTATAATGAGATTTAGAGAGTATAATGTATTTACTTGAGACAAATAGGTACTGTGGACTTCTTACTCATAAATACTTGGCAAGCTCACTAAATACATTGATTTACCCAACAGATAACTATTGACTGTCTACTACATGATAGGAATGATTAAGGAGCTGGAGCCTGGCTAGTGAACAGGACTCAAGGGTTTCACTTAATAGCTAAAGTAGAAGGCAACATATAAGGAACAACAAAACAGAAAATCACATTATATTTTTGAAGGGAGTAAATATATAAAAATAAAAATACAGGGTCTAGAGGGATGACTCAGCAGTTAAGAGCAATGATTGCTCTTCCAGATGGGCTGCGGTTTGAGTCCCAACAACCACACGGCAACTAACAACCACCTGTAATTCTAGTTCCAAAGAATTTGATGCCCTCTTCTGTCCTCCTCAGACACTGTACAGAAATACACACAGGTAAAACACCATATACATAAAATAAACAAATCCTTTAAAAAGTCAAATAAAATAGGAATCTAAATGCAGTAAGAGTAATAATGATAAGAAGGAGATTGTAGGGCTATACTGTATTTCAAATAAGTGATTGGTAAGGATTCTGTGGGAAGGTAATATATGGACAATAGCTTAAAGAAAGACAGGATGCTGAGTGTGATGGTATCTGTGCTATGTGTATCTCAGACAGAGGTTATAGCAAACCAAGGCTCTGAAGCAAAAGGGAACCCGGCAATGTCAAAAGAGGTCAAAAGCTTGAGAATCATGGGAGAGAACTATGAGTCACATGGCAAGTCCTGTGTCTTCCAGCCCGATGTCGCTATGTCAACACTACAGAGCAAAAGACGTCCCCAGCAGGGTTTGGAGCATGGGTGTGCTCTGCCCACACTTTCTTTAGAGTTCTTCCTCTGCAGACTATGTTGAGAATAAGATGACCCAGGGCAAAAGGCAGACACAAGGATTGTTGGGCCCTTACCCTGTTTGGAGTTTTGTCAACGTGACACAAAAGTCACTTGAGAAGAAAGAATTTTAGTTGAGAATTTCTCCTACAGAATTGGCCTGGGAGAAAGTCTGTAGGGCATCTGCTTGATTGATGATTGATGTAGATGGGCCCAGATCATGGTGAGAGGTCCCAGCCCTGAGCAAGTGGTCCTGGAAGGTATAAGAAAGTAGGATAAGGAAACTATAGGGAGTAATCCACCAAGTGGCATTCCTCCATGGCCTCTGCATCAGTTCCTGCTTCAAGGTTCCTGCCTTGAGTTTCTGCCATGGCTTCTCTCAGTGATGGCTTGTGATATGGAAATATAAGCAAAATAAAGCCTTCCCTCCCCAAGCTGTTTACGGTTATGGTGTTTTCTCACAGTGATAGAGACCCCAATAAAACAGCACTTCTGCAGTCTTCGAGGTAGTAATAATGACGATTTGAAGACAGCTGCTGGCAGTATTAGCAGCAGCAATACTGGGATCCCCAGGTCCTTTTTCAAGTAAGCGTTTCCAAAGCCATTCTCTCTTCTTTTCCTCTCAAACACATCACTGCAATGTGCTTACGAGATGGAAGACACACCTTTTTCTACTGGGTATTTTCCCAATAACATGCAATTACAGCATCGTTTTTTCAACTCCTAACTTTATTCTGTTAGATTTTCTTTGCATGTGGCTACCATCTCCCTCATGCCTTTGTCCATTTCTGCAGCACAGCTTCTCAAAAGCACTCACAATTACTAATAATATCATGAAAACCTGCCCCAAAGAATCCTTTACTCCAGACACCAGGTGTCCTCTTGAAATCATCAGTACTGCTGGAGCCAAGGATCCGTGTTTAGCAGCCCTGTCTAACTTGACTACTGTTTGCTTCTTTCCTGGAGTGTGTTGCTCACTCATTTCTACAGAAAATGCCTTTTCTAAATTTTTTTCCCTCTTCATTATTTCTCCAAGTCAAATCCAAAATTCTTTCCTTGATTTTTGTTATCATCTAAGCCCCTGCCACCCACAGAAGCTCTTAGCCTTTCTGACAGAAGTTCCAGGGAAAATACCCTGCTTAGAACTCAATTCAAGGAATAGTCTCTCTCTTAGGAAGTGGTAGTGTAGATGGGAATACAAACAGACTCTGCTCTCAAAAGGGACCGTGGATCCCCTTTCTCTTTGAAGTAGTTTGAGATGTAACCCTTCATCTAACCCCACAGCTGCTATCCGCCACTTTCCCCGGCACTGACCCAACGCAGAACCGTGATGCTGAGCCTCTAGGAGCAGAAGATGTAAACGTTCATCAGTCACCTGCCTCACGTGCTTTCCTGTAGTGGCACGAGCCTGACTAATAGAGTGTACTTCTAAAAATACCCGTGCACATATACACAAGTTCTGTATTATCCAGAAACACCCATGTAATGGAGAGGTGCCCTGCCTGTCTCTTCTTTAAGGAGCTGATTAAATGGTTCACAATAAAGTAGGGTGCTATTTGCTCTCATCCTCAATTTTCCCGATGATTCACCTAGAATATGGCTATCTGGAAACAGCTAAAATTAACAGAACAATTTAGAAAACCCACTGAGCTAAAGTTGCACTGTCGAGGCTAAAAGGAGGCAGGAAGATGGGTGACTCAGGGGAGTCTTAATGGGGTTTTAAGCCTTTCGTGTTTGTGCTTCCTCCATTTATGGATGAGGTGCTGTTCTCGTGGATGCTGGATGCTGTCAAAGTGCTTTTCTGGACAACTCATTACTTCAAATTGGGGAAGCAGAGAGCAGCTGTGGCGTGTTGGGAAGGAGTTAGGACAAGGAGCCAAATTTCCAGCTTGCAGTTTCTGGGGTTTCTAGGGACAGCTTCAATGACATGGAGCCAGGACAACATTTGCTATGCCTTTCTTCACCCCAAAGGCTCCACAGAAGCCAGGGAAGCTCCCCATTTAAATTACCCTTAAGCGCTATAAAGGAAGGTTTGAGAATCCATCAGCCAAGATGACATGGAAAGGGGCCTGCAGATGCAATCCAGGGATTATAATCTCCAGAGCATAGATCCCCCAGAGGCACCTGTGGAACACTAGTCAGATTCAGACACAAGAACCTCCCTGGATGAAAACTTGTATGAGTGGTAACCATCACCTTTGAAGACCTCTTTGCTTCTTATCACAGGTTTTAGGGGGCCCCAATATCTTGAGCAGCCCCACTGTGCAAATATCTGGACAGAGATATTGTCCTAAGGGAGAAGCTCCCAGGAATCAACCAACCTAAGATTCACACTTAGCTCTTATGTCTCCCAGAATCTTCTAGAAAAGTGGGTGGTAGGTGGGCTATTTAGTGAAAGATGTTCCTGAATCAGTCTTGTTAGTATGGGAAACAAATTCTTCCTTTAATTCAAAATAATGATGTAAGTGAGCTTTGTAGCCAAGAAAAACAAAAGCAAGGAACTTTTGAGGAGGTTTCAGATAAACTGAGGACCTATGTGTAGGCATACACTCCCTCAATAGTGTTCTCTCCAAGAAGATGAGCTAGACACATAGGATGATCCCTCTCCCTCTTCCCCCTTCATTCATTACTGGCAATTGAATCTAGGGCTTTTGCACCTAAGGATTTTCCATAAATACCTTCTAAAGGATCATGCACCTCCCAATAGTACCAGAATGAGGACTGAGCATTTGACATATAGAACTTCATCCAAAGTGAAGGCCCACAGCTACAGTAATTAATTGTATATTGCTTACTGTGACCACAATATCTAATAGAAGCAACTTAAGGGAATAAGGATTCCTTTGGATTTCAGTTCATCATTGTGAACAGCTCAGCTCACCTTAGGGGGGTGTGTAGCAAGCGGTCCACCATCATGGAAGCAAAGAGTGAATGCTAAATCAGGGACCAGGATACGAGCTCGAAAGCCAATTTCTGCCCACCGGAAATTCTTTTTTTTTATTTTATTATTTTATTTTTTTTATTAAAGATTTCTGTCTCTTCCCCACCTCCGCCTCCTCTTTCCCTCCCCCTCCCCCAATCAAGTCCTCCTCCCTCGTCAGCCCAAAGAGCAGTCAGGGTTCCCTGCCCTGTGGGAAGTCCAAGGACCACCCACCTCCATCCAGGTCTAGTAAGGTGATCATCCAAACTGCCTAGGTTCCCACAAAGCCAATAGGTGCAGTAGGATCAAAAACCCATTGCCATTGTTCTTGAGGTCTCAGTAGTCCTCATTGTCTGCTATGTTCAGCGAGACCAGTTTTATCTCAGGCTTTTTCAGACCCAGCCAGCTGTCCTTGGTGAGTTCCCGATAGAACATCCCCATTGCCTCAGTGTGTGGGTGCACCCCTCGCGGTCCTGAGTTCCTTGCTTGTGCTCTCTCTCTTTCTGCTCTTGATTTGGACCTTGAGATTTCAGTCCGGTGCTCCAATGTGGGTCTCTGTCTCTGTCTCCTTTCATCGCCTGATGAAGGTTAATATTCAGGAGGATGCCTATATGTTTTTCTTTGGGTTCTCCTTCTTATTTAGCTTCTCTAAGAACCTGAGTTATAGGCTCTATGTCCTTTATTTATGGCTAGAAACCTAATATGAGTGAGTACATCCCATGTTCCTCTTTTTGGGTCTGGCTTACCTCACTCAGGATAGTGTTTTCTATTTCCATCCATTTGCCTGCAAACTTCAAGAAGTCCTTGTTTTTTACTGCTGAGTAGTACTCTAATATGTATATATTCCATACTTTCTTCATCCATTCTTCAATTGAAGGGCATCTAGGTTGTTTCCAGGTTCTGGCTATTACAAACAATGCTGCTATGAACATAGTAGAGCATATACTTTTGTTGTATGATAGGGTCTCTCTTGGGTATATTCCCAAGAGTGGTATTGCTGGGTCCAGGGGTAAGTTGATCCCGAATTTCCTGAGAAACCTCACATCCTAGAGCTGCCACAATCTTGTAAAGTAGGCTTATCAGCTGGGTATCAGCTACTGAAAATATGAGTCTAGACAGATATTTCAGGTTAAACTTGCAACAACATCATATACACCCATCTGCACATGTGTTGGCACATGCAAACAGTGGGATCTATGCTTGCATACATGCACACACACATATAGTGTGTGGAGCAGTGGTCAGTGCCAAAGGCACACAGCAACTTTTCTTGGTTCACGCTTACCTTTTCTGTGGGACATTCTTCCTTCCAAGTCAATTAAGGGTCATCTGCGTTGACTGCTCACACAGCTTAGATTCCACAAGGCTGATTCATTTTCTTCTTGGTTCGGTTTTCCATTTATGCTGCAATGAGGAAGAGCTGTACCCTTTCAACGTCTAGACGTGACTTACTGTAGACAAGAAAGGGTTACTCCTTAGATCTCTCCCAGCACACACAATGTGGATAAATCCTGCCTCACTGCTTCAGTAGCTGAAGCATCAGCCTGGCCCTGTTCGGGAGATTTTATCATTTTTCCATGAAGAAGTCTGTTTTGTAACCTGTTATTAAGCCTAACATTTTCCCTGCATTATGATCACAAAGGATCGTGTTTGCCTCTCCTCACCCCCACACCATTCTGCCTTTGATGCAGTTTGAACAATAAAACAACGGTTTCACCTCCTAAGAATTCAGAACTAGATTTCTCCTGTCAAGAGTCACATTCCACTAGAAGTAGAGAGGAGTGTCCTGGTGTCATTCTCCAAGGAATATACCCACTGGTCAGTCTCTTTTTCAGAAAGCTAAATAAGTCTCTCCAACTGGATATGGAATAGTCTGTACAGATAAGATGGGGTCTGAAGAAGATCAGACATAGACGATATATGTATGTGCTAGCGATGTCTTCACTGTGGGTTGTTTATTAAGTAAATAAATGAATGGCTGAATACATGGAGACAGACAAACTTTCAGTGAGCTACAAGGACAGAAAAAGAAACTTGTGAAGAGAACAATTTCTTGCCTTAGTGAGAACTGGTTTTCTCAACTGGGCACTACTGATTATCTGGTCAAGAAGATGTATTGAGCAGGGAGAGGAGGGGAGGCATGGAAGCCAAGGCAGGGCTCACATCCCTGGGCACAGCAGCATTATTTCACAGCATTAGGCTCTGGCTTCTAGCCACCAGGTGCCATTATTGATAACCAAATATGCCAGTGGCACTGCCAAATATTTCTAAGTGGTAACACTGAGGAAAAAAAAAGAAGTAGGGTAAAATTACCCTAGCTAAAGAACCACTAGATCAGAAAAATCAATTTCCTTTTAACTGTAGAGACTGATGAAAATTGGAATTCTTTTAACATCTGGAGATATGATGTAAAATGTGCAGGACCATGCTGCAAATAACAGTCTATGATTAAGGAACTTTAGTTCCCCAAATAATTTAATCTGCATCACATAGAAGAGTCCAGATTGTATAAAAGCACAAGATGGACTGCATTCCGTTCCTTGCAATTATTCTTCTAATCAAAATGAGCCAAGTCTAGAGAGGAATGGCAAAAACACCGAGGCTCAGCATCAATGTAAACAAGTTCTGGACTCCGCAATACAGCACAGCATCTTCTGAAGTTTGGGTCTTGAATCTCCCCTACCCCGTGTGTTAAAGATGTGATCCTTTTAGTAGTCCAACTGACTACTGAAACAATATGGATGGTTTATGTAGCACTTGGTTGCTTCTCAGTGGCTGAGGGTGGACTCTCATTGCTGAAGACACAACACACTTAGGACATATGAGTTGCAGACTCAAGTTGGATCCTGCTAGAAGGTCTCTTTTCTATTGTCTGTGATTTCAAAAAATATTATGCAAGCTGCCCATGGAGGAAAGCAATTAACAGCCTGACTCAGCAGAACAAGCTATGAACCAGGGTAATTACCATCACGGCAAGTTATGCATAAAAGTGCAAAAACTGTTGTTCACATGTTGGTGGCGAGCAACAGTTATCTATTTGGACAGGAGAGAAATCATACCTGGTACTAGAAACCTAGCCAGCTTCCTGGTGAAATTATGGACCTTGGAAAAGAGTCTACTACAACCACATTGTTAGAACATCATAATTCCTTACTTCACTCTAGCTCTTCCTTACACCCACAGGCAACTGCAATTACCATCTCTCATTAAAGTGGCTTCTGTTTATGACAAATGAAGACCATCACAGGAAATCACAACAAGATGCAATACAGAGACCAATAGAGTGTGCAGAACCCAGCCCTAATGGATACATCTATATCACAGCAACTGGAGGAGGATTAAAGTTTTAAGAACCAGAAAATTAGGAAATCTGCTGTGAAATAGTCTCTCCTAGAAATGGATGCATAAGCAAGGTCGGAACAATAGCAATAGCAGTGCACATGCTAATGTGGAAGGGGGAAGTAGTTTGGGGTTCCACCCTTAGGCAAAGAACTACAGGCAACTATTATATAGGGACCAGAGGAAGCTCTGGGTGAGTGAAGTCCTGAGTCTATGTGCAGTTGGACATGGCAAAATTTAAGAGTCTAAGACCAATTGTACCATGAGAAATTGACACAGCCTTTCGCACACAAGCCAGGCTCAAGAGGAATGGCAAGGCTTTCCTTGGGAGTCCCAGTATGGGTTTTATGAATGATTAACCAATGTATGCAAAGATTAGCCACTTCAGCTTTTTCCTCACAGACGTTCACAGCCTAAGAACCTGTTCTCCTATAGACACCTCCCATCTAGACTCATTAACCCCTCCCCCTGTACTGTATGTAATAAAGGATCTGAGGTCCAGGCTGCAGCAGTAGCAGTAGCAATAAAGAACATCACTAATCCAGCTTCGCTATGTATGACTGTCCTTTCTTCATTCCCTTGCCACCCTAGGCAGGGTTGCAGGACCCCAGTCATGCAGGACACAATGTCATTGATTGCTGGAAGAAAGAGGATTAGCCTTTCATAAGGATAACTCCCTTATCGATTGTCCAATGCAGAGTAGGCAACCTTGAAATCATATACATACAGACAACAAAAACAAACTCAACAGGTGTGTATGTGTGTGTGTGTGCATACATATAGATACAGTTATAGAAAAAGAGGCAAAAAAGAAAAAGAGGCTATCAACTTGAGAGTGGAGAGGAATTTGAGGTAGGGAGAGAGAGAAAGAGGGAGGGAGGAAGGGAAGAAGTGGGGAAAGAAAGGTATCTGGAAAGAACTGGAGGGAGAAAAGGGAGGGGGAACAGATGCAATTTTCTTTCAACTAAAAACGTTTAAAAATAAAACCAATTATATATAATATATAATAATTTAAATGTTTATATATATAATTGGCTTTACTTTTAAACGTTTTTAATGTATTGTTTTACACACACACACACACACACACACTCATATTCATGGTAGTTCAAGCAGTACTGCTGCAAGGTTGTTGAAATGAAAAGTCAACCCCAATGAAAAATCTTTAAATTTGGGGGATTATGCCTTTGAAAAGAATCACGAGATCTTTGATCTCTTTGTTGCTGTCTTCTGCTTCCCGCCCATGAGATGAGCACTCTTGTCTCTCCACAAGCTCCTGCTATGGTGAGTTGCCTTAGTACAGGTCTCAAAGCTCAGGTCAATTGATCCTGGACTGAGGCAAAATAAAGGTTATCTCTTTATAAAGTGATTCCTTCAGGCTTTTGTTGTTGTTATAATGATGGAGGCACTGCGAAAAGGGTTCCTATAGATAAATATACTGTACTACTTGTTTTAAAATCTTTCAGTGTGGCTCTTATGTTACATGTCCAGACAACACAAATAATATAAAAATGAAGGGGCAGGAGGAAACTTTGGAAATATTGTGGATATATCTATAGCCTCATGATGGTGATAACTTCACACATACATTCACTAAGCATATATACCAATGTACAGCTTTTATACGTGATAGTATAATTTAGTAACAGGTTTAAAAGGAAAAAATGCTTGTTCCATGCGTTTGTAACATTTTACTGAAGGTATTAGGACAATGAGTCAAGGAAACTACAAAAAAGACACTAGAGTACAAAAGAATAAGTAAAATGAAAAAATCAAAGTTAAATACATAAAATACTCATAGGAAAAGTATTATGTGTAGTTTTGCGTCACTTGGCAGCATTTGTGTAACTGAGCCATTGATGTGTTCTGTGAGGACAACATGGTTGAAACAGAAGGTGGACCCAGGGACAAAGACTATCTCTGTCTTTACATGCTCTTAAACTCAGTCAGTAGACAGTGCTCGGCTTGAGACCCACACTCAAATGTCAGCTGGGTGGATGATGGGAAAAGAATGAATGATTATGGATTCTCTTTTTCGGTTTATTTCTAAGCTCTAAATAAAATAAAATTTGTTCCATGCTTCTGAAGATTATTATAAAGTGAAATGTGAAGGTTTTTTTTTATAAGAATTTAGTTTTCTTTTACTGTATGAAATTTGTTTCACGTTTCTTCTGCAGTTGGTTGGTTATCCCTTAACCAACCTTTGTGTAATGGAAGAAGAAAAACTGTGTGGGCGACTATAGGACCTGCATGGTATTCTAAGTCTGTGTAGATCTGTTTTCTGAATGCTAAGATACATGAATAAATTTGTTTATTTAAAAAATTCTAATGTAATTTACAAATGATTTCCCTGCAAGAATTTAAATCCGAAGAAATTAAACAAGTTCATAAATATACATGACATATGACACTGTTGCTGATGAATTATGTTTGCGCTACATGAAATTGTTTTTGAAGGACAAAAATTTGCTCAATATGGCAATTTTATGCAGTTCAGTTCAAAAGAAAAGACACACAAAGAGGGGGTAGAAACTGCCTCTGAATAATCGAGCAGGTGGAGTTTAAGTCCACTGGTTTTTTTATTGTTGTCACTTCCTTCTTTTGTTGCAACACTGAAGATGAAATTCTGAGCTTGTGGATGCTTTGCAAGTTGCACCCTGAGTTTTTGGTGTAGTAAGACAGGATATCATTGTGTATCCTTGGCCGGCCTCAAATTCACCATTCTTTTGTCTGCCTCCTAAATGCTGGGATTGCAAAATACCCAGGCCAAGTGATCTACAGCTTTCCCAGTTCGTTCCCAGGGAAGGGAACTGTGGCATCGAAGGACAGAAGACGTACTGCGAGTCCCGTCACATGTCAGAGGATGTACTGCGAGTCCCGTCATGTGTCATTCTTACCGGCTGCTTCTCTCCAAGTACGCAGAGCCCCCTGACCACCCAGAGTGTTCAAGGATGAAGTAGTAGCTACCACTAAATATGTAAGAGTCTTACTTCATTTTCTATAGTTAGAACAAGGTTCTGAAGCAGGCTGCCTTGTGGGTTGTATTTAGGTTCGTAGTCCTGGAAACTCTAATAGGTGAGGGCCTTCTGAGACCATCAGACATGATGAATGCCATCGCGCTGGGAGTCCACATGAGCTTACACGGTTACTGTTAATAAGAGCCCAGTCTCCTAAAAGCCAAAGCAAAGTCAAGATTCCCTTCTGCCTTCAACAGCTCAGCAGGCATACTTCCCTGAAGGATTATCCATTTCAACAACAGGGCCCTGGGTCAAGCTTCCAGCACATAACTGTGTGGGATATGGTCAAACCATGTTTAAAATCAATCCATTGTATAAGTCACTAACAAGACACCTTCTCTTTGTTAGTCTGCTTCTGTTTCATTTTGTTTTCAGCTTTCATCTTTGGTCAAACTCTAAACATTTGCTTATCTCTCAGTGGCCATCTTACAGAGAGACTTGAATACAGGATTTTTTCAGCCCTAGAAAGCGCTGCCAAAGTTTCTGGGAAAATACCTTATAAAAGAGATTTCTTTAAACTGAAGTTAATTCTCTATTCATCTATCCTGGATTATGATTTTATACATTATGGGAATTTGTTTTTTTAACTTAGAGTCTTAATACTTTAAACAGTACTTTTATTTATAAAACACTTATCAAAGCAATAAAAAACCCAAAAACTACATTATCAAATATTTTAGAAACCTCATTGAAAGCCATTTCCTTTCAATATTAGGAACAGGCTGTTCTTCAGTGGCAGTGACACAGGCTTCTGAATAGTAAAACAGGGAAAAGAACTGGGACTTTAGCCTCTTGCTCACCTGGCAGGCAGGTCTATTTCTAAGGTGGCTTGGCTTCCAGATTCTGCCGCTGTGGTTCCCTTTGTCCCACTATAGTGTGCTGTATCGTGAGCCATTTGGGCAATGTCTCAGTACAGTCCCCAAGGTCGGGTGCTCACAAGAGCGACATCAGACACTTGGGCAATGTCTCAGTACAGTCCCCAAGGTCGGGTGCTCTCAAGAGCGACATCAGACATTTGGTCAATGTCTCAGTACAGTTCTCAAGGTCGGGTGCTCCCAAGAGCGGCATCAGCACCTGGCAACTCGCTTCAGATGCACATTTGTGGACGCCAGTGCAGCATCATGGAATAAAGCTGTGGGTGGTGCCACCAGATCCTGACACTGAAGTCTGGGGGTGGCACCCGGCATTTTGACTCTTAGCACGCACTTTCCGGGAGAGATGTTCATTTACGTTAAGAATCCCGAATTGGAGGTATCTCTCCTGGGAAACTGCTGCCTTTCTTCCTCTCTAGGACTGAGAGTTTAGTTTAGTCATGCTGAGGAGTTAGGCTTTTCCTGTTCACCTCTCTTTGAGGAGAACATAGGGGGAAGATGATTGAAGGCTCTGGGAATCTACTGTTTTGATCAAGAGAATACCTCGGATTTAATGGCCCTGGCATTTAGGGACTTTGACTAGGAGACTGAAGAAAAAAGTGTGGCTTCCACCCCTCATGAGCACAGGCTAGACCCCAGGGTACAACTATCAGTTCATTTAATTCTTTATTGTTCATCTTCTAAAAGCCGCAACTGCAAGGGACTGAATTCTGCCAACAATCTGAGTGACCCTTTATGCACGACTTTCCCACTGGAGGGCTACCTCAAATGCACCCTATCCATACCATGCCTGCTGTCTTGTGCAATACCCTAAGTAAAAGTGTCACCTAAGTCATGCTTGGACTCCTGAGCCATGGGCGCTGTGTGACATTAAATATGTGACCACAAATTTGAGGCAATTGTTATGAAGTCATAGATAACTAAATAGGTGAACTAGCAGTAATGTCTACCATACTTGTACCGGATTTGGTGAAGTAAACACATTTTTTAAAAGTTCAAAACAATTGAACTTGAATCTATTCAAATATATGATTATGATTTAATGACCAATTTCTAGAACAAATATAAAACAGGAAAAATGTTTTTAAAGCATACTCCCAGTGATTTAATAAATAAAATCTAGACTAAGGAATCAATAAAAAAAAAGAAAGAAAGAAATGAGGACTTTAGATAAAAAAATAAGTGAGTCTTATCAATACATTAAAACACATGAACTATATTTACATTCTAATCTGCACAAATTGAAAACCACAGGAGACAATTGCAAATATTTAAACACTGAACACTGATTGGACAATTTGGAACATTAAGTGGATACTATTAGCTTTTGCAAGTGTGATAGAAGAATCATAACTATGCCTACAAAGTTTTTATTCCTTAAAGGTACATGATAAAATACTGTGAAAGGAATCATGATTTGGCTCAAAGTGGAATTTAGATATGAAATTCTAATGAGACTCTTGTGTCGAAGGCTTGAACCTCAGACAGTGGTAATGTGGAGAGAGGAGTAGATCATGAGGGCATTCCCCACTGACAGATTAATCCATTGATGAGGAATTAACACCTGCATAGCTGAATGGGCTGTTATAAAATGGGATGCGCCTTTGCAGGGTCTGTCTCTTCCTAGGCATCTTCCTGCCGTGATGTTTGCTCACTTTGTCAAGTGAGCTTCTTTCTTCTGCTGGGCCCCCTACCTTCCTGCCTTGCTATGGTCTTACAGCAATAAAGCCAGACAAGCAGAGATCAAAAGCTTCAAAACCACAAAATATAAAACTACTTCTTTGAAGTTGTTTCCAACAGGCATTCTGCTGTAGCATTGGAAATCTAACACAAGGGAGTGTAAAAATAACATTGATCATTGTTTTCTAAGTCTCGATGAGAAGCCAGGAAAGGGAGAGTTCATGGCAGCCTATCCCTTACTTTTATGTGTCATTGTCACTTCCTATCATGAAGACTACTTGTTGTCTTTTGTGTGAGGGAGTCATAGAAGCACCAAAAAGCAGAGTGTATTTAAGAATAGTGTGGTGCTACAGCACAGACAAACTAAGGACAGGACATGAGCCATGCTTCCTTTCCTTAATCTCACTGGCAGCTCCCAGGAGGAGGTATGAGATGGTTCTCTTGGATGTATAAATGAAATTATTGTAATTTCCATTCAGTTCTAGCCTCATCTACTTAAAAGTTGTCATTAGTGCATAAGCATATTATATGTAACTTATAAGTAAATAACATGTGTAGTATCTGGTCACATGGACAAAAGAAGAGGGACTTTTAAATAAAGCATGAGGAGGACTCTATGTGAAAGTGGCTTCCCCCAGGATGCTGCTTCTCTGAAAGAGCATCTCCCTGCATTGCTGAGTAAATGGCCGTGCTATTCTAGAGTCAAAGCAGACAAGCTTCTTTACCATGCTAACTGAGCCAGACTGCCTAACAGCCAGCACAATGCCAAGCGTGTTCTAGGAACGTTAAGTATGAGTCAGAGACAGGGCAGGAAACATCTCTAGCATTGGCCTCATGGAACTTAGTTACCTAGCTCTCTTTGAGACTGAAGGGTTCAGTGTCGGACTCCAGGTGGAAATTGAGTCACACATGGGCTTCCACAGTTCAGAAGACAGAAAAGTATGTGGATGGGAGGGACAGCCTCCATCAAAAATTTCACGAGAAACTTCAGTTAAAGAGGGCTTTGCAGAATGTCAGCATCTATGGACATGGTATATCTTTCACAACTGTCGTCCTGCTTGGTGGAGACAAGAAAACTGATGGCAGAGAAAAGAAGATCAATGATAGAAATATTCCAATTGCACAATAACCATTATCTGTTTTTGTCCAGAATAAAACAAAGGACTATGTTCATACAATCAAACTAGCAGCCAATCATGGGAATCTGTGCTACTAAAATTCTTTTTGTGTTATAAAAGCAAAGCTAAGAACTAGGCATAGGAATATGTTAAACAGTGAGAAGAACATATCAAAGAGATGTCATGAAAGCTGTGGTTGATCTGTCAGTGACAAAAAATAGGTAAAACTTTTTTAGGTCATTCATAGCCTGAAAATGTTAACTGCTTTATCATCTTTGATAAATGTGACTGCATATCTCAAAGTGTGACATATTAGTACTTATGTGAGATTCAGTTTGTCAATAGATACTTCCAAAATCTAGTGGTTTTGGATTTCTCCTTTTATTTATCCTGTGTTTCTGGGGGGCTGTTAGGTCTCAGTTGAAAAGATTCTCACTTGTGGCATCTTGCAGTCATGATTTCAGGGTGAGTAGCGATGGAGTTCTTTGAAGATTTCATTCATATATTTGGCCCTTGAGAAGGAATGGACAGGAGCAACTGAATTT
>JABTXL010000001.1:1332368-1370953 GCA_025134845.1 Neodon shergylaensis
CTTTCCCACACAATACCCCATGAATGCCAGTCTGGGTTTCTTTAAAACATGGTGGTTTTGGGATTATTAGACATCTCAGGGGTGGGCAACTTCATCCACGATAAGAAAATCAGGAGAAAGCTGCCACCTCACACCGTAGTGTAACTCGTTCTGTGTTCTTCCAGCCGAACAACCAGAAGCTGCCTCATTCAGAGAGATGGAGCAACAGACTCTGGACTCTAAGATTGTTTCCCATATTACAAAGAAAGGAACCCATGACAGGTACCTTATGATGAACTAGTCCGAAGTCGCATAAGATGCACCCCCTGGCAGTACTCCCAGGGGTGAGCCCGGAGTTGGTCATTTGCAGTAGGCACCTGTGGAAAATCTGAAAACGCTCTGAGGAGTGGGAATCACTCTAGTGACTCTGGTAGTGACTGGATCTTTTACTCAAACTTTTGGATTATGGGTTTCAAAAAAGAAAAAGAAAATTCCACTATGGTTCAGATCCAAAAGTCTTTTGGAATAGTTGTTACATATGAGCCTTGCTGACCAAGAAATACAGCCATTCCCTACTAGAATAACTGTCCTCTGGGACTGTTTACAATAATCTCTGATATGAGACTTGAGAAGTGACCTCAGCCCTTAGCAAAGACCAAAAAGGAGAAAGAATTTAAGTCAATGAACTACACAGGAGCGGTCCAAGGCTTCTCTTTTAAGGTTAGCCTGTGTCAGGAGTTTTGTGGTAAGTCAGTCCAACACTCGTGGTTCTGAGAACGAGAAGGCAGGTCTCCCATTTCCAATCATATGGCTCCTAGAAGAGACAGGAGTTCTGATAGATGTCCATTCTCACTTACCTCCTGCAGGCTACGAATAGGAGGTCAAGCCACACAATATTTCTTGACATTAATAAAGTGCAATCTCTGTGGGAAACCAAGAAAAGAGCATGGGAACCTAGTCTGCCTTTAAGCTGAGGAGAAAACTTGAAGGCCCAACTAAAAGGGCAAGCAGACACCTGGGATCTCACAAACCCATTCTATGCCTCCCCTTGAGTCTCAAGCTCAGTGTGTCCTGCCTTCCTGCTGCAAAGGTCAGCACTTTAGCTCTCTCCCCTCTGAAACAGAGAGTACGCCATGATGCAGTTAGAATTACAATTTCCTCCTAATGTTTTGTTTCCAAGAGCAATCTGCTTATAATACAATTGCATGAATTAGCAAATAAAATAAGTTAACAAATAAAAATTAACCCGGGGGTGGTAACGCAATATCAGTGTTCAGCCCAGGCACAGAATAGAGCTGCAGTGAAGAACCTTCTCATAAAATAAAGTAGATATCTCCCATTATCTGGGCAGGAGCTTGATGGCCCAATTTGTACAGTCTTGAAGGTAAACAATTTTAAGCCGCATCAATTAGGATGTGAAATGAATTACAATGACCCATTCTCCTCCCTGAATGAGATAATATCCACCAGGATCCAAACACAGAAGACATCATAGATACTGTAAACACAGAGTCTTAAAGCTATGGCTTTAAGCTGTACTATGTTAGGACTTAGGACCATGAGGAATTCTGGCTGTTGTGTCTCGAAGAAACACTGCAGAAGAGAAAAGCAAGGTGAGTACATGATGCACGGAAGGAGAAACTGTTCTTCCTCTTATTATCATCAGTGACTGTGGTGTGGGCAGTTTGAAACTGACACAAGATACATCCATCTTGCCTTGAAAGGCGACCGTCTGTTGCTCTGATTTAATGGAAAGCCTGCTTCGGGAAGACTCCTGTGAGGAGCATGAAGTAATCCGGAGCTGAACTGCCCTCTCTGGTCATGAAGAGTCGTTCCTTTTTAACCTTTACATTTATCCTTGTCATTCTCTTGTGCTTTAATTCAATATTCGTTTTCAGGACATCCTAGAAAAGTCAGTCATTATTCTTATCCAGATGCAAGTGGATTGAATGGTTTTTCCTAAGTTCCGTGCAAAACCATGGGCAAGGGACAAAATTCGAGAGCCTCGTAACACAAGAGATTTTGTTCCTTCTCTAACAGACTCATCGAGAGTTTTGGAAGATTATGACAACATTTTAAAGATACTCTTGCATTCAATAAATAAATAAATCTGTATGAAACTATAGACTCAGTTACTTCTCCTGAAAAGGGATATGAGCATGTATTGTCATGTTGTGACAAAGGACAATTAAGTCAGAAGCTAGGGGAGGAAAGCTGGCCTTCTTCTTCCGTGTTTGTCTGAAATCAGGCCAGGTTAAATCAGAGCAGACAAGAAGACTGAAGGTTATATGCTTCAGGGCTTCATGCCCCTTGAGACAGTAGGAAAGGGGAGAGCAGAGAGGAGGTGGTGAGGAGGGTTATTAGACTTGTATTCATTTCATGTGGCTGCTCAAACTAAATAACATACCTGAACATCTCAGTGTTTTATTTTCTCATAGTTCCTCAGATTAGACATCCAAAATCAACATTAGCAGGGTTCGTTACTTCTGGGGCCATAATGGATAATGTTCTGTGTCACTGGCCTAGATTCTTGTTGTCGCCCACAAGAATTCCCTGCCTCATAGATGTTTTCCTTCAATCTCCATTTCCAATGAACACTTTTCCCTCTCTTCCTGGCAGCTTATTTTCTCTCAAAATATACTACTTATGGGAGTATAGTGACACATACTTGTACTTCTAACATTTCGTAGGCCCAGGAAGGAGGATCACAAGTTCAAGGCCAGCCTCAGCTACTTAGTTAGATTCTGTCTCAAACCTAAGCAAAAAACAATCAAATAAAACCTTCCATACTTGATTAAGCCTTACCCAAGTCTTACCCTAATGACCTGATCTAAAGATAACATCTCTAAATAAGGGCTCATTCGGGAGCATTGGCGTTTAGACTTCCAAGAAATCACAACTCATAACAAAAAAACAAAAAGTCCTTAGGAAACATTCAGTCAAGTGCTTCTTTTGTGAAGGCCCCAAAATGTGAGCCTATTTCCACCTTGTCTGAAGATCAGAGAGTTTGAGGTTGCTGAAAATTGTTGACAACAACCAGGACTATTTATCCTGATTGAGGGTGTTGGTGTTACTTGGTCCTTTTGACATTATGATGGCCCACATAGGGAGATCCATCCTGACAAATGGTCAGAATAAGCAAGCACACTTCTGCTCCTTCTTTTGTATTTGGAGGTTTAACCTGGGGAGTGACTGCCTTCAGGATGCTTGATCTATGGTGGCTTCACTGTCTGAACAACAGAATGCTAATGACTTATTTCTCAAAGTATTGAAGCAATTAACTGTTTGAGTTGTCCTTTGTATCGTGCTAAAGACCTCTCTCCCCCTTTTGTATTGGGGTATAAAAGAGTATGGAAAATTAAACACAAGCAAGTGATTTCAGGATTCACTTTAACTCCCTCCCAGTACTATGCTATGTTTTCTGTTTTATTACATTTACTCGCGTCTTTGGCCTCTTTACTAACCTTTCTGATCCCCATGCCTCTACCCTGGTGAGCGCTACTTTATATCGAAGTTGGACTCTGACAGTACATACAATATAAACCAGTCTTAAAACTGTCTATTATAAATGTGGGATAATAATGGTAACAAAGTCATTGGTAACAAGGACTACATGATAATTACTAAGCAATATGCTTAGTACATGGTGGAGCTCCCTGCTAATGAGCTCAAGAATGATCAGGGCAAATCAAGGATACTTTGAAGCAAGGCTTTTTATTTCTAGGAGGCACTGAGCTATGTGCATTCCTGGGACACTTATAGGATAGGTACTGGCCTCCCATAAAATAATCTCTGCATATGTGTAGAATGAAAACTAGTGTTTAACATATGGGAACTTTCTAGTGAAAAAGGGCCATTACCACACATCAGTGGATACCCCAAACTTCCATCCCAACATTCAAACAGATAATTTAGGATTCTGCTTCTATTTGTAAAACTTTAAACTGGAGAAATTATTAACATAAATGTGGGGCAACAATTGTAAGAATTACTTGATCTCAAAGTGATGGCAAAGCTTTTTTTATGAACAAGCATTGTGTTTTTGACCAAGTTATGCTGGCTTAAATTATTTATTAGGGGGTTGGGGGAGGAAGAAACAAACAAAAAAACAAAAAAAAAAACTATTCTTTAATTGCTCTAACAATTATAGCATTCAAGATGGATTAGCTCCAGAGTTGCTATATAACAGTGTATACATTTAACAACACAACAATTTTATTATGATACCTGTATTATGCATACAAATTTTTTAAGAGACTAGAGTGCCTCTTAAATATTCTTCCCACTGAAATTAAAACCAAGAAATACAGGATGCTTTGCAAAGTCTCTTTACAAAAGTATTGGCTATGACTATTTTCACAACTGTGTTGATGGTTTTTGAGTGTAAACATGCCTTAATTCATTATATACATTGTATACATTAGTCATGTCCAGACTTTCAAATATCAATAGTACTTCACAGTTATTTGAAAATATATTCAAATATAGTAAATCTGCAAGAGCCTCTGTAATGATCTGTTCTGTCTCTTTAAGAGACAAGCCATGCCCACTAACTCCCCTTTCTGCTGAGACAGGCTGATCTTCAGCTTCCAGCCTGAGTTCCTTCTCTTTTCCATCTCCCTCTCACAGAGGCAGCTTCTGCCTCTCTCCACTTTTCCTGTTACCCCTTCTGTCTCTCCCTTTTCTCTCCCTTCTCTCTCCCTCTCTCTCTTCTTCTCTCCCCCTCCCTTCCATACTTCCATAACCCACTAATAAATATCCATCCTCACTCTGCATGGTGTGCCTCCCATGTCTCTGTCTCTTACCTGCTGCCGTGTGTCTCCCTGCTCTGGACAAGCCACTGCTCAGGGGCCTGCAGCAGTCCCTGCCTGGGACTGACTGTTCTCAGGGTCCACTGCCTGCTGTCACATGGCCCACTGCCACTGCTTGGGGACCTGCAGTATTTCTGCTGCCTGCCACCGCCAGGGATCCTGCAGTATTTTTAATTTTTCCATTACAGTATCCCCAATAATAAACATAAAATGTTGTCTTTCTTACATCATTGTCAGTCTAGGAATGTAAAGATGATGTTTATCTATGTACCTATCCATCCATGTATTTATCTATTAATATCATCTATCTATGTTACTGTTTTAAAAATTAATAGTGAAAAGCATATCAGTATAATAACAGAGGAAGAAAAATTATCTAGCTCTCAACTATAAAGGAGACATTAGAGAAAATAAGAACAAAAATAAGTTTTTCCAATAAAATATGCAATAAATATACTAATATATTTATAATTTTCAAGTAATTACTAAACATTTAGCTTTATTTAGATATCATTTTGTAGAGGCCCAAAACTCTGAGCCTTTTTCCACCTTAACCAAAGGTCAGAGAGTTGGAACTTGCTTCTACTCCTTCAAGGTTATTGTGTTTCTACCTCAAAAAAAGGTCCCCCTAGAGTCAGTTAAGAGAGTTCTGCTCTCTCAAGGTTATTGTCAACAGGTTTGGCTAATATCCAGACCTTGTATTTCAGGAATAGAGAAGTAGATATGTTTCTACCTCAAACAAAAGTCTAAGGAACCAACTAAGGTTCCAGTTCTCTTAAGGAGATAGCATTGGATTCCCTGCAGGGGTGGTTTGTCTACAGAATGTTTTGGTTTAGGGTGGAATGTGACTTGTTTTGTCCTAGCAATAGAATGTTTAACTATGGATATAGCCTGTGACCTTCAATTGTTCTATTCAATTCTTTGTATTATGTTAATGTAGTTATTTTTTTTTATCTTAGTCCTTCCTACCTCTTGGGGTCTTCTTAAGCAATTGGAAATCAAATGCAGGTGATTTCTGTATTCAGTGGAACGCCTTACCAATACTATTCTTTTTATTTTATTTATTTATTTTGGTTTTTTGAGGCAGGGTCTCTCTGTAGCTTTGGAGCCTGTCCTGGAGCTAGCACTTGTAGACCAGGCTGGCCTCGAACTCACAGAGATCCACCTGCCTCCCGAGTGCTGGAATTAAAGCAGTGTGCCACCACCGTCCAGTTTACCAGTACTATTCTATGATTTCCTGTTTTATCATTTTTCACACATCTTCATATTCTTTACATATATTTTTAAATCCCCAGTCCCTACCCTGGCAAGAGGTCTTTTTGTGGAGGCTGGCCTCTGACATCATTTAAATACTTTATGTACATTTTAATATGCAGATATACATTCACATATACATATAGGAATAAACATCTATATCCATGAGCACAAACATATTCATTTAATTCTCATAAAAGATTTTAAAATAAGTGTTAATTTTCATTTTGCAGATATTGAAAATGGACTCAAGCAGTCTGCCCCAGATAAAACAACTTCATATGGTAGAATCTACATTCAAATTCAATTGACTGAAGAGTTTGGAGTTTTAAGTGGACTGCAACATGGCCAGCTTAGTGTGGGAACAATCATCTTCAATATCTGAAAGAAGAAAAGGAAGTCTGCTCACCCCTATAATTTGGCATGGCCCATGAATTCTGTACAGTGAGAAAATAGGGGGGATTTAAAATAGAAAGTCAAAACAAACAAGCAAACAAGAAACACTAAACTTCCCTTACCTTCACTAGAAGGCTATCTGATTAGAAGTATATAGTTAGTTATCAGAAAAAAGAATTCAGATTATTACATAAATATGTTAGTATCCCAGGAAATACTTTAATCAATGTAATTTATCATAGAAATTACAGATATTTCTTTAATAACAAAGAATACTCCACAAATATAGTTACTCATTCTAACAAAAATATAAATGAACTTTAAAAAAAGAGATGTAAAGTTTTTTTAAAAGCTTCCAAAAACTCTAAATCAATATAGAAAAATCAGTATAAAAGAAGTTCCCATTTTCCTAACATATTTAAGTATGTTCTGGCATTTATTGTTACTATTTTAATTAAAATCCCAACAGTGTTTACACAGAATGTAGTGAGGCAAAGTTGATGCTCTGTGTAAAGATGAACAAAGCCCAAAGAAAATTGAAGAAAAAAGAGTAAAGTACCAAAAGCAGATACCAGCTTTAGTGTAGCAAAAAGCCAAGACAAATATCACTGATATAAGACGAGACACACAGATCAATGTAATACAATAAATAAACTTGAGTCAGACTCATGAAAAGTTGGCATTGTAGTGGGCGCCATTATAAACAAATAGACAAAGGACAGACCTCAGGAAATGTCCAAAGGGCAATTGGTTATCTATAAGAATCAGAACAAAATGAGAAAACTGTTTCAGAACAAAATAAATTCTAAGTAGATTGAAGACCATAGCATGAGAATTAAAACTCTGAAAATCTTATAAGAAAATGATTGAAAAATAATTTCTTAGCCCGAGAACCAAGGATTTGTTGAGTCACATAAAAAATCTCAAATGCAAAAGGTAAGGTTCTCATTTGCAACTATGTTGTGGTGATGACCGCACCAGTTAGCATGCCAACAGAAATAGGGACATTGCACAAGGCCCATCCCCAGATGAAGCACTACAGGCAATCAATCAATGGCTGCTGAGAGAAACAATCAATATTCTCCAGGGTGGAGCTCCTAAAAGGTTGTCCAATCCCACATGGTCAGCCCTACACACACATATATGTGAGTTTCAAAGAACAGGTCCAGTAGGAGTCATGTGTTTCATATACGTAAAATAATTAAGTTATAGGGAAAGAGGTCATGAATTTTACAGAGAGTGGAAGAACCCTAGAGGAGTTGGAGGGGGAGTGGGAATGATATAAATATAATACACATGCATGAAATTTCAAAAAAATTAAATATAAAAAGGAAGGTTCTTGATATATGTTTGATTTGGTGAAACCAACAATGTTTCAAGTGATTATAAATATTCCTGAAATGTAAAATTAAAATCACAAGAATTGATGTTTTAAAAAGTGAGTTTGGTCAGAGCTAAAATGCAGATTCTGGGGCTGAAGTCTCAGTAGTTAAGCCTGGTTTTCCAGAGATCTTGAGTTCAATTCCCAGCAACCACATGGTGGCTCATAGGCATCTGTACTGAGATCTGGCGCCCTCTTCTTGTCTGCAGGCATACATGCACACAGAATACTACCTATATAATATATAAATAAATCTTTTAAAATTTCGATTTTGTACAGGCTAAATCTTCTACAAATTAACATATGAAGGGAAAATTCAAGATGAAAATATAAAAGACATCCATGAGAGAAAAGAATCCCAGGAGCCAATAAGTACGGGAACAATTATTCTCACTAATCAATACTCATTAAAATGTAATTTGGTTTTAAAACACAGTTTAGAAGGAGCTGTTCCTAGCCATAGGACTGACAAAACAAAACATATAATAAATAAACACAACAACAAAACCCTCATAATATCAATTATTGCTAAGTATATAAATAAATGGAAACTTTGTAAGACGGTAAATTGGCACATGTTGTAGAGAAAATCCATATTGCCTGGTAAATAAACACAAATATATATATATATATATGTTAATATATATACATATATATATATATGTTTTCTATTATTTTCTTATCCAGTTATTCGCTATGATGTGATATATAATTATGCAGAAAAAGGTGCAGTATGGTGCACAGCAAACATTAGGAACCCATTTAAACATACTAGTGCAGAAAGGGGACTGCTAGATCATGAAACAGTCATACAGGGATAGCGATAAACCAGCGAACCTAAGCTTTATGTAACTGTGTCCACATGTGAACTTCTTGAAATACATGTTGCTGAAATTTTAAATCAGCTTTCAAAATATGCCTAATAAGATTGAATTGTTACTAAATTTGAATGTCTATAAAAGTATACTATCCATTCCTTTTATGCATATACATTTGTTTTAAACAGTTCAACATTTGAATGTTATTTCTTATATAACTTCAATGTGTAGTTTAATCTTTTATATTTAGGCAAATTGTATGTTTGATAACGGATTACAGAGCATCTTAATTTTGAAAGTAAAGGATCACTGATTTACCTTGTAAATCTATTCTTAAAACAAATGGGAATGGTTCTTTCTGTTTTCAGATCACTGTGAAAATTCAATGAACTTTCCAGGCAATTGCTTCCTTCTTACTATTGATAGCAGAAGTAACTTTTAAAGAACAAAGGAGAGGACAAAACTTCTTTCAGAATCATATCTTGCAATAGTAACAAGCAAATGCATTGGGATATTTTTATAGCTTGCATTTTAATATATTTTTAATTCATTTTTTTGTTGTTGGGATTTTTTTTGCTTGTTTTTCAGGACAAGGTTTCTCTGTAGCTTTGGAACCTGTCCTGAAACTAGCTCTTATAGACCAGGCTGGCCTTGAACTCACAGAGATCCACCTACCTCTGCCTGCTGAGCACTAGGATTAAAGATGTGTGCCACCACTGCCCAGCTTACTTTGTTATTTTTCAGTGTATGTTGCGGTGAGAAACATATGCAGAGAAGATCAGATGATGGCATCAGATCCCATGAAACTTGCATTGTTGAGAGTTGTAAGCCCCTTGATGCAGGTGCAGGAACTGAACTCAGGACTTTTGTGAGAGCGGCATGCATGCTTAGCCTATTAGCCATCTTTCCAGGACCTACAGCTTGCATATAAAACTGTCTGTCATTTTCATACTGTGTCTTTTACATTGTCTATGAAATGTTTTCCAGGCTCATATACTCTGTATTGGGTCACTGAAATCATCTATACAACCTGTGGCCTTACTGACTTATTAATTTTTAATTATTGTATTTATCATCTTTAAATATCTAGATTTGCAAAAGAGAATTGAAGACAAAACCTTTATTTTGTTGTTTGATATTGTTATGGTAAAATAAAACTGTGCCATTCCCCAAGGGGTCCGCAGGCCATGAGGGGCAGCAAGTCCCAGGCACAGAGCTGCGGCAGGTGAGAGATCTCCTCAGCAGGTCAGCTGGTCCCACAAGGAGTCTCAGAGGGTGAGAGACAGAGACCCATGTAGAGAAAGTGAGTATTTATTCAGTAGGTTAAGGGAAGAAAGGGAAGAGGGGAAAGGGAGAATAAGAGAGATAGGCATGGGGGGGGGGCAGGAGAGGAGAGGAGAGGAACCACAGCAGCAGCTACCTCTTCAGAAGAGAGATGGAAAGAAAGAGGCTCAGACTGGAAGCAGAAGGAAGACCCACTTGCCATGGCAATTGGGGGGAGAGTGTGCAGGGTTTGTCTCTTAAAGAGACAGGACAGACCATTACATTCCCATCTTTCTTTTATGATAAAAAGGCAGGAGGTTAGGCACAACAGGTTAAAGAAATTGGTGTGGTGGATTATCAAGACTGCTTTCTGCTTCTTTGTAGGTGCCATCTTTGGGGGGGACAAGCTAAGTTGCTAGTCACTTCCTGGCATAGCTGGTCTCTTTGCTCTTGTCCAGTGTTTGTGGTATGGAAATGTCTGGTGTCTCTGAAACCTGTTTAAGGTATTGGCAGAACAAAGGACAAATTTAAGTTTAGGAATAAAAGTTTTTAGGACCAGGGAATTGAGAGGGGTGTATCCGACCTGTTTAAGGTGGATCCTTCAACTTGGCTCCCTGAACTCACAAAAAATTTGGGGGGTTTGTGAAAACATAAGTTTTAGCATATTTATGTCAGAATGACTGTGACAGATGTTTTTGCACAATGAAAAGTATCTTTAAGACTATGAAAGGCAGCATAAGAGATTTTTGTTAACTTGTATCTTATTGAAATTTGGTGAGGCTGTTCTTTTAATGACAAAACCTCTCATCTGTGAAACTGCATCAGAGATCTTTGAGTTATTGATTAAAAACCGACAGAGAGCTTACTTTGTTAGCACCTAGAGCTACTCCTCAGGGTCATCCATGGTCACTGAGGGTTGTATTTTTCTTTTGTTGTGTAGTGCAGGGCCTGCCAGGCTCCAGAAGATCCTGTGGGCTAAGAAATCTGTAGGAAGACAAGCCTATCTTGAACTGAGCAGCTAGGCTGCTGATTCCAGTGATTCTGTCCACGTCAGGAGATATTCAGTCTAAATGAAAGGCAGTTTTACCCAGTGGTCAGCACTTGGCAGTTGAAGCAAATTGTGGATGGATGTTGTTTTGTGTTCCATTTGTCTTCTGTCTTCTTCAGAGGAAATAGAGTACTGCTGCTAGGAGCCAACCTGTCTCTTTTTGTTATGAAAATGCCATATTCCCCAGATCTCTGAGCAGATGAGGGCTGTTTACTGGCTATAGATGAATTATAACTATAGTATAGAATTTGCCCTGGAGAGCTGGGTCTGAGCTTGACTGTACTGGCTCTCAACTTACCAGGTAAGATTTATACATATAAAAGACAGAAAGAAGGAAAAAAAAACTGCTTGCCATAGAAGGTTAATGGTAGAACTGACAACAGCAGAGAATAGCTTAATATATTTTAAAGCAGGGTTAGATTAAATATTCAGTATTTTTGTAAGAGACTTAAAAGTACATACCAATCTAAAACATGAGACTTATTGTTTTTGTAGTCTGGAGTGAGATACAATAAACAGACAATTATAACATTTAACAGTAAACATAGGTATATTTAAGTTAAATGTATGCACATACAGTGAACAGGAATTGGGCAAAGTGGATGCTCTTGGTGGGCCCTACCAAAGGCAGCACTGGGGAACCAGACAGGGAATACCTCAGTAAAGATGGAGGGACATGGTCACCTGACCTGGCTCTCAGGGAAGATGGTGGTGAAGTCACCTGAGCTCAATCAAGATGGTGGTAAGGTCACCTGAGTTCAGTCAAAATGGCAGCAGTCACGTGTTGTATGGAGAAGCCACGATTTTTGAGCAGCAGGAACCTTAAACATAATAATAAGAGAGACCAAGAGGCATGATCCTCCCTGTTGCCAAGCCACTGTGCCACAAGCCGTGATGGGGAACAAGGCTGAAGTTGGAAACAACTGCCTCATAGATGCAAATAATCTTTTTGGTTTCCGTGGGACCAGTGGTAGTGGTGGCAGGGATAGTCTGAGGAAAAGTGGAACCCGCGGGACACTGGCAGAGCATTTACAGGCGGGTGGGTGATAGTTTGAGGGTTTATATTTCGTAGCTGAAAATGTGAAAAACTGTGAAAACAGCAACATCACAAGGCTTAAAGGAGGACCCTGCCTCTCTACAGGCGAGGTATTGGTGAAACAGCAACACCGCAAAGCCTATAGGAAAATGTCTCTTCTCTACAGGGAGGGTGTTGAAGCCTGACTGACTCCCGGGCGACTCCAAAGCCAGAGAGACTAGAGGCTGCTCTAAGGGGTCTCTCACAGTGGGGACCACTTATGAGTGGTAGAAAAGGAAAGAAAAGAAAAGAAAAGAAAAGAAAAGAAAAGAAAAGAAAAGAAAAGAAAAGAAAAGAAAAGAAAAGAAAAAGAAGAGAAATTTTGAGGGACCGTGGGCCCCAAATTGAATGAACCACACAGCGTGTGCAGTGCTAGCACAGGAAGATCACCCTGGGTCCGATCATGTTTTTCACTATGGGAAGCAACCAGAGATGAATATCAGTGAAGGGCTCAACCGTAGCCATGACGACTGTGATTGGGGCTTTCCCCTCATTTCTAGGAACACCAGGAGATTGTGGGGAGCTCAGTAGTCAATTCCTTGGGTTCAGAGAAACAGTTAAGCTGACCAGAATGGGGAAAATCTCCTATTGAAGCCACTGGTGTGCACAGAGGTCGGCATTCAGGCAGATAGAATGCAGGGCTGTTGTAAAGAAACCCAGTTTCTGAGCCCAGGGTTCCACGTGTCCTAGTCGGCCTGCCTGTGGGCAGAAAAGAACATGGAGAGAGCCTGGCCGAATCACAGAGCACCAATCTAATGGTAAAATATAACTGTGCCATTCCCCAAGGGGCCTGCAGGCCCCAAGGGGCAGCGAGTCCCAGGCATGGAGCCGCAGGGGGTGAGAGACCTCTTTGGAGGATCAGCCAGTCACATGAGGAGTCTCAGTGGGTGACAGACAGAGATGGATAAGCATGCCATGCAGAGAAAGTGGGTATTTATTCAGTAGGTATGAGAGAAAAGGGAAAGGGGGAAGGAGAGAAGGGATTGGGGGAAGGAGAGAGAGAGAGAGAGAGAGAGAGAGAGAGAGAGAGAGAGAGAGAGAGAGAGAGAAGAGGGAGGAGAGGAGAGGAGAGGACCCATGGCAGCAGCTACCTCTTCAGAAGAGAAATGGAAGCAGAAGGGAGATTTGCTTGCCATGGCAACTGGGGGAGGGAGGGAGTGGGGTTTGTCTCTTAAAGGGACAAGACAAACCATTATAGATACCTAGTTCATAACCTTTCATATAATTTCCAACCTAATGATCTGTATTTTTGTCACTATATAGGATAGTACCAGTTTATTTCTGACATATCTGTGCATATGTGTGTATATATGTACATATATTAGAGATACGGGTACATCTCAGTAAATGGATTGTCTTTATAAAGTTTACTTAAAATGAATGTGAATTTTTGAGTCATACAATGGAATTATTAGGTGAAAAAAGTTTCATCATTGGGTGTATTTTGAGTATAAATAAAACAAAGACTAATAGTTAGAATTACTAGATGTAAAGAAGAATTAGGAAGAAGAATCCACTAACTCTGCAATTTGAACCATTTTGGTGAGTCACCCGTGAGTCATCAGGGGACTGGAAAGCATATTATTCTTAGACTGAGTTAAAGGGTTGCTCTAAGCCTGGAGAGAGCAGGGCTGCACTGGGAAAAATCCACTCTGCTGAGGCCTTTGTTTGCTGAGGATAGGAGAATAGAGAGGATGGAGAGCAGGCAAGGAGGTACTGCCTATATGAGGATACATTAGTAATGTCCAATCATTTGCTGCTTTGTCTGACGCTGGACACTTTGAATGATTGTTGAAAAGAGGTCAGACATCTATTTTGCTTTAGGTAAAACTTTCCATTAGAATGAAAACTTATTGTTTATTTCCCTAGAGAATCATGAATGTTTTTATAAAGAAAAAGCAATGAGGATGGCCTTCTTTGGAACACACATAACCTGTCCTGGAAAGCACTGATGATATTTTTGGAAAGTGTAAACAAGTAATTTGGAAGTGACCACAGTGGAAAAGAAGGAGGAACTGTGTGCAAGGTGCTAGTCTCATATATTTTTGCATATTCTTTCAGTTAAGGAGTTAACAAGGTAATGGCAAGCTCCAGATTGCTCTGGTGAACCGTCAGTATGTAGTGGAACTTTATAAAATAACATACGGTGCTCATCCATGTCCTACCTAAGCTTAGTGAACTCTTTCATTGTTTTCCTGATCATTGTTAGCATGAATTATTATCACCACCACAGCCTATGTCACCTGCACAGAGAAGTTCTTTGAATGAACTACTTTGACATTATTGTCTATATCCCCATACTTCATTACTTTTTTATCCTGATACACTTCCTTCTTGATACATTTTAATATCAAACACTATGTTTTTTCCTTAGATGATTACCTAAACTACCACAGACTCCTTCTTCTGTCTGGGCTTCTAGTGTGTCTTGTGTCTTGTATACTTACAGGAACCCCTGACATATAGTTGGAGATTATTTAATACTAGCTAATTGGATGGAATATTATTTATTGACTGTGAATGCTGCTATGCTTCATTGTTTACATGTTTTATATGTTTTTAGAGAGCTAAGTTTCAGGTGCTCTCATATTAACAAAGGACATAACAGGAAAAGACAGCAGTCAACTGCAGCCTCAAAGAACTCATAGTAAACTGGGAAAAAGAAAGCAAAGCCAAGAAAATACATGCTTCTGAGAATGACAATGCTTAGAAAAAATAAGACAGGAGATAAGGAATACTGGTGACAGGATTATACTTGAGGCAAGACTAAAAGGAGGTAAGAGAAACAAACGTGATCTTAAGAGAAATAAAACTTTCTCAGTAGATAAAACAACTCTCCTGATTAGCTTTGTTGTCAACCTGATACACTTGGGACCTCAGTTGAAGAACTGCCTGGATCTGATTGGCCTGTAGGAATATCTGCAGAGAAATTTCCTGATTGATGATTAATGAGGAAAAGCCCAGCCCACTGTGGGTACCACCATCCCTTATCAAATGGGCGTGGACTGTATAGATTGGCAGGCTGAGCATGACCCAGGGAGCAAGCCAGTAAGCAGAGTTCCTCTGCTGGTTTCTACTGCAAGCTCCTGCCTTGAGTTCCTGTTCTGCCTTCCCTGGATGCTCCATTGTAGCATGTGAGACTAGATAAATCCTTTCCCCCAAAATTGCTTTTGGTCATGGAGTTCAGCACAATAACAGAAAAGCAAACTAGAACACTTACCATGAACGAGGGAAGTGGGGACTGCTTTGAAAAGACAGTGCTTGAAAGCAGAGAGATGTGGGAAGAGAGGGGTGGAGGTAAGACAGAAAGACGGTGGATTTGATAAGAAGTCACTGCAGAATTCTGAGAAACAATGTGAGTAGTACAAAGGCTGCAGTTTTGAGATCACATAAGAAAACAAAGTCCACAGGAACAAGTCAATGAGTCATCTCGATGGGACTCCCACACACGTCTGGATGTGGCTGCATGGTGCTACCTACTTACCTACCTCTCAACAATTGCATTGGACTTGTTTATTCACGATTAAATATCAGGGTGTTAGTATGCATTTGATGTTAGTCTATAACTAAGGATATAGCAGAAAAGGAGAGGATTTTTAAAAATTCATGAATTGGATTAGTCATTAATGCTTATATGTGTATTATTTGGTAAAATATGTATAAGATTTAACATTAAATGATAGCTTGGAGAATAAGCAATATATCGACTAGTTGCAAAATATTATCTTAAAGGCTCAAGACTGAGATATTCAAACAAACTGGAGATTAAGATCTATTGTTTTTCTTTTGCTTTGTGTTTTAATTTTAAAAGCAGGCTAAAGTGTTTTATTTGAAAGGGCCTTTGTTGATCTTAACAAAAGCTTCAAAGAAATCCTTTACAAATACGTTCAAATTACTGAAGAAATCTGTGTCTAAGAAATTAAAAAGCGCATGGCAACCGTCTCACTAAAGCATAAGTAAAAACATATTGATTGTTCAAAATTACAACTCAATAAAAACTGTAGAATTAAAGAGTACAGTAACTTTAACAAAAGCTGCAAGTAAGTTCAGCAACAGATTTTTGCTGGTCAAAGAAAGAATCGGGGATCTTGAAGTTAGATCAATAGATATTCTATGACCCAAACAGTGACACCATATGCAACACGTTACAGCATAGCTACCATTAAAACCAAAAAGTTCAAGCAACAAGAAAATAATTCATTATGCAAGAGGGCCCTTTCAAGATTGACTTCTGGTTTCCTGAAGGCAAAGGAGAGAGCAAAAGGCACTCAAATGATATGCTGAAATATTCAAATGAGGGCTGGAGAGAAGGCTCAGAAGTTAGGAGTGCTTCCTCCTGTCCAAGACCAGTTTGATTCCCAGCATCCACACTGGGAGACTCTTGACTCAAGCTCCAGAGGATTTAACACCCTCATTTAGCCTCCACTGACACCTACATAAGAGTGGTAAACAGACAGGCAGTCTCTCTCTCTCTCTCTCTCTCTCTCTCTCTCTCTTTCTCTCTCTCTCTCTCTCTCTCTCACACACACACACACACAGCTAAAAATAAAATAAATCTTTACAACAGAGTGAAAATGTACCTTCTCTCTTAAGATGTTTAAAAACATAATAAAAACAAACCAAATAGACTAATATTTATAGACGGCAAAATTATTCTTCAAAATAGAATGTGAAAGAAAGCATTTCCAGGGAAGAAATCTGAGGCAAATTGTTGCTAGCAGATCTGCATTATGAGAAACCCCCGGCATCCTCCTTGCTGAAAGCAATGTTGTAACAGCTATTTGAATCTACCAGGAAAAGGTGTAAGTGACAGAACAGACAACTCAGAACGCAGTTGCAAAAGACAGTGTGATTGCACACTGTTTGTTTACTTTTAATTTAAAAATGGCATAAAATGTATGTATGTGCATACACACAGAGACATATGTAAGTCTTACTGCTAGACTTAAAAATAAAAAATAAAATAAAATCTAGCCGAGCGGTGGAGGCACACGCCTTTAATCTCAGAACTCAGGAGGCAGAAGTAGGAAGATCTCTGTGAGTTCGAGGCCAGCCTGGCCTACAGAGTTAGTTTCAGGACAGGCTCCAAAGCTACACAGAGAAACCCTGTCTTGAACAAACAAAAAATAAAATAAAAATTAAATTAAATAAATTAAAAATTCTAGTATGGCTGACAATAGCCATATAGAAAATGGGTGAGAACAAAACACTGTAAAATAAGGAAATGGCAGCAAGTGATAACTGGTTCATAGAAAGAAGCAACAGGAGATGAAAGTAGTAAATTAGAAGTTTAATATAGTAGAACTTATAAATACAGACTTATTGTTCACCATTTAGCTTGATTTAATAGGAATCCTTTAAAGTGAAATTATAACATAGTTTGGTTCTATTTTTAATATTTGTGGAAATATGAAAAAGTAACACAAAAACAATGGATGGAGATACTACGGTTTTAAATTTCCATAATTTCATCAAACTTAGTTTGTATGAACATGAATTAGATGTAACCAATCAAATATAAATTGTGTGAGCCTTGATGAAAGTGTTAGGAAAATATTCAAGAAAAAAATTAAAGTATTGAAGAAATTAAAATTTTATGCTAGACAATAGCCATGTGATAGAAAAGAAGGCAATAAAACAGGAACATAGTAATAAAAAAAGAGATGAAATGTATGGAATATAAGAAGCAAAATGGAAGATGTAAATCCAACAATAACAAGTTATGTGAAAAATGGACAGGTTAATAAGCTAATCAAGACCGTGAGATGAGAGAAACTAGGAAGAGAAAGTGGTCTCTGCTGGCTTACAGAAGGGATGGGAGATGAACAATTGAATAGAAGAATAAATATATTGTAAGTAAGTTAGCTACAAAACAACAAAAAAAGAATCATAACAATTAGAAAATGTCTTAGGATAAACATACTGTTGTATCTTTGTAGTTTCTAAGCATGGGAATAACGGTGGCATAGTTAAAGTGAAAGGTAGTCAAAGTTCATGCCCTGCAAAGTCCAGTTCCTTCAATTTTCAATACCAAGCGAAAATTATTGGGGTAATATCAATTCTTCCTGTTTTGAATAGGTATAACCATGTCACTCATTCCGGAGGAGTGGATGCAGGTTAGATGTGGGTGGATGTAACAGGTTGCTTCTGTTGCAAACTAAGTATGTGGGTTTGGGGAGAAAGTGCTATAAATTACATTTAGGGGTAGGTAGAAGCCCCTCATCAATAGGACATACATGTCAATTGGGTTATCTGGGGACATCTGTGCCTATATAACAAATCTTCCATGATTTTGTCTCCACAGGGTATGTGACACCCACAAGGAAAACAGTTTACTAGGTGAGATAATCAGACAGTTGATTGAGAACTCAAGAGATGGCTCAGAGGTTAAGAGCACTGGCTGCTCTTCTAGAAGACCTGAGTTCAATTCCCTTCCCAGCAACCACAAGGTGACTCACAGCCATCTCTAGTGGGATCTGATGCCCTCTTCTGGCATAAAGTGATCCATATAAATAGAGCACTCATACATAAAATAATTAAATCTTAAAAATGAAAGAAAGAAGTTAACTTTCATATAAATGGTTAAGAGATCGGTTTTGGCTCAGTACACACCAAGATCAAATTCTCAGCACAAAGGAGATTTATTTGCCCCAGAGGGACAGAAGGCAGGGAATAAGAGACAAAGACAGGAGACAGAGAGTGGGAAGGGAAAGGGGCAGGAACATTTGTCCTTGGATGGGGGGCTGCCTCAGAACAGAGAGATGGCAGAAGTGGCACATAGGAAAATGGCTGTTTATAAAGTCAGCAAGGGAAATCCTGTGTTAGGATAAAGTGTTTAATTTTAATTGAGCATGTCAATTAGGCGAGGCAAAGGGGGCTTTTGATTGTTGGACTTCAGTGCTTTGATAGTGGTAGTCAGTCTCAGTGGGAGTAAGTGGACAAAGAAGGGAATAGACCTTGGTGGCTGGCTCTAGGAATGCCATCTAATGGTTTTCCACAAGGCAGCGGGAATGGGAGAGAAGGGCAAGGCCTGCCAGAGCCGTGCTTGCCATGCTCAAGCTGGCTAGGGTACCTTCAATAGGAGCCCATGATACCTCTGCTATTTGGAAGACTTGATGATGGGGTATCACAATGCCTATTTTGTTCTGACTGATCTATGAAATCTCTGAGGGCAGTAGCTACATATTGTTTAATGGTCCTATATGACTGACATCCTAATACAGAGTCTGTTGAGTTAATAGTTAAGTATTTCATAGTCAGTAAACAGGTACATAATATCTAAGATAAGCATTATGTGATTTCACACTTTGTCTTGGCACTGATAAGCCTATAATATATCTAATTAACCCAAACACCCCAAACAAATGAATGCAAGAAATGAGTCATGCTAGATACTGTCTACTATATAGACTGATACCATTCAATTAAAAGTGATCAAAAATTCTACACAATCACTCCACCTTTGAATTTTATATGTGTAACATTTAGAATAGTTTAGAGTAGTGTGATATAAAATTGACAGTAATACCCACATGCATGATTGCTAGTGATAGATGAATTTGGCAAAGACAGATTAAGATTAAGACACACTTCATTTCTTTTCAAATTCTACTTGAATTTAATTCAAGTTTTATGTGAACTAAAAAGGCCACCAGAAAGGTCACTATAATTATAATGAAATTAATAGCCTACTTTTATTTTTTGAGACCACAACAAAAAATCCATTGCATTTTGTCAAGGCTTGCATTCCATCTGTCAGGAGATTAGTGCTTACCTTCTTTGTCCATTAATAGCCAATCAACCAATCATCTAATTAGGCTTATTTCTTTTGTGAACTCACGCGTACGTTCTTCATTTGCAGTTTCCTGTCACATTCTCTGATTCATATTTATTTACTAAGATTTTTTGAAGTTTGAAACTATATAGGTCAGTTCTATTAGAGAAATAATCAGATTATTTGACAATATTAGAGCACAGAATTGATTATAAATCAGTTCTTAGAATGAGTAAAAAATGAAGATAAAATGCTGTTACTATAAAGCAGGTTGGACTTGTTTTGAGACTGCTCTTGTGACACAGAAAAATTCCGAAGTTTGGCTTTAGGTTCCTCAAGGATCTCGGAATAAATGATGAGTATTGGTTAGGATTTCCCATAAGGTTGGAGGGTGACATTTGAAATAAAAATTCTTATTTGAGTGAACAAAAACAAAACAGAATAATCATCGACAATATCTAATATCTCAAGCCTACTGTTGCTCGAATTTATTTATTTGAAATTTTAAAACTTTTACATACTACCACCAGCTTGCTCTCCCTCCCCTTCCCTCACCTCTCCTCTCTTCATTCCACCCCCATCCATTCCTCAGAGAAGGTAAGGCCTCCCTTGGGGAGTCAACAAAGTCTGGCATACTAAATTGAGGCAGCACCAAGCCTCCCCCCCACCCCCCTGTATCAAGGCTGAGCAAGGTATCCCATCCATCATAGGAAATGAACTCCAAAAAGCCAGTTCATTGTTGCCTGAATTCTAATTGGTCATAATAATGAAAACCTGGAGTTGGATATTAGGGTGAAAGCTAACAGATCAGAGAAGTAAAGAAGTCACTAGAGATATATACCTTTTCCCTCTACAGAATCCTCAGACTGAAGGGGGCAAGATCCCATCTCCAAGGATCTTCAGGGTGAATGCAGTGAGCTCCTATCTCCTCCCGCCTTATATTCCTCTCTTCACCCAGCAATATCCCTCTTCCTGTCTCCACCTCCTTAGTGCTAGGATTAAAGATGTGAGCCTCCACTGCTTGGGTCTGTTTCTTTTTTAGATGGATTCAATCTCACATAGCCCAGGGTGTCCTTGAACTCACAGAGATCAGTCTGCTTCTGTTTCTCCAGTGTTGGAATTAAAAATGTGTGCAACCTACGTCTGGTCTCTATGACTAACTAATGTGGTTAACTCCACACTCTGATCTTCAGGCAAGCTTTATTTGTTAAAGCACAAACAAAATATCACCACAGTCTACTCCTGCTGTTTGCACATGATGCTTCATTTGTTCCTTGTAAACACTGTAAGAAACAGACTAGTATCCCAAATTTTCTTTTTTAAAAATTTATTTTAGTTTTGAAATTGCATTTGAAATCTCAATACAATTACATCATTTTCTTTTTCCCTTTCTTCTCTCAAAACCTCATGGCCTCTTCTTCTTTAAATATATATATACAACTTGCTCAGTCTGATTATTATTACTTGCATGTATATGTTTCCATGGCTGACCACTTGATTTTAGATAACCGATTGGGGGCACTCTTCCCTAGGGAAGACTCTTTCTCCTGCTTTCTGCTTTCACAGTTCCTTAGTTGTCTATAGTACTTTGTCTAGGACTGAGGTTTCATGAGCTTTTCCCCATCCACTTTAGCATGTTATTGGCATTATCCTTGTTCACATAATGTTTAAGCATCCATGTCTATGTGACTTCAAGAGTGTAGTTTTGCTAACCTAAAAGGCATAATCTTATAGCAAATATCATGTCCTTCTGGTTCCAGCCAGGGCTGTTACACAGAAAAACCCTGTCAAAAAAAAAAAGGCTTCTCATGCCTGGTGTTTGGATTTTTGTTAAATGGTCTATGGCTCTTGGAGGGAGCATTGCCAGCTCAGACGAAAAATTTCATTTAAATTATCTATGTATGTGTGTGTGTGCACAGAACTACAGGTGTTATACGTAATTTTAGGTAGATAGATAATAATGTGGTGGTTCCTTATAGCTTTTTCAAACAGTCTTACTGTTATTTTATCTCTCTCCTCTTTCTTTTGTATTTATCTCCCTCCCTGTCTCTAATTAATGGCCCTGTCTCCCATTTCTCCATTCAAATAGCTTGTATCCTGCTAGTCCCCTCCCTATCACTCTTCCTACATGCATGGTCTCCTTTGACTTTGCTGGTTCCCACCATTACTTCAGTTTATATATTCGCAGTTCTGAAGACTTAGAGGTAAAAAATTACAGACAAGGCAGAGAATGCAGTGTTATCTTTCTGGGTCTTGGTATCTTACTCAATATCAGCTCTTGTAGTTCCTTACATTTTCCTTTAAATTTCATGATTTCAGTTTTCTTTATAGCTAGAGGATTACATAGTATATACACACCATACCACATTTTCAATATGCGTTCATTAGTTGGAAGACATTTATGTCATTTCCATTTGCTGGCTATTATGAATACAGCAGAAATGAACATGTCTGCTCACGTATCTGTGGAATAGGATGGCGAGTTCCTCATGTATGTGCCAGGGAGTGGAATAGCTGGATCATATGGTGGATTTATCTTTAGCTTCTTAAAGGATCTTCATGCCAACTTTCAGAGTGCCCATACCAGTTTGCAATTCCACCAATAGTAATTTAGGATTCCCTTCTCCTTATGTTCTCTTCAGCATTTGCTGATTTGTTGGTCTTTGCCTTTCTGATGTGACATGATGAAATCTCAAAGTTGTTTTGATTTTCAGTTTCCTAATTGCTGAAGATGATGAACATTTTTGAGATATTTCTTAGCCATATTTATTTATTCTTTGGGTAACTATTTGTTTGGGTCACATGCCCGTTTTTTTGAACTGGTTATTTGTTTTTGATTTGGGGTGTTCTTTTTTTTAATTCTTTATGTATTTTTATATTAGTGCTCTGTTAGATATATAGCTAACAAAGATTGTCTCTTATTCTCCTGGCTTCCTCTTTGCTTGCTTGAATGTTTCTTTAGCTATTAGAGGCTTTATAAGTTTTTTGAGGTTTCCACGGTCAATTATTGGGTTCAGTTCCTGGATAAATGAGTTTCATTCAGAAAGTCCTTTCATACATCAGTACCATGTAGGGCACTGCTTATGTTTCTCCAGCAGTTTCAGTATTTCACATTTCACATTTATATCTTTGATCCATTCAGAGTTAGCTTCTGTGCAAGGTTCTAAAAACCAAAAGATAGGAAATTTTCTTGATAAATGATTCACACACACACAAATCTCATATATTTAAATGCACATATATATTTATTTAAACCTTAGTTTAATTTGTGTGGCATAGTTACTAGGTGGAATTTATTTTTACTTTGCAGTGATGGAGATGATATTAAGGGCCTCATTCATACAATTTAAGGATTGTACCATGAGCTGCTAACTTAGGTGGCATTTCTATACTGATTAACTTGGATGAATTTAGCTGTAGCAAATATACCATTTTTTTGCAAGACTATCTGGTAACAACTATGGCTCCAAAGTTCACATTCATGTTCATGTACAATTTTATCTTAGAAGACAATTAGAAACCTAGCCAATATGATCGTATAAAGTGTGAAATCATTACTGAGCCACAAAGCATAACTGGACCAATATTTCAAATTTTAAAAAAATGAGCAAGCTTCCAGTTGACACTGTGCTATCTGATTTCCAATTTGCCTTGGTATTTTTCTCCAATCTATTGCAATTTGGATAGTATTATATACAATGAAGATATTGAAAGAAAATAGAATTCAATAAGCAGGCAGCAGCTATGCAATTTTATAACTCACCCCGTATGTGTTTTCAGGAAGGAAAATACGGCTTTAACCTTAGACCTACCACTTGATTTTCTGAACTTTAGTTTTTTTCTCTGAAAAGTAGGGACCATTATCACCTCTTCTTGTCAATATTGTGCTCAAAGCACTAGCTGAACAATAACACAAAAGAAGAAAATTAGAGAGATACAAATAGGAAAAGGATAATTCAAACTACCCTCTTTGTAGATGGTAGGACACTCTGCATATTATATCACAAAAATTTTATATGAAAACTTTTAAAAATGGTCAAAAATTCCATCAGTGATTCAGGGTACAAAATCAACTTAGAAAAATAAGCCATTTTCTATACATCAACAACAAAAATATAGAGAAAGAGATTATCCACATTCTTATTCACAATAGCCTCAGAGTAAATAAAATATCTTGGATTAAACCTAACAAGGAGGTAAAAAACCTTTACCACAAACTGAATAAAGAGATAGAAAAAGACATCAAGAAAAATGGAATGGAAACACATTCCATGTTAATGGCTTGGTAGAATTTAGATTGTGAAAATGACCATTCTACCAAAATCTATTTGCATATTCAGTGCGACCCCAATCAAGGTCCTTATATCATTCTTCAGAGAAAAAAAAAAAACTATGGTAAAATTTATATAGAACTACAAAAGACCCCAGACAGTCAAAAGAATACTGGGACCAAAAAGCAAGCTGAAAGGGTTATCATTCCAAATCTCAACATTTATCTACAGAGCCATAGTAATAAAGGCAATGCAATACTGGCACAAAAGCAAACGTGTATACCAATGGAACAAAATGAAAAACATAAACATGAGTACATGTAATTACAACCATCTAATATTCAACAAAGAGGCAAAAAAAAAACAAACACTGGAGAAAAGACAAAATATTCAACAAATTGTGCTGAAAAAAATTGTATATCCATGTGGAGAAGGAAATTAGAACCACATCTATTACCTTGCACAGAAACTAACTCCAAATGGATCAAAGACATAAATGTGAAACTTGAAACATTTAAAGTGCTAGGAGCAAACAGGTATATGGTATTGATGCATGAAAGGACTTTCCCCATTTATCCAGGAACTGAAGCCAATAATTGACAGTGGAAACCTCAAAAAACTTACAAAGCTTCTATACAACTAAAGAAACAACCAATCCATGATCACTATTTCCTGCACATCACACTTCCTTCTGCTTGAGTTTGGGCTGGTCTAGTGTCTTATGTCTCCAGACAGCAGAGGTGATAGATGCCACTTCGATGATCAGGTGCCATCTTGATTAGGGAGAAAGAGCTTACCAGCTACATCATCTTAAAGAATCAAACCTACCTAGTAAGGAAGAATTACTGAACTGGCTTTTCAATGATGCCGTGCTCAGCTCTCCAGAGACTGTACATCCCTCTTGACTCTCAGGGTGAAGTTATGTCATACGGCACTGTTGACTTTTAGGCAGATCTATGAAAGCCTCGTCTACTCCTCAGAAGCACAAACATATCTTTGGTTGATAGCCAAAATGAAAGAGCTCTTGGAAACCTAAGAAAGGGTCCACACTTTACTGATGTATGCTGTCCATGTAGTTGAGGTTGATCTTAAATTGGGACAATCTTTCTGCCTAAATAAGGGGATTACAAACATGTCAGGATATGTGTCATTAAAGATGTAGTAAACAATTTGATTAAAGAGTATGGATTTATTCTAGGGCATAAATCCTGATTCTAACCAATATTAAACAAGAAAATCAAAACATGAGTCTTACAGCCATAAGGAACTGGGTTCTTCCAACAACCTGATCAAGTTTGGAGTTGGATTTTCTCTAGATCATCTAAATAGAAGCCTGTGTGATGCCTTAATTTCAATCTTAAAGACCATAAATATAAAACTCTACCAAACCTTCTGCATTCTCTAACATGAAGCCATGAGGGAATAAATGGGTATTGTGGCAAGATTGTGTTGTTGTTATTGTTTCTTGTGATAATTTGTTATACTGCAATATGAAACAAATATGTTACCACACTTGAGTTTCATGAACTAGAAGACTGAGAATCTGCCATCAGCATTCTGAGAACAAATCCCATCAATCTAAATCTTGTGAGGACTGAATTATATCCATGGCCACATGTGCCTAGACAAAGCTTCTTCTCAATCAAATATTCACATTAGTCTAGATCTGTGACTGATATCTTGCTTTTGAAGAAACCCTAGGTGGGAAGTCCTAGGTCATCTGTGCTCAATTCCTGTCTAACAACTGATCAGCTTGAAGGCCATCCATCTCAACTGATAGTCATTTGATAATAAAGCCATTGTTGTTATTGCTGTCCATTGGCTTCTGACTCCCAACATTCCTTACCTTCATTATTTTCTGTCTTCACAAATCATGTCTTATTCTTTCTTTCCTTGAAGTGCTAGAGGTCCAACCCATGACTTCATGGGGAAGAAGCCAGCACCCTACCAGCAGAGATAGACTCTCCATCATCCCATACTTGTAAGAGGATGAAGGACTATCATCATTCAATAAGTTGTGTTTGAGGTGAGGAACATGCACTTCCTCCTTACTCCTGGCAGGCAAGTGTCTCCTTTACTACAACAATCCCCTCTTGTTTGTTCTAGAGCAACCATCCACCGTAGGTCTTTGCAGTTGTACTATGGGTACCAATCAATAACTGCCTAAAACCAGTAGGCATGTATCAGCCTCTCTGACATGTTTTCCCCTCTCTTAGAACAAAACTCCCTTCTACTTATGCTTAGTGGGAGAAGGTAATGTACCCTTTGTAATGAGTTGTATCAAAGAAATGTACTTTCTCTAGGAAGCCAAAGTCTTTGCAGACTCCTAACATGTTCCACTTTGTCAGGCTGCTATTCATGTCATAACTTTTCTTTTTTCTTTCTTTCTTCTTTCTTCCTTTATTTCTTTCTTGTTTTTTTTTTTTTTTTGAGACACAGTCTCATAGTACAACCTTGGCTTGCCTAGTCTACTCTGTGTAGACAAGTGTGGTATTAAGTCAACCTCCCTGCCTACATCTTAGAATTATAGGCATATGTCAACATACCTGGCTCTAATTTGTCTTTGTTAGTCCCTGGAATTTCTGTTGAAACTAGAAAATAGCAAATGGAAAACAAAAACAAAAACACCTGTGTTCTGTGAACATGATGCATGTAGCCAAATTTTAGCCTTGAATACGTTTCTCAGCATTATATAAGAGAGCTCCTGAACATGGTGTGACCCATAAGTGTTAAAAGAGCTTTACAAAGAACACATTTTACAGCTCTGTACTCAAAACTGTGCAACAAATTAGACCGTGTGAAAAATGTCATCATTTTCATTAGACTGACACCATGATACATAACCAAGTGGTACACCAGTGGCATGCTAGGAAGAAGTCCTCTGCTTGTGAATGATATAATTGACTCCCCACCCTAGGTGACTGGCCTAACATGATTATTTTACATCAGTTCTTTTGTGCCAGTGGGCTGGTCAAACACAGACGCAGGACTCAGGAGACATTCCCCTGGCTCTACAAAGAGACTTCAAACAGGGGAGCATTTTGACTAGAGGCTGTGTCATAAGGAGAAATACAGAGCTCCTACAGTTCTGGTCCCACCAGCTTGAAATTCAAAGTCTACAAATGGCCAGGAAATGATGGGGGGTGGGACCAGGACACTGAACAGCCAGCCAGTCCTGACACCTCCTCTGCCCGTGGGCCTCTTTGGACATCCTGGTTGTCTAAGCCCACTGCAACCCAGATTCTATTACTTACAAAAACAAAGCTATTCTACTGGTAGCATATTTTGAGCACCAATAAAATATAGATTTGGAAAAAGACATTTTGTAGTTAAATTTATGCAGCCATCCTTAAGAATAAAACCAGAGGATTTAAGACAAACTTAGGAAGGCCAGTAGGCCTACTTTTAGATTGGTTCTTATAAATGATGGTTTGGTGCCAACATCAAGATGTTAGATGAGATCCAGGACAGAAAAAAAATGGTAACAAATATAAATGGAATCAGAACTTGATTTAGTCACTTTCTTATTCATTAAATAAGTGTTTTCAGTCTTTGGATGCCTAATCCTTTGGGGGATCTAATGACCCTTTCCCAGAAGTCACATATCAGATCTCCTACATATCAGGTATTTTTATTATGATTCATAACAGCAGCCCAATTATACCTATGAAGTAGCGATGAAATAACTATGGTTGGGGTCACCACAACATGATGGACTATATTAAAGGGCTGCAGCATTAGGAAGGTTGAGAAGAGCTGCCCTAAATCTATGACACCATGCCTCAGTACACTCTGACAGAAAAGGATATGCATGCATGATGGTCAGTACTGAAGAGCAACTGGGCAGGAAATACCTGGAATATTCCACCTTTTACATGAAAATAAGCCGTTGATCAAGACCTCATTGGAAAGTAACTTAAAGATTTTTTTTAACTGTGTTATTTTACAGCCACCAGCTGGATGGTACCAGGCACAGGTTGCCAGTATCTGGTCTAGAGGAAGATGGGAATACTTGGAAGGCTGGAATACTGGTGTAGGAGGTCCTTCTGTTTATGTGTTGCTTTCATTGGTTAATTAATAAAGAAACTGCTTGGCCTGGTAGGGCAGAACTTAGGTAGGCGGAGAAGACAGAACTGAATTCTGGGAGGAAGAAAGCAGAGACAGAGAGGTGCCATGGAGACGCCAGGTCAGACATGCTAAATCTTTCCTGGTAAGCCACGACCTCATGATGAACACAGATTAATAGAAATGGGTTAAATCAAGATGTGAGAGTTAGCCAATAGGAGGCTAGAGCTAATGGCCAAGCAGTGTTTTCATGAATATGGTTTCTGTGTGATTATTTCAGGTGTAAGCTAGCTGCGGGGCCAGAACAAAGGACCCACGCTCCCTGCAACAGAATACAAACCATGAGCTCAATTCCATGAACTCAATATTAAGTCATATTACAGGGAAGTGCTTCAATTTGGTGTATCGAGTGATGGAAGAGATCCAGGAGAAAAGCCGGAAGTCACGTCTGGAGGTGTGTCTTACCTACACCATGGGCAGCTACGTATACAGTTGTGTCATATGTGACTGCACTGACATGATGCACACCCTTATTTGTGATGAAAATTATCTTACTATTCCACGCTCTTTTGTTTGTCCAACATAGACTAAATTTGATGAGCCTAGTAGGAGGGCTTTCCAATCACGTCAGTGATATTTATAGTCCAGCACCGACTGTGTGCTCTTGGAGAGGCTACTGAATCAAACTAGTCTGCTTTCCCCTCAGGGACATAGAGGTAGTGTATGTATCTCTCCATGTCTCTTTCAAGGCATGAAAGGAGGGATGTGTGGACCTGAAGACCAAATGTTACCAGTCTTCTTTCCATTCTTCCTAATAAAAAGCTCTTTCCTCTCTTAATAGTGAGGATAAAGAAGTCACTAATGGGAGGAATTTTATCAGTTGATGAAAAGGTGTTTTTCCTTGGGAGTACTCAAGTTTCATACTGAGGTATCTGCGCCCGTCTCCCTATGGGATGGCTAATACACTGGGTCTGTTAGAAGCTCAGATGTTTTTGTTGGCCTAAGCATTCTAGGTAACAGACAGAGAAACTCTATGCCATTTTTAGCTAGGTTATACATAGTTATTAGAAAACAAAACAAACAAAAAACCTCAAACAAACAAAACAAAGCAAAAGCAAAAAACCCAAAAACAAACAAACAAAAAACAAAGAGCTGCCTGGATTTTACTTTTTTAATTCCTAGGCAAAAAGAAGAGACACTGTTTAAATCCCCCCATGTATCTTCCTTTTAGCTCTGTATGGTTGGCGGTGCTAACCCTGAAAGTTGGAGAGTTCAAGTATTCACTTAAATAAGCTCAGAGTCTAGTGGTGACTGTACTCACCAAAGGGAAGCCACTGGAGTCCAGTGTGCGAGGAACATCACGAACGAGAGAAGAGAGAGACAGCAATGAAGGCAACTCTCCCTCCATTCAGTCTCATGCAAACACTAGCAATGTTAGAGAAGCGTCCTGGATTCTGAACTGACCGGACGCTGGTCTACTGTAAGGATGGGGGCCACGAAGAGGCATTGACATCAGAAACATGCCGTGAAAGGGGAACATTTTCAGTCAGGGCTCTGCAGGACTCCTGTTAAGATCTTTTCAGATGAAGGTTGTCCTGCTTTCTTTCATGAACTTCTTGACCAAGACTCTGCTAATGTATGCAAGAAATATGCTGCATTCCCAGAGTCTTTAACAAGACTGCTTGCAAGTCTCTCCAAAGGCGTCCATGCCTTGACAGCACGAACAGAGAATTACTCAGACTGAAATTCCCAGCACGTAGGGCTATAATTGGATCTTGAATATTTTCTGAAGACTCATATGTAAAAAGCTCAGTCCCAGGTTACCATTATTGAAACACGTTGGAAGTGTGGGCATGCCAGGCCTTTTGGAAGATGCTCAGGCCACTGGGTCATGTCCTTGAGGGACACTGTCACAGCCTTGTCACTTCCTCTCTGCATCTTTTGCGTGAGAGTGGTGGTGCTGGTAACTCTCCACAGACGTGAACCAATGAGGTCAGTCTCGCAGAGACCTTCACACTGTGAGCTCAGTATACCCTTTCTCTCTGTGAGCTGATTATCTCAGACATTTTGCTACAGTGATAGAAAGCCGAGTGACTAATACTCAACAAGTCTTCAATACATTAAAAGAAAAAAGACTGACGTTCTGCATAAAAATTACAAATATGGAAAAGCAGAATAAGAGGATCACTGCATAGTTTTTGTTTCACTGTAAGACTGCGTATATCTTCAGTTTGTTTCAGTTGATGCTATTTATCGGATCTCTGTAGGTTGCCATCCATGTACTGGTGTGTGGGATAACGAGATGAAGGCATATTTCTAACTCAAATCAGTTTAAGCTGATGATTACTGCTAAAACTTGAGCTACCTAAAAGTGCCTTGATGTTCCCATATATTTATTTGTATGTCTTATGGTAGCCAATTCATTGGAGTATGATAAATTTTTTTCATTTTTATCAAAACATAATCACTATTACCAATATATTGTAAACTTTAATTTAAAACAAGTCTTTTGAATCAGGCACACCTATAAACTCCATAGTTTTATCAAATTTCACACTTTTGTCACGTGTTACATAATTGCATTAGAGCGAATTAACAGTTGTCTGTTTGAATTTGACTGTACACTTTGCCTATTGAGACAGAATAAGGTGCATTGTCAAATTTTTTTTCATTTTTGAACCATGGATGCCATCTAGTGGCAGAATGTAGGGTTTCACTAACAGAAAGTAATCTGTTTTCTCAAATAGCTAACATTATAATCATAGCCAAAGTTTGATTAGGACAGTCTACCACCATTTCAATATCTCCAATTATTGACTTAATAAAAACAATAGAGTAGTTTAAAGTATTTACTAAGACAAAACCTTCATCAACGTCATGGTGTTTTCACTGCCTGACGCGTTCCATCCTTGTGTGGTTGTGCTCACGGACATAAAGTAAACCTCTTTATATCGTCTCATAACCAGGACAGTGAGGACAGAGAATTCATGCTCGTCTGCAACTCTAGATGCTGATGTATACTCTTTCTGGCTCCAGCTCTTTTTCTTTCTTACTTTTTCTTTCCTTCTTTGTTTTGTTTCCTACTGACGATACACAGACATCTGTCCAGGTTTGTTTAGAGCTCCTGTCTGTTGGACATCTCCTTAAATATTTAGCCTTTCTTGTATTTCTTTCCTGCACTCTCTTCCCATACCCTAGTGTAGATATGCCTCCTTAAACTCTTGAGATCCATATAGCTTGAGACAGACAATTCTCATAAACATAAATCTTTAGTGGGGAGTTGTAACAATGTACAACTGATTCTGATAGGTGTGCTGTCAGAATCTGAGGTTTAAGTTTGAAAAGATCGGAGAGATGAGTGTGCGTAACTGTATAGGAGCCCTATCCATGGTCACCTAGATGGCAAGGTTCAAGACTTATGAATGGAAGAACCATGTTTAATCAGTGCTTGTGAGGGTATTACCCTGTGGGGAATCAGACCCCCTCAAGTCTTTCTCAGAGGCCCCAGTGAAAGAACAAAGGGAAAGTTAATTCTGTGTTCTTTCCTAGGGCAGACATGGCAAGATCCAGTCTGTGGCTCTAACCTGAACCTCAAAGGAGTTTTGGTTCCTGAGAACCCAGCTTTCCCCGCTGACAGGCTGTGGTTTTCAGTCCTAAGGCTGCTATATTGGAGGTATCCTGCATTCTTTGTCATCATTGTCTGACTTAGGTCTCTGCTGACCTTAGCCCATCCCCCCTACAAATAGTGTATAAGATGCTGTATTTCTTAATAAACTCAGGCAAGGCCTCCTGGTTCCAAGTACTTGTCTTCTTAGTTTCTCATGCCTCAGTCCTTTCTGCCTCTACATCTCACTGTTCTGGACCCTGATTCCTGCAACCTTGAATCATAGTCCAGGAAAAATAGAAACACACGTATGAGTTTTCCAGAAGGTCATGGTCCTAAGATTTTGCCAGATAGGCAGTCTAGGTGGAATCCCTAACGTGGATTCTTCAAGGCGCTTTCTGAAGGTCTTTCTCAACAAATCATGGACCAGCTCTCTTCCTCAAGCACTGCCTTTCCCGGGGATAGGGTGTGAGGAACAGAATCACTCAGGACTGCAACCGAGGAGGCAAAGTTGATTTTACAGTTTGCTACTGTACTTCCTTTTAGGGACAGTTTTCTTTTTCACCCTGAGAGCTGCACCTGCTGGCTGAGTCAGGGGTTCGCTGAAACCAACAGCAGAACCCAGCAAAAGAAATGGAGAGGAAGCACTCTTTCTGCAGATTAGTATCAAAGACGGGTCACAGAAATAGACTTTCGATAGTAGTGATACACTTCCGTGCCCTTCTATCACATTGGCCTGCCACCTTTGTGCTAAATGCATTGTTGGCAACCGCCACTGCTTTTGGCCCCAGGGCTGAGGTTTGGACTGACTGCTTTATCCTAATGACTCCAGTGGCCAGAGCCAAAAGGGAAGTCGCCTGACAAATGTACCTGGGAAATGTAGTTCTCAGATTTCTAAATGCAAGTACAAAGTATAGAAATGTGTGCAGAATGACTCCCATCAAAGAAATAAGCATCATAGCCCCCTCACCTGGCTAATAGCAGCCAGTTCTCCAACTAGCCACAGCTGAGCCACCATACAATAACTGCCATTTTATATTTCCATTTACAGATGTGTGTGTTCTGTGTATGACTGAAGATGAACTTGCCTCTTCTGAAGAAGCTGGATATAAAGATCTACCTATGACGAATTCACCTCTGTAACATGAAAGGCTAGACCGGCTTGTTTGTGTTTTCTGTCCTGCCTGGTACCCCACAACTGTTTAGCCCCAAAGAAAATCACACATAAGTCTCCATAAATTATAAGCTGATTGGCCTATTAGCTCTATCCTCTCACTGGCTAACTCTCACATCTTGATTAACCCATTTTTATGATCTATGTGCGCCATGTGGCTCAGTACCATTTTTCAGTGGGGCAGATGACATCCTGATGCTTCGGGGGATCTGGGCAGGAGTGGGCGGAATCAACTTCCTCCTTCCCAGAATTCTCCTGTTCTCATTACATCATTTCTACTTCTTGTCTGAGTTTCCCGCCTATATTTCCTGCCTGGCCAATCAGTGTTTATTTAAAACATGATTGACAGAATACAGACAATTCTCCCGCATCACACCTCTAAGTGCTGATGATATCAACTCAGTCATAATCTCATCAGATTGCTCTTGTAATAGAGACTGTAATCCATGAAGTTATTCATTAGACACCCAGAAGAACACACATAATGCCCGGGACTTTAGGCTTACTCTTCTCTTTCTGCCCTCCCTATCCCCCATTGCCAGACATTTTCTTTGGCTTGTTTGAATCAATCACAGCAATTTCTCTGGTAGTGTGATGCAACCTAAATTATTAAGAGACAGGTCTAGTTTCCATCTGGGATATAATTGTGTCCCTAGAGAAAGTTTAATAGTTCATAGATGTGATTCTGGGAAGCCACAGCCCTGTGATGGCTTTGTGGAGATCTAACTAGACCAGCTTTTGATTTCTGAACTTTCATGTTTCAGCTATGTGTGAACTAGTAGGCATGGTGGCCATTGTGTGTATACATCATACCCAATGGCACAGAAGCCTTCCAGAGAATTAGCTCCAACTCGGGTTTTTAATAGGCCAATTCTCTCCAGAAAGATAATGAAAACAATAAACTCTGACTTGTATCATTTTCCTGCCCCAGAAAATAAATTTCTTTGCTAGAAGGATTGATATAAAGGAAATATGATGGGAAATATGGACCCTGTGGGATGGTGGTGAAAGTATAGTAGACAAGAAGGTGAAACTGCTTCTGCCTATGACCCAAGGAATGTGACATAGCTCTCTGCACGCGAGAAGAACCTCAGGAACTAGCCTGCCTCCAGCTGGCAAGGGTCATCTCAGAGGCAGTCAATCATGGTGGCTTCCAGACCAATGTAAATGAGGGGGATTGTGCATGCTTTTTATCTACGCCACCATCAAACTTGTGAATAGGACTATTGAACAAACATTTCAATGTCTAAAGGAAGAGTCTCGATATCATGCTGTGACCACACATATGGGATTGGAAGATCCTCTTATATTGATCTCTGTTGAAGTATTTGCTCTTTGCTAAATGTCATTATATTCAATTTTTTTATGTTGGTCTTTTAAATTCTAATTGTACAGAGAAACTATCAGCACTTGCCCATGGTCAAAACCTTCTCTCCTGGCTACATCTCTAAATAGGCAAAGTTGGCATTTAGATGACACACACAATGAGATGGTAGAAGAGAATTCACTCTCACTATCTTTCAGACCATCACGAAAGGGTTCAGGATGGTAGCATCTACTTCTGATTGATCACAGATACCTTGTATATTTATTGATAAACCAAGAACAGGCTGTTCTTGTAGATGGATTTTTCCTCGGGCCACCAGCTCACAAAAAGCAACACAGAGACTTATTAATTATAAAAGTTCAGCTTATAGCTTAGACTTGTCCCATGAGTTCTCATAGCTTAAATTAACTCATTTATATTAATCTACTTTTTGCTTTGTACCATTTTACTTCTCTTCCATCTTGTACCTCCTGTTTGCTTTCCATGTCCTCTTACATCTCTCTCACACCAAGATTTATCTTCTCTTCTCTCTCCACCCAGAAGTCCTTCCTAATTATTTCTTGACTAGCTCTTTATTAAATTAATCAGAAGGTGCTTTGGCAAAGACACATGTTCACTGTGTACAAAATGTTTACTCCACAACATTTTCTTTCTCCTCAGTGGACAGTGGATGGACAGAATGAGATGTAAAATAAGCAGGGGTAGCACTTATGATTGACATTTAAGAAGAGATTCATGCTTGAGATCATCCAAGTGCCTACATCCACGGAAGGAAGAGAATTAAGTTTCCTGTGTCCCTATTTGTTTTAACAAAAAGGAAACAGGAAGAATATAGAAAGGCAATGAACTTGAATCCTTATAAGTGTGCTAAATGGACTGGAAGTGATCAAACTCCACCAGCCATTTCCTCTAGTTGTGGATTTGAGGACTATATTAATATTTTCATACTAAAAATAACATAAAGCAGAAGGGAAATAAGAGTGCAAACTGGGCTGTAATGGATGCGATGATAAATGAGTTCTTGATGCTAATAGAGCTTCAGTGAAGGGGACAGAGTCAAGCAGTTTTTAGCAGAATTCTGATGAAACATTTTTGCTTCAAAACGAAGGCTATAAACACACATTAATCTCCCAAGTTTGTTTTCCTTGTCATGAGGGTTAACAATTTTAAAACCGCTTTCAGTATTTTCTAAGATGGAACATTTGCTCAACACACTGTTGAAAATGCAACCAGATTTCTCGCTGCTAGAGAGCAGCTGATAAACACAGAAACAGGAATGCCAGATGAGTCAGTGATGTATGGGTTGGAGGGGGAAACATCCATGTAAATCACAGCTGTATTTAGACATGCAAGTTCACGCATACTGCATGCATTTATTTTTAGTCCTCTAGGCTGAGAGTGTGGTGAAATGACATTTTGGTTGTGATGAAGACACACAGCACCTAAATTATGGCCTCTTAACACTATTTTTTATGAAAGGAACCTTGAGAATACATTTAGCACTAGTGTTGGAGAAAGGCAGTATTTATAAGACTAATGTGGAGCTTTTTCTTTAAAAAAGAAAAGTGCAAAGGATAATAGAGACATGTTAAAAGGCATGGGAGCCAAGTCAAGGAACATTTTCTGAGGAAGTTTGGGGAAGAGTGTGTCTCAGTATAAACAAGGGCAAAGGTAAACCTCCATTTGCAGTCACCTTTTAAGATGTCCACACAGCCCTCACTTCTTAAAAGTCATTCCTTAATGTGGTGTAGAAAGTCCTGTATATGTGTTGCTTTTATTGGTTAATGAATAAAGAAGCTGCTTCGGACAATGGCTTAACAGAATGTAGTCAGGCTGGAAGAGATATATATAGAGAGAGTAGGTGGAGTCAAAGAAACACCATGAAGTTGCCAGAGGAGAAAGGCATGAGACACCAGCTGAAACCTTCCTGGTATGCCACAAGCCTCATGGCAAAATGTAAAATAATAGAAATGGGTTAACCAAAGATATGAGAGCTAACTAGTAATACCTTTAAGCTGTTGGCTAAACAGTATTGCAAATAATATGGTTTCTGTGTGATTATTTAGGTTCTGGAGAGCCAGGAACAAACAAGTGGCCTTCTACAACAAATTGGTATCCAATGTGGGGTTAGCTAAATCCACATAAAACCTGAGAGGGCTTGGACAGAAATTCTAGACACCAAAAAACAATGTTTAGCTGCATTTTTTTTGTATGGGCTCTGCTTGCTGCAGCTCCTTTAAGAGAGGTCTTCCTGATTCAGCAGTAGTAGCAAAAGAAAAAGGAACATGTGGTTTCAAAATGGCAGCTTCCTGGGCCATGCTGCCAGTATGAACTCTGGCTCTTTCAGGAGGCTGAGCACTTGAATGGGGTTTGTGAGCAGAGTATTACAATCTGCTTAATGGAACAGCCCAGACCCCGCTGCATACCTGGAACTAGGGCAGAGAGGTGGTGAACATGCCTCTGCCATGTTGGATTGGATGGCGCCAAAAGGTAGAGCAGTCTTAGTTCTAGCCAGCTGCTTTGCATTTTAAGAAGTGGTCCTGCTCATAAAAGAATTATAGATATACAATAAAGACAAATTCATATGAAAAAAAAGACATCTAAATGGGTCACAGTGTGTTTAAAACTGTACATAGGCTTGGGAGAGAAAAGAAAAAGACTATAGAGAGTTATAAAAAGAAGTAAATGATTTAAAAAAATAAAATGAAGTCTTTAAAAATGGCATATACACAGAGAGTCTGGATTATGCATATTATAGTGTTTTCTTTGAATTTTTTGACTGCAGAGAGACATTTGATTCTAGAGACTGCTAAGCTAAGCCAACACATATGCTTTAAAGATATCTTGATTCCAAAATTTGCATCTAAGAATTTGTTGCTTTGGAAATGAGGTTCTTCTTTTGTTTCCACAGAGGATGAGAACTTGTGGAATTCTTCCAGACTAATGTGGTTTGATGCACCAACCCCCTCAAAGGTCTTTGTGAACCCGCCCAAAAATTACTTCACCCAACAAAAAGCAGAAAACATTTTGGAGAGAACCACACCCAAATTCCCAAATATTGTTTATAAATATTTTTTTTACATTTAAAGGGGGATATGCTATAGAGATTTGCATTGGTGTGGATCTTGCTTTATTGATACAAATTTAAAGTCAATTTTGTTATATGTATATTTCTGCTCTGTATCATGTCTGTGCAGCTCATTTAAAATATAATGCATGCATAAGTAATGAATGTAGGAAAATATAAAGGAAGGGAACCTCTTCACATCACAGTGCCAAATAGTGACTGTAAATGGATGGGTTGCAGTTTGGATATGGAGTGTCCCCGAAGGCCCATGTGTTAGAATCTTGGTCCCCAGTGAGGGACTTTGGGTGACGGTATAACTTTTAAAAGGAGAGACCCAGTGAAAAGTTTCCAGGTGCTAAGGATTGTGCTTAATGAAGAAAGTGGGTCCATTGTCACTTTATTTGTCTCTTTCTGGCCAGAAAATAGGTGATTTTCTTCTGTTAAGCTCTCTAGTCATTGTATTGTAACTTACACAAGCCCTAAAGCAATGGACTCATGCAGACTTGAAGCAAGCATTCAAAACAGTGAGCACAATGCATTTTCTTTAGATAAGTTGGTAGATTTAGTTATTTGGTATAGTAACAAAAAGTGACTGCAGTTAAAATCACCATTCTGCCACCATCAGTACAATAACTGATTCAATTTTTTAAAAAAGTCAATGATGGTGAAATTCAAAGTGATGGGAAGCAGAACATTATATAGTTTCAGAATATCTTCCCATGGGGTGCTTATTAAACATGAAGGGAAAGCCTAATGAGGTGATGGATGCCAGCCACCTCTGCACTTCTCTGTGTCAAAAACTAAAGCCCAAACCAATACTAATGGTTTAAAAAACTAATGATCATAAAAATAACAGTAAACTAAACAATACCAACCTTACATTGAAGAAATGGCACATGACACTGAGCTGAATAATCTTATTAGTAGACCCTAGATTGAGAAAGTAGTGTATCCTCCTGATGAAATGCACAACTTCAACAAATAAGAAAGGCGAGTCAAATCTTAGGGTTTGGGATGTCTTTAAAGTCATCATGTTATAAAGCTGGACCCCATTCAGATTAAAGGCAACTGTGCAAAGCACTTGTGTGTCTATATGTGCACCTTTGTTTGTGGGTATAATAGGTAATAAATGCAAGAAGTTAGAGATTTCTATACCGTTTTACAATGGACATAAATTTATTATAGGCCTGAAAAATCTAAAAGCTATGTATGTGGGTTATGGGCTTCCTGCACCTGCTGTCCTATGCTGTACCTGCTGTCCTATGCTGTACCTGCTGT
>JABTXL010000001.1:1380770-1491796 GCA_025134845.1 Neodon shergylaensis
CTTCCATAATTTTGTTAAAGATATTTTCTGGGCCTTTGAGTTGTGACTCTTCTCCTTCTTCTATTCCTATTATTCTTATGTTTGGTCTTTTTATTGTGGCCCATATTTCCTGCATGTTTTGTGATGAGAATTTGTTGGCTTTGCTGTTTTCTTTGATCAGTGCGTTTATTTTCTCTATGGTGTCCTCAGAATCTGAGATTCTTTCTTCTATTTCTTGTATTCTATTGATTATGTTGTTTCTCTAGGCTCTGCTCGTTGACCTGGATTTTCCATATCCAGCTGGTGCTCAGTTTGTGTTTTCTTCCTTGCTTCCCTTTCAGTTTTCAATTCTTGAACTGTTTCTATTACCTGTTTGATCGTTTTTTCTTGGTTTCCCAGGGTATCATGTACGTATTTACTTATTTCTTCAAACTTTTGGTTATACTTCTGATCTATTTCTATAAGGGCATTTTTCACATGTTGTTTAATGGACTCTATTGCTTTCATAAAGTCAATTTTTTCCACTTCTTCTGTATTAGGGTGTTCAAGTCCATCTGTTGTAAGATCATTGGGTTCTGGTGTTTTCATGTTGTTTTTCAGATTATTGGGTGAATTCTTGCCTTGGCACCTGCCCATCTCCTCCTATCGAAGCTATCTAATGGGTCTTTTAAAACCGGATCAGGTTTCCCTGTTGGCCAGGGGCTCCTCTTACAAAATGCTGTCGCTCTGTTTCCTGGCTCCTGCCAGGGGCCAAGTTCCCTCTCCCCCCTTAGAAGGGTCTTCAGGAACAGGACCCGGCTCCTTCCTTGCTAGGGATCTCGCCAACCAAAGGCCTACCTCTTTGCTTTAATTGTAGTGGGGCGATCTGCTCTCGGTGTTGTGCTCCGGTCCCTGCTGTCTTCCGCCACCTGCGCAGGTCTGCTGCTTGGGCCTGCACGCAGGTGGTCTGCCGCCCCACCTGGGCCTGCGCGCCGGTGGTCTAGTTGTGATTATTTTCAAAAAATGCCGGAAAATAATTAGATGCCATCTAATTAGTTTGCTGCCTACAATGGGAAAAAAAAATCCCTTCAAAGTTTTATAATATAACAATAGCAAAATTACAGCTAGGAGGTAAGAACAAAAATAATTTTGTGGTTGGAGAGTCACCATAGCACAAGGGACTGTAGGAAAGGGTTGCTTTAGGAAAGTTGAGAACCTCTGCCCTAGAGGTTGAGTAAGGAACCTGCCTGTCACACAGGGGCCCTGCATAGCTTTGCTCTTTACAGTCATGCTGAGCATGACCTTCCCAGGCTTACCTTCTCCCCAGGCTTACCTTCCCAGGCATACATGGGCATTGTTATGCAGCAGCCAGTTAGCCTCTGAAGACTCTGGAATCTGAATATGCCACTTAAATTTCAAAACAGTTTCTCCAATCTCCCCATTGACTTTGCTTGCGGGTGTAATTGGGGGCAGCTAATGTCCTTCCTGCCCAGCTGCTTGGTGTCAATCACACAAGACCCATTTATTGGCATTTGTAGCATTGCCTCGCCTTGGCAGCTTCGTATCTTCTCTAGAAGAGAGAAGCGATGAAGAAAGGCAATTTCGTTTTAGTTGCCTCTTTACCTTGGCAGCGACCGCTTGAGAAACCCACATGTATGGCAAGTTTATATAATCCAGTCTGTGTTCTTTGTGTTCAAGGAACATCCTGGCGGCTTCACCAAGCCTTTCTCTTCTCTTTGTCATGCTCTAGCTCCTGTGGGGTGCGTGTGTGCTTGTGTGTGCACGTGCGTGCGTGTGCGTATATGCGTGTGTGCGCACCTGTGTGTGTGTGTGAGTTCCAAACAACTAATATAATTGGTTCCTTTATATTTTGATTACCCGGCCAGCCATTTGATGAAAATAGGTCCTATAGTTTTCCATATGAATGAAGTAGAGACAATTAGTAGTCTATTAAACCCCGTGGGGCAGTGCCCAGAGCCCAAGCACAACAGACCAAACAATAACGACTGCTGGAAAACTGCTATTTTAAACGAGACCAGCAGGTGGCAGAAGTGCTGCAGCTAAAAGGAACACGTTGATCAGGATGCCGCGTGAAAATAGATTTGCGATGAACCTGAGTTCATCATTTCTCTTTACGTCACAAAATCAGAAGCAAATATCCATAGCTTCGTGGTAGTTTTTCTTTTATCCAGAGAGTGATTGATGCGAAACATAATTTCCAGAACGTTTAGGCATAGCATCCGCTTCTAAAGTGTGAGCATGATCTGGAGATGAGCGGAGGGACCATTCTCTAGTGCAGTAGGAGGCACCCCGAGACACAGTTCCTGTTTTCTTTGGCTTTCTGAAATGCTCTAGGTGGCTCTGAGGCACGTGAGGCAGCTGTTAGGAGGGGCTAGCTCAGGCAATCTGCCTAAAAGTAAGAGTGAGCCCTCTACTGTCTGGACGTGTCCTTTGAGTCAGAGGTGGTGCTTTTCCAGCATGAACGAGACTGGGCGTTCAAATCTTATTGAAGGGCTGTAATAAACGAAACCAAATGAACAAATGGAAATCCTTGCCTTTCTTTGGCCTACTTTTGACCAGAGTAAGCAGCTTTTAATAGCACTTATTGGTACTCAAGAGGCAGATGCAGTGGGATCATCCCAAGTCCCACCAAAGCCAGCATGTACTCTGTACTGATAACCCTGTCTCAAAGTAATGAATATTAACCTTCATCAGGCGATGAAAGGAGACAGAGACAGAGACCCACATTGGAGCACCGGACTGAATTCTCAAGGTCCAAATCAGGAGCAGAAGGAGAGAGAACACGAGCAAGGAACTCAGGACCGCGAGGGGTGCACCCACACACTGAGACAATGGGGATGTTCTATCGGGAACTCACCAAGGCCAGCTGGCCTGGGTCTGAAAAAGCCTGGGTTAAAACCGGTCTCGCTGAACATAGCGGACAATGACTACTGAGACCTCAAGAACAATGGCAATGGGTTTTTGATCCTACTGCACGTACTGGCTTTGTGGGAGCCTAGGCAGTTTGGATGCTCACCTTACTAGACCTGGATGGAGGTGGGTGGTCCTTGGACTTCCCACAGGGCAGGGAACCCTGACTGCTCTTTGGGCTGACGAGGGAGGGGGACTTGATTGGGGGAGGGGGAGGGAAAGGGGAGGCGGAGGTGGGGAAGAGACAGAAATCTTTAATAAAAAAAAAAAAGAAAAGCCGATACAATAGGATAAATGAAAATGATCTTTAAGGTGACTCTGTCAGAGCACAGTGAGATAAGATGAAGCTGGTCCCAAACTCCAAAGTCTCGTTTTCATCACAGACAACATAAATCTTTGGATTTATGAATACCTCCTCAAATAAACCGTGCAACTTTTCCAAATGGTAAAAAAAAAGACAAACAAACAAACAAACAAACAAGAGAAAGACTCCTAAAAAGAAGCAGGGATGCTGGTGGCGTCCTTTAGGTCAGAGGATGGTGTCTGGGGATGAATGTGTCTTTAAATGAATTTGGGTATATGTTCAACTATTTGTAACTGATTCCCAGAATTATTGTAAGCACTGAGTCCAGGCAAGTGAATAGCCCTTGGGTATGACTCCAAGGAGTAGGCAAGCCTGCCACCTTCTCTACCATTACTCCTGAAAAACACATCATTCTGAGCCTATAGTCAAATATGATGTCAGCTGTTTCACTAGACTGCCTGGCCAGAGAACCAGGATTTATCTGTCTCTGTCCCACACTGCTGAAGTTACGGCTTCATGGGGCCATATCCAGATTTTATGTGGATGCTATGGATCTTCAGTCATGTCCTCATTCTTTCAAATAAGTCACTTAACTGACTAAGCCATCTTCTCCGTCCTTTGTCCTATCCACTCCTTCACAGCAAGCCTAAGTAGTACACAGTCCAAATGGTCTTCCCTGATGCCTCTGGTCCCAGCTGGATAGTAGAACCCTGATCCGCGTTCCTATAGCATCCTGTGTGGAGGACTGAGATATACTTTGTAAATAATATCCTAATCTCTCTGGGTGCCTGTTATAGTTGTCTATTTCTGTGTGCGCTTTCCTTTTAGACAGGAATTGCTCTTAAGAATAAAGAATATAAGTGTGGAAGTCTAATGTATTGAAGACTCTAAACACTTATAAGTGAGAATAGATAAGATGCTTGATGCGATTTGATGTTATCATTAGCTGTCCTCTATCTAAACTGATATCATAAGTATCACTGGGCTAGGAAAGGATGAAATTAACTTCTAAAAGTTGATTATGTAGAGAAATCGAAACCTGATTCTTGAGGGGGGAAGTGAATGAACAGTGGAAAATCTAATCAAAGGCGAGAAATGGAGAAACACACGTATGGAGAAGTTTAATACTCTCAAAAAAATTCTGTGTCCAGTGGAATGCTGATAAGTTTGGAAATCACTACAAAATACCAATTCAGAATGATGAATATAATAAGAAATCAATGAATAACTAAGTGCCATATTTAAAGACATCAAATACTGCATAGAAATACATGCTTTTGTTTGTTTTTCTGTGTCAGTATCTTATTATGGATCCCTGCTACCTTGAACTCAAGGCTCCTCCTCCTTCACTCTCCCGAGTGCAGGATTACAGCCATCAATTCCCACTCCAGGCTCTGTTTTGGGTTTTTTTTATGAGAAAATATTTAAATAATTTAAAGAAAATTGAATTTATGTAATATTAAATTCCAAAAACATAGTGGGTGTTTTCCCCTCAAAGTCTGATTTTGCAGAGTAAAGCCGACTGTGACAAAGTGGCCACTAGGGGGGAGTGGAGAGCAGCTTAGCGTGCCAGAGACCAGCACCATGTGCTCCCCTCTGGAGAGAAGATGAAAATTCCCCAGTAATGAGCAGACAAATAACACAGTCACTTCCACTAAGAATGTTTTCAGTAATTACTTAGAGAAGGACCAAGGAACACTCCCACATTGATGGTGCAATAATAGCATCATTTAAAGACTAGGTTTAATTTGTGTGATAAAAACATCAAGTCACGAGTACCCTTGAATTGTCATGCCATGCTGGTCTTTGTAGGGGTTAATAGTATCATAGATGAGCAGGACTATTGTTTGCCTCCCTCTTCTGGTAGCTTCCATGGAACCTTTAGGTACCATGAAAACTAGTGTTAATTTCTTAATTCTGATCACAGTGAAGAGAAATTGAAAGTTTAACTTCTGTTTTGGTTACAAAAAAAATTAATTGGTATCATCACTGGCTTCTTTTATAAGTAAGTTTCTTTCTCAGGACTACCAAATATTTTGACTCAATAGATCAGGTCAAGAATGAACTCTTAAAGTTGAGCCATGGTGTTAAATTAAGTTCTGCTACATCCACAAACACCAATCCTAAACACCCATTCATGAGTGATAACTGATCCTGAACCTGGAAGTCTGGTATGGATGGAGTCCCCAAGTTTCCAGGACTCTCAGGTTGCATATGAGCTATACCCTGGTTTGGATGGATTTACTACAATTTGAGTGTAGAAAGCTTGGCAAGACTAACCAGGTTATCCATCTCAAATCCACGAAGTTCCAGGGATCTCAGAGCTGCCACAGAAACAAACAAGGGACACCTTCCTTACACAATGTCCAGTAATAAAGCAAGGTCCGTGTAGCTACTTCTGATCTGGGGATCTGAATGGTGCTGACCCTGACTAGAGGCACCTTTTCACGTGTGCGTGAACAAACATCATATTCTTGTTCCTCTATGGATCTTAGCTGAGCTATGAAACTTCACCATCTTGTCTCTACCTAGCATTCCCATATCTCTTGCCTGACAATAAGAGCCCAATATGGTTATTTGTATTTTGGGGAAACTAACCGAGTGTCAGATTAGATTGGCAGAAAGTGACTTGGTTCCCAAGCAATTCCTAAGAAGTTCTGCAAAAAGTTAAAACAAAACAAAGTAGAAACCACAAACCAAAATCCCCATACAGAGGAAGGCAGAATCTCTCTGTGTAGTGAGCCTCTAGTACTTCAATGCTGCACCTATGGGCACTTTGTGAGGTGATCATTGCTGCTTTGGCATGACCCAGTTTTTCTCTTAGTAGCTATGGAAGAAGGGTTGGTAAAGACGCGATATTTTTATTAGCATCACCAGGATATATTACGTGCCTTAGTTAAATAGCTGATAACCATTTTCAGTTGAAGGTTCTATGATTTCTAAGCCACCTTTGGGAATTTGCTCTTTGGACCTTATCTAAGATGAATTTGCCTTGGCATTTAGAAGAGGCTACCTCTACTTTGAAAGAAACAGATGTAGTTATGCATACAAGATGGATTTTATTAATCCTACTTATAAGTCTTTATTTATTAGCAGTCACTCCGTGTTGACGTCAAAGGAGTCAACATTTTTTTTTTCATCATGAAAAGGAACATCTATTGAAATTTGGGATCTTCAAAGGAGTTTTTTAAAGGATCTCATGAGCACACAGCTGAGAACTGTGTTATCCGTTGTGCCTCTGTATGGGCTTGCTGAAGCATTGGGCCACTGGTGTCAGAATGAACAAACAATTTCATAGAAAATGAAACCATGTAAGACAAATAACGCCGGAGAAACAGTGTATTGCGAAATAACATGTTTTTATTTTGCATCGGATTAGCTCATCCATGAGCTTTTTCTTGGAGGAGTATGTCTGTCTTACACCAGACAAACAGACCAAGAGTGAAGTGTACATGGCTTCTTTTGTAGAGAGTCGGGCTTAAGGATATGGAACAAACTTCATGAAAGACATTATAGATAAACACTGGTTAAATATTTGCTATTTCATATGCTTTATTAGCCATATGAATATTTTGACATATGGGTTTTGAGGATCAACTCTGCCTGACCATGGTTGAAAGGTGTTGAGGATGTAGAAATAGCATTAGTCTGGCTGGTAAGATGGCTTGTCAGGTTGAGACGCTGCCACCAAGCCTTAAGACCTGGGATTGGTCTTTAAGACTCTATATGGTAGATGGGGAGACCCTATCTACCCAATTTGTCTTCCGACTTCTGAGTATGCATCATGCACACATGAACATCCACACACACAAACACACATGTAAGACAGATTAGTAAATGTAATTAAAATGTTTTAAAGTGAAGCAGCATTATCCTTACTAATTTCATGTCCAATAGAAAGGCATCATGGGAAGTATTAGGCTGGGATTCCAGTAAGGAGGAACCTGTATTTGAAAAAGGACTGGAGATCACAGATAAGTATGGAGGGATGGAGGCAGAAGGAAGACGAGGAAGAAGCAATGAGGAAAGGTAAGGGGCGGCTCCAGCCTTGTCCTGTCAGCATCCGCCAGTACTTAATGGGGTGTGGCCCTACACCAGGTATGCCAAAGAAAGGACAAGAGATGATCTGAGCTCTGCATCTGAGAAATGACAGATTTCACTTCTCTACGCAAGAAGAGGGAGCAGTTTGCAGCGGTTGGAGATTGGGGGTTGATTGACAGCTTCCCCCTACCTTACTTCACAGTCATGCTGCAGCATTCTGATCCCTCGGCCAAATGCACCTTTGTAGTTTCCTTCCTTCTCAATCATTTCCAAGAAACTTTCCATCTAGAAAATTCTCTAGGGTGATCTCCTGTGCCCTAGAAAGCCAGCTCAGCTGAATTTCTCTTTGGTCCCATGGGTGCAAGCACTTCTATGGTTAATTTGACCCATGTTTAACTGTGTGTAAGATGTAATAATCATTCTACTAGGATCCTTAGTGGCTTACTCCTTCTGAAATGTGTTTGGTCCTCCCAACCTAAGAGAATTGTGTAGTCCACCGAGATTGTAATCTCAAGGGGAAACTTAATGCAGTTCTTAAGAATGCCTGCTACACAGGGCTCTCCAAGAGATGACTCAGCAATGGGAGCACTGGCTACTCTCCCAGAGGACCCAGGTTCAATTCCCAGCATCCACAGAGTGCCTAGACAGGCAGGCAAACAAAGCACCCATACACATAAACTAAACAAAACCAACTAACTTAATTAATTAATTAAGAATGCCTTATGTAGAAAACAGGATTTGGAAAAAAACAAGATAGGTGTGTGTAACAGTCAGCATTTTCTAGAGAAACAAGAGGATAGAACGGACATGCACTACACAGTAGCTTAGATTGACATATGGTACGAGCTGGGAAGCCCAACAATGACCTTCTTCATGCTGCGAAGGCTGAGAATCTGGAAGCTGCTCAGTGCAGGAGGCTGGCTGTCTCAGCAGCACCAATCTCGTGCTGGCAATCTGGCTGCTTCCTGGATACCATTGGTCTTTGGTCCATGCTGAAAGGTCAAAGAAGCTGTCACCAAAGCATGACAACAGCTATAGGAACACAGTAAATGACTCACCAGTAGGGAGCCAAGGCAGACAGGTGGAAAACACCACGCTTCTCCCTGGGCTTGCTTCACATTCAACCTGTCACCAGAGGGCGCTGCCCACTCCTGAGGCAGGGTTTTGCTCTTCAGGCGATCCTTCTAGGGGGTATACTCACCAGAGACATGAATGTTAAGTATCACAGATCCAGTCTAATTGGCAACAGATATGAGCCATCACAAAATGCAAAATTATACATAAACTTTATTTTATTTTTAAAATTAAAATATAATTCCATCTCCCCTTTCCCTTTCTTTCCTCCAAATCTTCCCTTGTTCCTCCTCCCAGCCCATCTTTGTCTTCTAACTGAATATAAAACTAGTAAAGATAATGTTACTTCTTTTTAAAAATTTTTTGCACCTGTTTACTTTCCCATGTGCTTGTGTGTGTGTGTGTGTGTATTTACATGCATTAATACAGTCTACTCAGTTGATATAATTTTACTTGTATGCATATGATTTCAGGGCTGGCCACTTGGCGTTGGCTCACTATTTAGGGGACTGCTCCCTGGGAAAGACTTTCTCTTCAGCTCTCAGCATCCTTAGCTGCCCGTGGTTCTTTGTCTTAGGGTGGAACCCTGTGAGGCACCCATTTCATTTTGGCTAGGTTCCTAGCAGCTGCGAATTTTGGATTGTTGAGTGGGCCTTAAGTCCACTATTGGTTACTGACAAGATATGAGTGGCATGTTTTGTGCCCTTAGGAATATTGAGGTACAGTTTTGTTTTTAATTAATAGAATGATATCACTCTTCTACAGGATTTGGGATTCAGAATCCCCAAATTTCTGGGTGTGGAGAAATTTACAAAGTGAGTCTCCGAAATCCACTAAGTGCCACACCCCTCAATATGAGCAGCTCATAAATGATCCCCCTGTGGTGACAATCCAGATCATTCCTGCTAGTGTCACACAGAAATCTATCAGGTTGAAGGGTCTGACTTCTACAGCCTTTAGAAACAGACGGAAGGTTAACAAGAGAGTCGGTATGGATTCCTGCGGTTTAAAATGAGATGTGGTCCTGACTCACGCTCAGCCTCAGGCCTCAAAGTCATAATGTTAATGCATGAGGTGAAAACTTAATCCATCTCTAGTGGTGTCATGGTTAGTCACCACTGTCAAGTTGGCTGGGTTTGCAATCACCTAGAAGATACACCTCTGGGTATTTCCAGAAAGATTTATCAAGGGCAGTGATTCTCAGCTTGTGGATCATGACCCTTTTGGGAGGTTGAATTAAGCTTTCTCAGGGACACATATCAGATATCCTGCCTATCAGATATTTACGTTACAATTCATAACAGCAGCAAAATTACAGTTATGAAGTAGCAACAAAAATACTTTTGTGATTGGGGGTCACCACAGCATGAGGAGTTGTATGAAAGGGTCTCAGCATTAGGAAGGTTGAGAGCGGTGTGCTGACCTAGGAAGTGAAGATCCGCCTCATCTGTGAACATTGCCAACTCATGAATCAGAGTCCTGGACTGGCCCGAAAGGAGAAAAGCATGAAGCCAGCTGAGCACCAGGGTCTATCTCTTTCTGCTTTCGGACTGTCTTTGCCAGTTTTCTACTGCTGTGAAGAGATAGCGGGACCATGGCAACTCTTATAAAATGAAAGCACTATTTTGGGCCGGCTTCCAGTTCAGAGGTTTAGTTCCTTATCCTCATGGTGGGAATTAGGATGGACTGCATGCAGACAAGGTGCTGGAGAGGAGCTGAGAGTTCTACATCTGGATCCACAGGCAGGAGAGAGAGAGAGAGAGAGAGAGAGAGAGAGAGAGAGAGAGAGAGTGAGCTACTGGGTTTACCTTGAGCATCTGAAACCCTAAAGCCCACACTCAGTGACACACTTCCTCCAACAAGGATACACTTCTCAATCCTTATCAAGTAGCACCTCTTTCTAACGGCCAAGCATTCAAATCTGTGCACCTATGGGGACCACTCCCGGTCAAAACACCGCACTGACCATGGATGCAATGTGGCCAGCCACCTCATGCCCCTGTTCTCAGGCCTCCTTTTGCCATGATGCACCATATTTGCAAGCCATAGCCAGAGTATTGTCTCCTTTCTTAAGATGCTTATCACCACCCCCAGTACTTTGTCACAGAGATAGGAAGCTCTTTAAAAGCTGATTGGTGTTAGGTAAGTCCTCCAGACTGAGCCTGAATGACCGCTGTGAGAAGAAGAATCAGCCTCTCCCAGGAAGGAGCTGCCTTATTGGTCATCCAGTGCAGAGCTGTCAGCCTCAAAACCATATACACATAAACAACAAATGCAGACCCAACACGTTATCGTAGATATGTCTGTGTGTGCGCACACATGTGTACAATGATAATAATGAAAAGGGGCTATCAACTTGCAGTGAAGGGCTTGAGGAGGGTTTAAGAGAGGGTGCCTGGGAGGGGCTGGGAGTGGAAAGGGAGGTTGGAAAGTGGTGTAAATCTATTTCACTTTGCATTTTTAACTGAAGATTATGACATTGCATAAAAGCTGTATAAAATACCGCACAATAAAATAAAAAGATACAGATACAAAAAGAGGACAGAGACCTAGTGGACATACATAGAAACCATTCCCAGAAATAAGTAAGTGGCTATATGTATGCCCTTGAGCATTCAAACTGTGAGCTAAATAAACCTTATTTCTTTATAAACTCACTCTCCTCAGTAATTCCACTATAGTAGCATATATAATTTTCTAATATGTGGACATATACAAAGTCTCAACATGGACAGGAAGTTTGTCATCCGGCGACTCAGGCATACTCCTAGGTAGCTCTTACATCTTAAATTAACACATTTCTATTAATCTATGTATCGCCACAAGGTTGTGGCTTACCAGTAATGTTCTGGCATCTTTCTCCTTTGACAGCTACATGGCATCTCTTTGACTCTGCCTACTCTTTCTATATCTCTGTTAGAATTTCCTGCCTGGCTTTACTCTGCTAAGCCACTGTCCAAAACAGTTTTAGTCATCAACCAATAAAAGCAACACATAAACAGAAGGACATCCCACATCATCTTTGAGAATATGGAAAATGGTATAGACATTGGGCTTTGTCAGACTTCTGAGAGCTAATTAGAAGTTCAAAGCAGTCCTAAGATTTGGCTTCTACCATTCTGACTTTCTTTTTAGTGTTAAGAGAATTGACTAGCATTGGTAACAGAGAACAATAGACACACATATTCCTATGACTGGAGAGCTGCTTTTCTTCAGAGTGTTAATAACCAAGAGCTGCAAAAGCAATGCATGCATTCCTGTTGGTGTCCAACTCAACGGTTAATTATTAAGCTGTATATTGTCCCCAGCTGCCTTGCTGTGAGCCCTGTCCATAGAATTGCTCAAGAGATAGCTGTTTAATTTCCTAGGCCTGACAAGTACCACCCCAGCAAGAGTGTGACCAGAGTGCCACGCGATTAGAGGATTAATTGTCCTGACCCATGATCCACAGTAAACATCTCCAGTAGTCCTTAGAATACACTACAGACACAGCAAGAAGCTGAGAATGTGAGAAGTCAATGATGGAATAAGGCACACAGACCGTGCTCCACATAGTTAACTTGGTTTTGAGAGAGTGAACAGATAAATAAATTGAAATGAACAGAAGCAAAACAACTAGTTTTGAGATTTTCTATTGTCACTTCTTTCTCTCTATCTACCAAACCCATCTATCATGCAAACCCAGTTCTTGCAACTGCTTTATAATGGTGTTCTGGTAGTCTGGAGTTAATTGTTCTCAAGAAACTAATTAAAACATTTTATGTTCATTTGCTAGAGCAGACGTAATAAAACATGACCAAGGAAACAATAGAAAGTTGTCCTGAAATTGCAGGTGCTACAGCTCTGCAGTCTGGGTGTAGCCTCATTGCATCCTGTCGTGCTGTGCCTCCCTTCTTGCTTAAGGTGATTTGCCTGTGTATACTTGCAGGAGTGTCACCTTGTCTTCCTTTGCATTTATGTTTCTTCTCATATGTCTGAGATCACATTTCTCCTCTGGCTCTTCTCAGAGACACAAAATGATGGGCCTCTTACATGTGGCCACGAGACTGCTGCTGTGAGCTTTGACATGGCACTTCAAACATCACGTCCATGCAACTACCTTGACCAATCAGTCTCGCTGATCAAAATGACGTCTCTCATGTATCCAACAGAAACCTTGTGCTTCCCACATATCTGTAAGCTTGTAGGAAGAAGGGCAAGTTAAAAAATTTTACAAAGCTAGGTTACGATGTGCCACTGAGTTTTCTCTCATCGTTGTGTCCTGTGACTTGCCAGGATTTAAAACAAAATGTTTGCTAAGCACAGCATTAGGTATCTGTGATCCTAGTACTTGGAAGGCAGAAGCAGGAGGATCAAGAGTTTGAGGTTAACCTGGGCCACACGAGACTTTGTCTCAACACCCTCCTCCCTTAAATAGGTAAATTAAGAATTCCCATGTCACATTCTTCCCCAAAGGTTAAGCCAGATATAATGCGAAAAAGATCATTTTTCCTACTTGTTAAGGTAATAATTGGTAGTGTTTATTAAGCTCACACTGAGTTGGTTAATAATTAAATAGCAGAATGTCAGTTATCTGGGATCCTTGGGGAATATGTCAATCTAGTTTGTTGAACTTATAGATGATTGACCATTATTGCTTTTAACCTGAAAACTTAAAAGTACTCAGTATACAAATAATCTTTGACTATAAAATTTTTTACTGATTAAATTGTATGTTTTGCTACTTACATTAAAAGCCACTGACCTTTCATGACTGTTAAGAATGATCTCATGGTGATGACAAGTTTTCCCTTGGAATTTGATTAAAGTCACTATCCAGGGAATAATGGAAGCCTGGGACTATTTTCCCCAGTAATGGCCAAACAGTGTTGTAATATGGTTTTGTGTTATTCGGGTCTGGGTGGCCAGGAAACAAAAGTGTAGTCTCCTTTTACACACAGAGGCTTCAATCTTCTCAGATGATCTACTTGAGCACTTGCATAGCAGAAGCCCTGCTATTTCATAGTACACTACAGGATGGTGAAGGACGATCTCCTATACAGTTATGTGAGTGCTTTTTCCATTTCCACCACCTGGAAACACGCATAATATTTCCTTCCTTTGTGTATGTTGATGAAGAATTTTTTTAAGTTGGAAATAGTGAATGATTTGCTTTCCTACATCATTGCTTTTTCTTTCTTTCCCAGAAAGTGATTGATGAGCCAACTCAGATGTCCCAAACACCCTCCTGTTGACTGGTATTGAAAGCTTCTCACATGTCTTACACTGACCTCTGTGGCTCAAAGGAACTCATCTCTCTTGTCCTGGGCAGCCCACTAAGGACTGTGGCTTCTTCATTAGTTCAATTGGAAGAAGCTTCCTGGCTTATATTGTAATCAAGTAAGTTTAGGACATAATTTTCACTGCTGATGAGCTGGAGAGAGCTGCCAAGTGGCAATCAAGGAAGTGCTGGCCAAACATCTATTAAGATTCTGATGGGAAAAAAAGTTGATCAAATATGACCCCTTTTATTAGAACACACTGTTTTCTTATAAATGGATTAAAATGGAATGTTTTTAAATTGATGGACGCCTGTAATTGGTTTTATATAAACTCCGAAAACACATCCTGTCCACCTGAGGTTGAGGTGCCGCATGCCTTTGCCAGGTCAGTCTGGTTCACTGTACATTTAGGGGTCTTTTAAAATGGACATGGAGTCACTTGTGTGACCACAATAACTCTTGTGGTTTTAGCAAAATGTAGGGAATAATTGGGAAAACATCTTATGAAAATGACTGAATTTGGCTTGGGATATAAAAACTAGAATGAAAACAATTATGAGAAGCCACCCTCTTCTCTCTCAAAAACAATTCTCTGGTAGCTAGTGACTGTCTATGGCATCTCTCCTCCATCTTTAGAAAGGCGTTAAACAGACACTCTGTGGAGGTAGGATAACTCATGGTCATAAAAGGTGCCAGACACGCCACAGGAACACAGCTGCTGACAATAGGTATCAGAGGCTGCTGCAGCTTGTATGCATCTTTCAGAATTTCTCTGATAGAAACTTGATTTCTGGTACAATGGGGAAGAGAGTTAGTGGAGACTTTAAAGATGACTAGACCGACACTGGACTGTGGGAAAGAGATCTTTCTGCCTGTCTCAAGAATACACACTTTCTTTACCTCTTCGCAATGACACAAAAATGTAGACCTTCACCCATGAAGGCTCTTGATCTTGCACTTCCTAGCCTCCAGAATAGTAATAAATAAATAAATATCTGCTTTTTATAACTAGCAATCTCAGGTATTGTGTTATGGCAGAAAATAAAAAGCAAACCAAGTCAGGATCCAAAAGGGAATGGGGAGGATTGTAGGGAACAGTCAGGGACTTGCCCACAGACACTTCTTGTCCCATAGGTTTGAATGCTGGCCTAGACTGTAATGTCAAACTTTGCTAAACACTCTGTGATGGGCCAAACCAGTATTGTGGATTCCAGGTAGACTACAGTCTGTGACTTATGCCATCTAATTAAAGTCTGACATTCATTCTGTACAGTGGTGCATGAGCGTTCCTTACTTTCAATGAGATTGTAACCACCACATCCATACAATGGTGGATAAGTAAATAGAAAGGTAGGATTCAATGAACAAAGAACAAGGAAGGAACCAGGACGGAGGGAGAGTCATAGGACTAGGTACGTATTTAAAGAAATGCTTCCAGAGGCTAGTCAACCCTCTCCTGAATGATGCTTTGGGGCTGGCCATCCTCAGAAGAACACAGGACAGAACCCATGGCATCTGATGAGGCAGCAAGAGCGGTAGGCAGGGAGCCTGGTCTCGGAGCTCCAGGAGGACACTGAGAGACAGGCACTGGCAATGGAAGGAAACCCAGATCAAATGAGGCCTAAGTGGAAGGTTTTACAGCATTGTTATTTATACCTTATTTAGGGACAGAGAATGATTCGCTAGCTGTGCAATTTTGTATGAACCAGAAAGCTGTTTGAAACACACACACACACACAAGGTTTATATATCATATATAAAAATAAGCTGTATGATCAAAGTTATGGAGTACTAACCCTTTTCTTAAGTTGTATTGAATTATCATAACATAAACTATACTTCACTATTGAATAAAATTGCAATCTTTGTGATTTGATTAGTTTTTGCTTAAGTATATCTAGTGGATACCTTTATGTTAGCCGGAATCGTTAATATAAATGTGTCTATGTTCCTTTGAAATCACTCTCCCTGTTTTCCTATGGTCACTGTCTATTCCTCAGTAATTACTGATCTGGTTTCTACTATGATAGATCAGTTTACTGTTTATCAGATTTTTTTTTACCAATGGGATCAAAGTATATACCATTTATTCAGCCTGGTCCTTATCCACTGATTAGCTTTTGAGATTCTCCTTTCTATATACTTGTTGTAAGGAGAAGTAGGCCACATCCTGCCACCTGGCTAGCTTAACCCCTGAAATAACCACACCAAAATTATATTAATTAAATTGCTGCTTGGCCCATGAGCTCTAGCCTCTTATTGGCTAACGCTCACCTCTTGATTTAACCTATTTCTAATAATCTGTGTAGCACCATCAGGTCATGACTTACCGGGAAAGATTCTAACCAGCGTCTGTCTCAGGCAGGAGAATCATGGTGTCTGCCACATTGCCTTCTTCCTCCCAGAATTCAGTTCTCTTTTCCACACCTACCTAAGCTCTTCCCTATCAAAAGGCTAAGGCAGTTTCTTTATTCAACCAATGAAAGCAACACAAATACAGAAGGACCTCCTACACCATACATTTTATTTTATTTTTCCTGTAAATAGCAACTGTTTGTTTGCTGCTGAGCTTTCTGCATTATTTTTGATTAATACTAAATTTTCCTTTAGTTATATGAACCTATTTTCATATCTTTTTTTGGCTTTTCGAGACAGGGTTTCTCTGTGGTTTTGGAGCCTGTCCTGGAACTAACTCTGTAGACCAGGCTGGTCTCGAACTCACAGAGATCCGCCTGCCTCTGCCTCCCGAGTGCTGGGATTGAAGGTGTGCACCACCACCACCCGGCCTATTTTCATATCTTAACCCTAGAGTATTCTACCTATGTGTTCTTGTATAATTGCTTCACAATTTTCTAACTGCTTCCACTTAGACTTCTTGCTTTCTAGTCATATAGCACAGATTCTAGTTTAGTTATCATTCCGGTGACTGCCATAGCATACCGTCCTCTGTTGATAGAATACGGTCTGAGTTAGTCTGTATACTAGGGATGCAACAGAGTATAGTAATCTGAAATTTATGTATATATTTACACAAAGCAAATATTTTGGAAATAATTTTAAGCTCTGTTGCGACAACAAAGCTTAGACATAAAGCTGAGTGCTGCCCACAGGACTGAAATCTACAAACATTCTTAGCAACTGCCCTATCCTCATCACAGCGTATGACAACAGCAGTTACCTAGTTACCCATGCCTTAGGTATTCCAGCAGGTTATGTGTATAATGAAACTGCCAGGTGAATGTGACCAATCTATTCTCTGAATAGGTAAGATCCAGTCTTAACCACATTACATTACCACCAATGTCCTGATGAGGATAGAAGCTACCCACTCAGACGGTTCTTCGGGAGCCAAGAGGCCTGATTTACACACCACTGCTCTTACACCTAGCAGCTACTTCCAGGAGAACAGGGGGAAACTGCAGCGTGAGATAACTCACATTGGACCAGTAAGACAGTTCAGCAGGTTAGGGCATTTCCTGAATCGGAGTTCCAGGTCATGCATGGTGGAGAGAAAGAATGGATTCTTACAAGCTGTCCTCTAGCCTTCACAGTGTGCTCCCACACATTAATAAATAGATACATTAAATAAAAATAAAATAAAATAGAATAATTTAATTTAACCTGGGGGAATAGCTCACACTAATATTCCTAAACATAGTTTTAAATTTGGCCCTCAAAAGTTCTTTTATTATCAGAATTTTCTAATATAATTTTTTTTTTTTGGTTTTTCGAGACAGGGTTTCTCTGTGGCTTTGGAGCCTGTCCTGGAACTAGCTCTTGTAGACCAGGCTGGCCTCGAACTCACAGAGATCCGCCTGCCTCTGCCTCCCGAGTGCTGGGATCTAATATAATTTAATTAATGTGGATGAGGCATTTTGTTTATTTGTTCTACACTTGGATGGAAGTTATTTCTCAGAAAAGCTTTAGCAACATTTTGAAGAATAGGACTTCAGATCAAGGTCAGTTTAGAAAAGAGCTGTTCTGGGCTTTCAGGAAATGGGCTTTCAGGAACACAGTTAAGAGACAACCCCATCCCTGCTATCAATGGTACTCCCAGAAGAAAATGGTGAAAATTATCCCACAACTAGGAGGGATGCCACTGGCAGCTAATGGGTTTTAAAAGGCACGTCATGGTCCCCTGTGAGGGTCCTGGAGGGCAGCATTAAGCCTCAGGAAGATGAGAATGCTCCTGAGAAGTGGGAGATCTCAGTCACGATGAAGTCTCAGCACTATAGATACCTGGAGGAGACCAGCAGCAGGAATTGGAAAGCAATGCAACAGTGAGCTAGAAAATCGTTTGCCTCAGGGAGCCTAGCATCCATCAGAAGAGGGGAAGAAACTATTCAAGTTGCGATGAGGCTGGGAAAAGGATAGGGTGCTCAAAAGTTACTCAGGTACCAGCTGTCATATTCTGAACTGTAGGTATGTGTCATCTTTTCAGGCCAATAGGGTATTCCAAGAGGCCAGGAGAAAAACAGAACCCTTTATATGTGTTAAGATTTATTACAATGCTTTGAGAAAGCTTTATACTCATAGAAGACAGTCTCTAGTATATATTATCACTCATGTGAGGTGGGACATTCCACATTCAGGTTAATAACTATAACTACATACAAAGTTGGAACAGAGTGCAAGATAGTCTGTGGGTGTAATGCATCAGTAACACACATTACCTTTAATATACTCACCCTCAAAAGACTCTTTTCACTGTGCTTTTCAGAGGCCTTCTTAAGGCCTGGCTCTCCCAATCCACTGTGGAAACCACTAACATTTTTTTTCGTTATTTTCCCAAGATTTACTTGTAGCAGTTTGATGATTTTTGAAAACACAATAATAATTAAAAGAGGCTGAAGTAAGGCATAAAAGAATATATCATTATGTGAGCTTTTTCTACCCAAGTTCAAGGTGGTTCTGCTGCCATAGAAGTATCACTGGGATTTGGAGCACCCAGCTGTCCTCTAATTTAGGGGCATTATTTTGCTCTTAGCAGGTTTAGTGTGCCTCTCCATTTTGTCATTTTCTAAAGGAAAATTGCACCTCCCCATTTTAGAACATCAACAGGGCATTTTAAAAAGAGCCAAACTCTGCTGGTTATGACCCATAAGACTCAGTTTCCTAATGATTGTCTAATAGTTTCTAACCCTGTGAGGTTAGAACCCATCTGGGCCTCAGGAAAAGACCCCACACCAGCGTCATCAATACATATCTCAGCAAACCTGTGAAAGTTAGCTGAGGTTAGCTCTCTTTCCCCAACAGTAAAATCCTAAGAAACAGTGAAGAGAAAGAATTGTTTTTTAATTTTTATTTTAAAAAACTTTAAGTTTATAAGTGTTTTGCCTGCATGGATGTCTGTGTGCCAGGCTCATGCAGAGGTCAGAAGGTCAGAAGAAGATCAGATCACCTGGAACTGGAATTACAGATAGTTGTTAGCTGCCATGTTGGTGATAGGAACTGAGCCTAAGTCCTTTGGAAGAGCCACACTGAGTCATCTCTTCTGCCTTAATATAACAACTGGTATTTAATTTAGTTGATAATTGGCATTGTAAATTTGCACATTATGGGATACAGTATGACTTTTTTATGTATGTAGACAATGTGGAATTATTAGATTCTGTAGGTGCCTTATCCAGTGTCTCATACACATATTATTTCCTTGTGTTTGGAAGATTCAAAATTGTGTCTACTAGCTATTTTGCAATATCTATTAGTTTGACAAGTTTTATAGTCCAAAAAATGCTAATTCCTGTAGACTATACAACATTTGATGCTGCTCCTCCTAAGTACTGCATCCCTGTGCCTGTCAATCACCCCCATGTCCCTTTCCCTTTCTCAGCTTACACATCTGAGTCCATGTGCTACCTGACATATTTTACTTAACGTAGTGTACTCTACTTCCATTTATGCTGCTGCAAATGATAGACCATGGTTCACTTTATACTATATCTCCTTGTGTGCTACACTTTCTTTGTGCATTCTTCTGAGTCTGGACATCTTCATGAGCTTCATGTCTGGCTGTTGTGAACAGTGCTGCAGTCAGCACATGAGTGTAGATGTTCTCTTCAAAGATGACCTTAGTTCTTTTGAGTAGACACACAATCCAGAGATGGCTGGATCATATGGCAGTTCTTGTACAGTTCTATTGTGGAGTATCCATACTGATTTTGAAATGGCTTTACAGTTAGTAGTTCAAGTAACAGTGCATGAGTTCCCTTTTTGCATCTTTGTGAACATTTTCTAGTTATCATCATCATCATCATCATCATCATTATTTCTGGTATGACTGTTTTAAATGTAGCAAGGTGATTTATCCTATGCTATTAATCTGCCTTTTTCTGATTATTACTGAAGTTAACATTTATTCATATTTGTTCATTTTGTCCATATTCTTTTGTCTATTTGAAATAATTCAGGTCATTTGCCCATAGTCAAGTTACATATCTGACTTTTGATGTTAAGTTGTTTGGGTTCCTTATACAGTCTAGAAGTTTTTTTCCTCTTCATGCTGTTGACTGTGCTGATTGCTGTCCCCAAGCCTTTCTGTTTGGTGTAATTCCATTGATCACTTTTGCTCATTTAGCCTATCTTAGGGTCATATCTAAAATAATTTACTATGTCCAATGTCATGAAGCATTAGCCTGAATACTGTCATAATGTTAAATACTTGAAAAACTTGAACTGATTAATATATATATATATATTAAAATGTCTAATTTCTTTTGTGTATACTGCCTTCAGTGTACACAGTATGCTTTTTGGTTTTTGGTTTTATTTTGTTTTTACTTTATTTTTATTTAGTCTAGTTTTTATGAATGTGAAAACCAACCTTTCCAGGATTATATGTCTTGAAGAGAGCTTTTTCCACTGTCTATTCATGAGGCCTTTGTCAGAAATCGGCTGGCTGTGAGTATGTGGATTTTCTCCCTGGCTTTCTGTCCTAGGCCATTGATCTGCACGACTGTCTTATGACTGTCCCACTGTGCTTTGTCTACAATATAAACAAGTTTGATGCGTAACATTTTTTGCTTGAGGTATATATTATATAATCTCTATGGGTAATTTTTCATCAGAGGATATTTGAATTATATCAAATACTTCTTATGCATAAGTTGAGATGAGCATAACTTTGATTTTCTGTCAGATATTTGTAAAGTTTTATATTTGAAACATTACTCATTCCTAGAAAAAAAATATTCTCATAAGGTAAATACTGTGTGTTGGGTTCTATTATTAGTATGTTGTTGAGAAGTTTTGTACTCTCTCACTCTCCTCTCTCTCTTTCATGTATGTGTGTATGTGTGTGTGTTGTATGTATGTGTTCTTGTATGACTGGCTCTAAGAGTAAGAAGAGTTGCTTCTTTTGGAATCACTCGAGAGAATACGATTTATTTCTTTTAGTTCTTTCAAACTTTAGTACAATTCAGCAGCAAAAGCATCAGGCCCTAAATTTTATTTGTTGGAAGATTGTCAACTCTGTTTAGTATTGGTCTGTTCATGTTTTCTGTTCTTGTGGTTCAGTTTTGGTTGATTACATTTGTTTACCTAGAGGCTAATTTATTTTCCTTTATTCCCCCACATCATTGGCAGATAGTTGTTCTTAGCTGTTCTGCATGATTCCTTGTATTTACGTGGCATCAATGGGATTGTCTCCTTTTTCATTTCTGATTTTATTTATTTCTATCTACTGTCTTTCCTTCCTGATCTAGTGAAAACTTTTACAGTTTTATTTATTGTTACGGTTTAGGCACAAAATAAGAAAGTCATTATTTGGGAGGTGACAAAATATAGGAGGGGCCTGTATTGGAAAAGTAGGTCAGTGGAGGTGTATCCTTGGGGATGCGTCTTATCCCTGGCCTCTCCCAGTTACCAGAATATTCTGCCTCACTTCAGACACCAAGGACCCACCTGACTTTGGGTAAGACCTTTAAAACTGAGAGTATCTGTAATATATCCTCCTCCTAAATTATTTCCCTCGGACATTTTTCATGGCCACCAAAAGTGAGCTAGCCCATTCATCTAAAAAAAAAAAAAAACAAAACAAAACAAAAAAAAAACAACAAAAAAACCTCTTCATGTCATTGGTCTTTTGTATTATTTTGTCTATTTGGTTTATTACTGTCTGGCCTTTGGCCTTTGGTATTTTTCTCTCTGGTAATTTTGGGTTTAGTTTGTTCTTCTTTACCTAGTTTATTGAGTTACGCCATTAAGTTATTTGAAGATGTTCTATTATTTTGATGTAGATACTTATTTTCTGTAAGAATCTACCATAGTGGTGGTGCACACCTTTAATCCCAACACTTAGGAAGCAGAGGCAAGCAAATGTCTGTGAGTTCAAGGCCAGTCTGGTCTACAGAGTAAGTTCCAGGACAGACTCCAAAGCTAAAAAAAAATTCTACCTTAGTACCCCTTTGGCTATTTCCTACAGACTTGGGCATACTATGGTTTTGTTTTCATTTGCTTACAGAAATTATAAAGAACATGGAACAATGTCAAATGATATCATTGTCTCCTATTTCTTTCTTTATAGTATTTGATTATGTTGAGCAGAATGTTTTATTGAATACCACTTTATGCCTAGTATCTAGCAAAATGCCTAGCATAGAATTGGTCCAACTGATGTTGGTTAAATAAATGAATGCATAACAATTTTATATTTTTTATAACAATAGTACGTTATCTCTCATCTTTAATTACATTTTATGAGTCCTAAAAACAGATACAAGGATAAAACACTTTGCTATATTATAAACATTTGAAGGAGTGACCAAGGAAATTAATGTGAACTTCATCCCCATTTTTAAGACAGAAAATATTAAAATACTGATATACACAGCAAATTTGTTTGTTTTAGAAATACCTAAACTAGAAGTGAGATAGGAGCTAGAAAAAGAGTGGGACACTGTCTCTCTTGAGGTAACAGTCTCCAGCAATCTCCAGGTCCCCTGTGGCTCTTACATTGCTTCCCTCTTTTCTTAGTGTCCCTCTTCCTCAATGTTCTCTAGAGCTCATGAGTGCCCTATGCTTCTCCGCCTTCCTCTTCTCCTCACCAGTAACCCAAGGTTTCCAGCTGTGAGCAACCTCATCTTTCCTGGACAAGCTGATGTAAGAAACTGGAAGGCATTTAAAAGGGTTTTGGATCATCTGCCCTAGACTCAATCAGAACAGCTTTTTGCTTAGTCATTGTCTGCACTGGAATTCTTAGTGGTGTTCTGTTGGACGGCTGATCTTTCTGTATTGTCAATACAGTGAATTTTTAGGAAAATGAATCCAAAGTTGTGAGGAGATAATTTAATATGATCTTGTATTATGGAAATCAAAGATTCTGACATTATCAGTCATGGTATGTTTAGTTACTTCATTCCCATTGTTATAGAGCCAGAAGAATTATTGTCTACTGCACCCAATTGAATTTAAGAAATTCTGAATCTCTCTGAAAAGACATAGATTCATTTATGAATTTATTCATTTTTTTCCTTGAAAAAATACTTTTTTAAATTAGATTTCATGATAAAGTCCATGAAAACAAAAATACGAAAACAGCCACTTTGCTTTATTTCCTCAGAGACCCCCTTTTTCCCCAGGGATGCTGCTACTCTGCTGTGGGACAATGGTCTATACCCTGTCAATTGTATTTTAATAAAATGCTGATCAGCCAGTAGCCAGGTGGGAAGCAGAGGTGGGACAATGAAAGCAGGATAATCCTGGGAACAGGAAAAAGTCAGTCTGCCCTTGTCACCCAGACACAGAGGAAGCAGGACACAGAGCAAGCAAGATGTGACTGCCTCGCTGAAAAATGGTACCAAGCCACATGGCTAACACAGACAAGAATAATGGGTTAATATAAGAGTTAATAAGAAACCTGAGCTACTAGGCCAACCGGTTTATCATTAATGTAGTCTTCTGTGTTGTTTATTTGGGACTAAATGGATGTAGGACCTGGTGGGACAGAAACCTCCGTCAATAACTCTCTAGTCATTTCAGATTTAATATGCCTTATCCCTAGCTAGTAAGAGGCCTCTTTACTTGCTACTTGTTGCAATGGATTCTTCTAAACAGGATCTTTATTTTTCCCTCCTTCCTTCCCTCCCTCCCTCCCTCTTCCTTTCCCTCCCTCACTCCCTCCTTCTGACTTTCCCTTTCTCTTTCTCTCCCTGTCTTCCTTCCTCCCTTTCTTTAGCCTTCTTTTTTCTGCATAAAGCAGTTTCTTACAATAGAAAGATTCTCAATGAGTAGTTTGTGCCTAAACTTCTGTTTTACAAAGTGACTTTGTATTAATGAAGAATCCTAATTAATGAAGACAGGAAAAGCCACCACTGGTGGCTGCTTCAATAAATCACTAGATAGTACTTCACTGGTCACATTATTTAACCTTTTTTTATTGGAACACTTCTAACCTATTGTTCTGTTGGCATGCTCTTTGTTTTCAACTTTATTTTGGAATACCATACACATTCAGGAAAGTTGACAGAATAAATATTAAGTAAGAATGTAGGATAGCAAACTAACCATCACACTGAAATGACAATTCAGAAAAATTATAGAAACCATGTATTTTAAAGTATAGAGCAGCAAGAGCAACAAAGACAGAATAAACCGAAATTGTGATGGGGTGGTGTCCTTCTAAACTAAAGTGCTGTCAAGCATTTTTCTCCCCATTTAATTTTGAGCATGGCTGTGGGATTTTACAACAGTAAAGGCTTTAGTGGTATATAAAAGGAAGAATGGCTGGAGCAATGAAACCTAGATTACTGTGTGACAAATTTCCCAGGACTTCTTATTGGCTAACTCTTACATATTAGTTTAACCCATTTCTATTCATCTGTATATCACCACAAGGTCATAGCCTACCAGCAAAGTCTCAGTATGCCTATCTCTGGCTGCGGGTCCATGGCATCTCCTCTCTCTGACTCTGCCTCCTTTTTCCCAGCATGCCATTTAGTTTTCACTAAAATGTCACAGATTGGACAGAGAATCCTGAAGAAAACCTATGGCTATTTAGACACTTAATATTTGTTGAAGTCAATCTAGCTATGCACTAGACAGAGACAGAATTTCAAAGCCTGTCCTAAGTTAATTAAATGTTCACATAAGGGCCAAGTGTGAGTTATATTATAGATCTATATATGACAGGAAGATGATCATATCTTTTAGAAATAAATGTGATAACGGGCATGATGGCAAATGACATAGTCCCAGCACAGAGAAGTCTAAGGAAGACTGCAAATTTGAGGCCAGGCTAGGCTATATAATTCATAACAGGATAGCCTGGTCTACACAGAAAGACTCTTTCTTTAAAAGACAAGAATGGTATTAGTAATTCTTGCACGTTGTCTGCTGACTTTCACAATTGGGTAGTGGTGGTATGCATAACACACACACACACACACACACACACACTGTAAAGAAATGTAACAAATTTGTAAAAATCTTTTTAAAAACACATAAACAATTAAAATACAATTGAAGTTTTAAGGTTCTGTTAATGTTTTATTTCCTCACTTGGGAGTATTCAATTTGTGAAAACTAGACTAAATTTATATTTTAATAATTTCTTGCTTTCTTTGAGACAAATTCTTGCTGTTATGTAGCCCAGAATGCCCTTGAACTAACAGAAATCTTTCTGCCTCAGCCCCCCAAGTGCTTGGATTACCAGTACAAGTCATCGTGGTTGGCTACATTTTCATAAATGAATACAAAGTTGTTCAAAATGCATACATAGAAAACAGGAAACTAACCTGTCAAAGTGTATCCATAGAAACACACACAACTACCTTCTCAAAGTGCATCCATAGCAGCACAGACAACTACCCTATAATTATCTAATGACTCATTGTTATAGCAATCAACTTATGATCAATCCTAGGCTAATTAAACTTATGTTTCCATTCCATTTTGAAGCAAATTATTTCATTTATAAATATTTTAGTTTGCACGTCTGTCTTGTGTGAGAATTAGTGAAATAGCTATAATAGCAGTGTTTTGCTAATAATGGCATCAATTCCTTTGTTTAAAAGTACAGTTATAATGAAAGTTTCTAAGTAGGGCATGAACATAGCTTTGTAAATCTAGCAAAAGACACTCTGTCAAACCTTCCATTGCCCATCCTCCTAATTCCACTTTTATGATCAACCCCAATGGCCCCAATTGCAGGGAAGCTATTAGCTCATCAGTACCAAGAAAGCTACACGGTTATAATACCAGTTAGTGAGTATTTATCAAAAAGTATCTACAGGCTAGGTCCTATGCTTCTTCCAAAGAGGAGAAAGAAAGTAACAGATATTTACCTTCATAAAAAGTGTGGGAGGTGTGTGTCTCAAATTGGAATCAATCAAAGAAGCCAAAAGAAGTGTGACTGATCTGAGTTCTGGAGAAAGTCTGCTATATAAATGCGGATGTGCCCAAGAAGGGAAGGGAAAGTAAGGATATTTTCTGGGGACCAGAAAGAGATATGACTTCCATATGATTTTTAATCTGTTAGTTCAGTCCCATGAACTCTAAATACAAAGAAGTTTAGTAATGGTTTTGCCCAATGGATATAATGCAATGCCCCGAGCCATGCACACATTTAAATTTTATTCTAAAATTCTATTTCCTTTACTATGAATTTCTATGATAGAGTTTTCAATCTTTTACTTTTGAAATTATGCATATGGTTGAATTAATTGATAATATTTGTTTTTAAAGAACAGTCTGGAGTTTGAGTTATAAGGCGCCTCAGAGATTTGGAGTGACATGAAAAATGGGCATTCCGATTCTGTAGCGCATCACAGCTTTGAAGATTCCAGGGTATGTGGACTAACTCACTTCTGTGTTTACTGCTGTGGTTTGGATAGTTTTATAAAAGAACTGTGGTGCTTACATAACACAGGATGTTTAGACCAATGATACAGTCGTAGAATCTGCTTGTATTAGTGAGACCCATATTTACTCAAGGCACCGTGGATGTAGAGGATGACTCATCACGGGGATGTTGGCCTGAATCTTTGGAATATGATAGCTCTTTCTCATATCAGTTTTCAAACAGCAGACTTTTATGGGGACAAAAGTGGAGAAGAACACCAGCAAAGCTCTCGGCACCAACTCTTGAACAAAATTTGCCTCAGCAAGCAGACAAACAGGACATAGAGAAAAGGATGGTTAGTGACTTCCTTCTTGAAAACACAAGGAATTGCTTCAGAATTTAAGGAAAAAAAGTCCCTGATTTAACTTTACTTGGCTTACTCATCCAGGTCTCCAGAGGCAGGTTGTAAATTTGATAATGAAGGGGAAATATAATGATAAATTTTTTGTGCTTATTTTGAATTAGTAATTTGGCACGCACGTGTGTGCATGTGTGTGTGTGTGTGTAGGAGGAGGAAGGCCTGCTTTTTTGTCCCCAGCTGCCCAGCTAGGTTAGCCCAGAAATAACTACACAGAAACAGTATTAATTAAATCACTGCTTGATCCATTAGCTCTAACTTCTTATTGGCTAACTCTTACATATTAGTTTAACCCATTTCTATTCATCTGTATATCACCACAAGGTCATAGCCTACCAGCAAAGTCTCAGTATGCCTATCTCTGGCTGCGGGTCCATGGCATCTCCTCTCTCTGACTCTGCCTCCTTTTTCCCAGCATGCCATTTAGTTTTCACCGCCTACCTAAGTTCTGCCCTATCAACAGACCCAAAGCAGTTTCTTTATTAATCAATGAAAACAGCACAAAGACAGAAGGACCTCCTACACATTGACATTTTAGTGAGAAATTGAAAGACATTCTACGTTAAGGGAAACATTTCTAATGGAAGGAAATGAGCGCATATTGCAGTTTATTAATAATTTGATATATTGACAAGGGAGATAGGGAAAAACAGTGTCAGAGACATTTCAGTAGCTCAGTGATCATATCACAGATCCAGAGCTTACCCACCCATAGTACCAACATCAGCATGACAATTATCATTTTCTGCTGTTCTTGTGTCTGTGTATACATAACAAAATAGGTGCTGCAGATGCAAACACTAAGACAGCACCTGGATGTGGAGTGATTAAGTGGGTCAGAGGAGAGGGAAGGGGAGGGAACAGGAGGAGGGGAGGGAGGGGAAACTGCAGTGGGGATGTAAAATAAACGAAAAAATATTAATTAACAAAAAAGAAAAATATAAGGAAAATGGCTTTCTGGATGTTTAAAATTTTAAGGTTGTTAGATACCCTGGTGGCTAGGTAAAACAGTTAAAATATGATAAAAAAGAATTTTATAGAAAAATCTGACAACACTTGGTAACCTGTATAAGCATCTGATTTGCTGTTAGCATGGAAGGTTAGAAGAGTGTGTAGTAGGAAAGAGTCTGCTCCAGCTCTGGGTCCTCAATGAACAATTTCCCTTGGTACCTTTGTGGGTGTGAGATGCACTACAGGGGTGTGATTTCTTTTAGGTAGACTGTCAGTACACAACCATGCCTGTCACTGGCATCATCCCACCTCAGCCTCATCACATGAGCTGGCATCTTTAGGCTGTTTAAACATATGGATCTGGTGGATCATATTACGTTACAACAGTGACCACAGTCCTTATCAGAGAGGCAAGGTCTAGAAAAATGGCACAAATCTGAAACTTCAAAGTGCTGTATAAAAAAAATGGGAGAAGACAACACAGGAACAAGAGAAGATCATCAGAATAGAGAGGATGACAACTGCTTCTTGTGGAGATTCTTGGTTAATGTTTTGGTCCCTTTACTAGCCCCAGGTCCCCTCTGTGTCACACCCTTACAGAGTAGCACCACTTAAGTGAAAATCTCATCAAAACTACCCAGTGCAGTACTGGGACATGATTCCCAGATCCCTTAAACTTAATTGACATTCAATCAACAATTTAGAATGTATGTATTTATTATATATTACTTGATCATTTTCATGTACATACATATTGGCCATAATCAAACTAATAATCACACACAGATATGTATATTTATAGATAGATATAGATATTCACATTTTAATTATCTTTGTGTTTATAGTGAGAATATTTAAATTATCTGTGTCTTGGTTGTTTGGGGTTTTTATTTTTGTTCTCAACTTGACACATGTTAGAGTCATCAGAGAAGAGTAACCTCAATTGAGAAAATGCCTACATCAGACTTCTTGTAGGCAAATTTCTACATTTTCTTGATTAACAATTGATGTGGGAGGGCCCAGCTTACTGTGGGCAGTACCCCTCTTGGGCAGGTGACCCTGAGTTGCATAAGAAAGAAGACTGAGCAAGCTATGGAGAGCAAGCCAGTAAGCAACACTCCTCCATGACTTCTGCATAAGTTTCTGCCTCTTGATTTCCACTTTGAGTTCTTACTCCAGTTTCCCTTAGTGAAAGAGTGTGGCCTGAGAGTTGTAAGGAGAAATAAGCTCTTTCCTCCCCGAGTTGGTTTTGGTCATGGTGTTTTATCATGGTAATAGAAAAGCAACTAGGACTCTATTTGCATGACATTTTAAGTACAATTACATTGCTGTACTAAGATCTCTAGAATGGATGAATCTTGTATAATGGAAAATTTCCCCTATTTCTTCCTGTTTTCAGCTCTCGGAAGCCATCATTCTAACCTCTGTTTCTTCAAGCTTGAAATCTCCCCTCTATAAACAATATAATACCAAGGCATTAATGTTTGTGCCTTAGAATTTTTGTTTGTCTTGTAGCTATTAAATGGGTTTGGTTAACAGAAATAATCTACTCTAAATAGAAAGGGAGCCTGAGGAAAAAATCAGGGTGGCTCATTTGCAGAGTGGGGTGTTATGGCCTGACCATGAGACGTTCTGTACTGGCATAGATGTTGATCCCCCTGTCGCAGCACTGATTGGGATGTGATGGTGGTGGGAGCTTTCAGAGGTAAAGCACAGCTGGAAGTAAACTGTGGCTATGCCCTTGCAAGGTACTTCTGCTCCCCAGTCTCTTCCTTTTTTCTGCTTCCTGTCAGCCATAAGGTGAAGAAACTCTGAAAATGTTCCTACAGTCATGGTGCTCTGCCCAAGTAAACTGGCCAAGTAACCATGAACTAGTCCCTGTGATAAGCAGAGATTAATTAGATGAATGCTTCATTTTATGTAGAAGATTCATATTGGGCTATGATTTATTCCAAGTCATACACTATGATGTTGTTCAGATGTAGTGAGGTGCGCCAGTACTGTGATATCACCCTGATGTTTTTAATAGCAGTGACACAATGGTTGTAAGAAAGGAAATAGTCATGTTTATGCTGGCTTTCAGTTTTCCCTTTTCCACAGATCAACTGGTTATGCCCACACTCTGCGCTTGCTATTTCCCAATGAGGACAATACATGATTCATTCAATATTAGCCCCCATTTGGATAAATTTTGACCTTAATTATCTGGTGAGTGGTGTTTTGTTTCATCGTCTTTGGTTGCAACACAGGAAATTTATATCTGGAAGGATTTCATCTTGGAAAGGCAATTCGTCAGAAAGTAGTTACCGAACGTTCATAGTCAGTATGAATCACAGCATCGAGGGTCGGTGTTTACAGACAGAATAGCTTAATCATACGAGTAAACCAACGGAGGGTGCAGATGAGGCAACATGTTGGTGCACAATTTCTAAACTTTAGAAATGACAACCAAAAATGCCACGAGATCTCTCACATCCTCGAGTTACTTCATTCCTCTATGCTCTAGTTTCTCACCTATAGAATGAGGGAAATCAAGGAGTACCTTCATAAGTTGTAAGCATCCAATATGAAAACAGAACAGGAACACTTAAAAGAAACGTGAATATGAAATGCAGTTTATCCGGATTCTTCAGTTGGTGAGAGCAGGACACTTCTGAGAAAACAGGAGGCATCATTTCCCCTTCCATCCCAATAACTCAATTAAGACTTCGCCGTCATTCTCCCAATTGTTAATCTTTGCCCCTGAAACCACAATAAAGTGCACTTGACTTTGAAAGAGTACAAGGCAATGTTTCTCTAAGTGAAAGTTCCTACGTGGTCTGTCTTGTGCTGTGATCCCAGTATTGTCTCCGATTCCTGACAGACCATCATCCATACGAGAAGAGCTTTATAGCAGGGTGCATAAGAGCTACACAGCTATGTTCTATAGTATTTTGTTGTATAATAGGAATTGTCCAATGCATGATCTAGTTGGTTTCTAATAGAAGCCAACTTTGGATGGTTTTATTATTTATGTGCTATGCTTAAGTGATCAGAAGTTCAGGGAAATTCAATGAACAACCTGAACTTATGAAACTGGATTTCTTCTCACTAGTTTCATATTATTGCACAAACTTTTGTTCTCCTGACCTGAAATCTGAGGTTTGGTAGAGCATCCATGGTGTCATCCATGCATAGTTAGGTTTGTTGTCCCATTGGGGAAATAAGCCAAAATTATAGCTTTTCTATGTTTTTCTTTGGTTTGTCTTACTTTCAAACATGAAGAACTTATTTTTATCTTAATAACTCAATGAAAAATAAAACTAAACCTACCAAAAAGTAAATTACTTCTTTGTCTTTGTAATAACCCAGTATATTTTTATTTTAGTACAAATGCAGGTCATTGTCCATTTAAGGTTTTTGGTTCTCATCTGCTTTAAATTGAAAGAGGCACAACACATTGCCTTTAAAAGGGAACAACGGTTTTATAAACAAGTAACAATTAGAATATTGCTTCTAGTTTTTAAGATATTGTTACTATTTTAAAAACCCCTGTATGATATTTTAAAACTTGAGAGATTATTTGATTAATAAGACCACAATTCCCCATTCTACCAACTTTAGCTTTGCTAATTTTCCATAGACTGTTTCTTCTTGTTTGGAGTTTTGTGCTGTGAATAGTTGCTCTTCAAATCCTTGTTTTTACCACAAAATATCACTGAAATAATGGTCATTGTTCAGCATAAGGGTTTCAAAAAAAAGTCCTTGATCCTTGATTCTGCTGCCTTTGAAATCTTAGCATGAATTCACAATTCATTATATTTATGTACTGTATATTTTTCTATAAAACCAGAAGACCTGCTTCTGCTGACACACTGCCCCCAGCAAGTCTCCTTTTCCTAAAGATTCCACAACCTTCCCAAACACAAGTTCCAGCTAGGGACATGAGCCTACAGGGAACATTTAGCATTCAAGCCCTAATACATGGTATGATACCTACAATTGACAATAGAGTGTTGGAACATAGCGAGTAGAAAGGATTTGCATTTTTCCAAGGAAAAAGTAGTATATGAAAAAGGAAAAGGGTATTGCAATTTCAGAAGTGCTCATTACACATGAATTGAAATACCAAATGTCCCACACAGTGCATACAATTACTGTGTCAGTTAAACCTTTTTAAACATACATATTTAGAATACTTGCTCTACAATTTGAAAAATTGACTTAACAGTCTTTTCTTCTGCTGTAATACAATCCCTACACTGATTATTACTATTATTTTAATTATTAATAATAATTTCTTTATTGATTCTTTGGGAATTTTACACCATGTACCCAAATTCCTCTCATCTCCCAATTGCCCCATATCCTCCTCTTACCCCTGCAGGGCCCCCCAAAAAGAAAATTTAAAAAAAATCAAAACAAAATGAAACAAAGAAAGCAAGAAAACAAACAAACAAACAAAAACCTCTTTACTTCTTTATCTTTCCCATGCCTCCAATGCCTCTTCATTCATCCTGGTGGCATTGGGAGCAGTGTGTCACACAGTAGACCTTTTTGTCCAGTCAGCTTTACTAGCGAATGTTCATTGCAATGAGTCACTGGTCTGCTTTCTGGTACACCATTATCACTTCATCCTCACCCAAATTCCTCTGGGATATTCCACAGACACCCTGAGTCATGGAGGTCCTGCAGGTATCCTTCCATAGGACCAGTTGCTTCATGAGCTCCAACAAATCCTAAATGGGTGGATTTTCAGGTGGGCCAGCCCATGGTTGTTTTGTTGTTGTTGTCTGAAACAAAAATAAAAATAAAACACAACTTCTCATCAAGCTGGGTGCTTTTCACATATTATTTCATGTATAGATACTACAAAATCAATGTTGCTAAATGAATCATTGAATGAATAAATAAATGCCTTAGAGACAGAAATGAAGATAAGATAGAGCATTTTCAATTAATTTCCCTTTGAAACCCAGCGGTAGCTTGCTTTAACAAACAATGCAGTATTAGTTAGGTAACATATTTATATAATAAAAACTTTAAGATATCAAAGAAATAAACTGAATAAGACACCAGAAAATGGAAGGACCTACTGTGCTGAGCAGTAGGATTGGTGTTGTGAAAATGGACATCCTACCGAAAGCAATCTACAGATTCAATAGAATCCCTATCAAAATTTCAACACAATTCTTCACAGAAACTGGAAAAAAAATTCTTTCACTCCATATGGAAGCACAAAAAGCCCAGGATAGCTGAAACAATCCTAAATAATAAGAACTGCTGGAGGAGTGAGCGTCCCACATCCCAAGTTATATGACAGAGCAAGAGTGATAAAGCAGCGTGCTATCAGCATAAGGACAGACATGGAGAAGGGTGGAACTGAACTGACAACCAGACACAACTCCATACATCTAGGAACACCCAATCTTTTGCAAAAAAGTAAAAATCAAAATACACAGGGGAGAAAAGACAGCGTCTTCTATAAAGAGGGCTGGTCAAACTGAATGGCAGCGTTTAGAAGAAACTGGAGCCTTATGTATCACCCTGCACAAAAACCAACCCCAGATGAAACAAGGGCTTCAAGATAAACCCAGAGGCCATGTTTCTGACAGTAGAGAGAAAGGAAACTAGGTTTGACCTCAGTTAGACTCATTAGAAGTTTATTTATTGACATTGTGTTTCTCATAGATAGAAATGTTTAGGGAATAAGATATATGTATTCAGGAAAGGGATGGCAGTTAGGTTTTGGGAAAAGACTGAAATGCTCTCTCAGGGGCTTCTGTTGTTGACTGACTCGATTTGTGCCATTCAATAGTGAAGAAGACATGGAGGTGAAACACATTTGTGATGAAATAGTAAAATTATGGGGCTGCATCCTTGACTCGGTGGCTAAGAGCAGCGACTTATCCTCCAGAAGACCTGATTTAACTTCCAGGACCCACAGGGTAGTTCATAACTGTCTGTTACTCCCTGATTTGGCCCCCATTTCTGGCCCCCACCATCACTCTTTGCAGACAAAACCCTCATACACATAAAATAATTAAAAGCCATAATTAAATTAGGTGGTTGGTTTTAAGTAGGCAGCAATACAATTGAAAATGCTAAATTATAGAGGTGTATAAAGTAATTTATGTAAGGCAGTTTAATATGAAGTTGTAATATTGATCCTTAGAATGAACAGCACCTCACATAATTAAGCGTGACTATAAAAGTCACACAGCCTGCTGAACGGGAGAAGTTCTCCTCTTGGTGTTTGTGCCTCAGTAACAGCAGAAGCAGGATGTTACCATCCGTGGATGGAGGTAAGCATGTTTTGGTGGCTCTCTTATTCTTTGAAGGACAATGAAAATATCTCAGTTGCCAAACAACATGAGGTTTTTGAAATATAAAATAAGTATAATCACTGCTGTCTTAACATATATAATAAAGTGCAAGTTTCAGTTTCAACTCTAAATTTATAGTTTCCCATCTTATATTTATTATCATTTGGTTTCAGGGCTATTTAGAGTCTAGTATAATTTAGACAAGATAAAAATGTTGCCATAAACTTGCTTCTATTTGAATTGTTTGAGTTATTATGGTGTAAAATATTTTAAAATGTTTTATACAAACTGGGACAAACCCAGGTATTAGATAAGGAGAATTAGAAGTAGTTCAACCAGAATGTCTCTTTCAACCGAGGACAGACTTTGAACTCTAGAAAGTATGGTGTTAGCAACCGGAGACAAACCCAGTAAGACACGTCCATGTGTCTTAACTAGCTCTGTGACGAGCGCTCCTCTTGAGGAACAGCACCAAGGTAGAGGCCAAGAAAGAGCTTCTCTTTCTAAGCAGACTTCACATTTGAAATCCCGTGACTATGAATTATATGAAGAACTAATAACATTGCCATGCAGAGGAGACTTATAACGAATGGGTGTCTCCAAATGTGTTTCCCAAGACTATCAGGCAATACTGGAATCAGTAGATAACATTCATATTACAGTTGCTGAAAAGTATCATTAAAACATATTTCCAACATAAAGATAAATGTCAACGTCTGATTAATGAAATGTTTGCATTTATAAGCATTAACATCAATAAACTAGATTTATCTGTCTTAGTTCATTCTAAAACTTGATATGCTATCAGCTTTTCCGTGTCTGGAGGCCAACTTAATTAACTTTTTTTTTAATGCCTCACATTTGAAATGAGCTAACCAGATTTGCATTGTTATTGACTGTTGTAGTAGTCTTTCGGAGCACAGTAGCTAAGGGACAGGCTGCTGGCACTGGCTTGGATAATCTGTATCGCTTAGGTTTTTGTGAAGTAAAAAGAGGGCAAGATTTGCATATGTTTTCTCTGGGATAGGTACTGAATGTTTCTCTGCCCCTTGGTAGAAAAAGGGAGTGGTTAGTGTCACCGTGATTTTGTGTCTGAGCACTGTGTGTGTGTGTGTGTATGTGTGTGTGTGTGTGTGTATTTATTCATGTTTACCCACAGTGAGCAGAATTTTCTAACCGGCACTCAGTTTTTACTAAACTGCGGACATAGCTTGAAGACTTACAGACTCTCAATGAACCTTATTCTCTGCTTTCTTTCTTTCTTTCTTTCTTTCTTTCTTTCTTTCTTTCTTTCTTTGTTTTTGTTTTTGTTTTGTTTTCAAGACAAGGTTTCTCTGTCACTTTGGAGCCTGTCCTGCAACTAGCTCTAGTAGACCAAGTTGGCCTCGAAATCACAAAGATCCACCTGCCTCTTCCTCCCAAGTGCTGGGATTAAAGGTGTGTGCCACCACTGCCCTGCCTTCTCTGCTCCCTTTCTGACCTCCCTCAAACACTAAAAGGGCAGCAGCATATAAAATATTTCTCCAGTCCCTATCATTTTTCAGAAACAGAACAGATTTTTTTTAACTCTACAGAAGCCAAGAGAACACAGTTGCCTAAAGACAGTGGTCTGAACACACAGGACCATCGTAGTTCTCATCCCAAAGTCTGTGACAATCCTGTAAAAAAAACCATTGTTTTTAAGAGCCTGTAAATCTAAACCAGAATAGGAAAAAGATTGTTAATGTCTGGAGCCATCAATGATCAGGAAATGTCTAAGAATTACAGAAATAGATGATGATAAAATAATGTTCATAAAGTTATTAAATGAGGCAAAAGCCAAGTTAAACGTAGAGCAAAGATAACTGTGATGAGAAGATAGGAAGGAGGGCCTGGCCACAGTGCCAGAGGCTCGAAGTGCTTGTTAGAAATTCTTCCTTGGGGAGAGGCAGTCAGAGCTGATGGGTCGATACCACTCTCCTTAATGATGGGCACGAAACGATGGTGGGTGCTGTTGGTCTGTGGGCTGAGGGAGCTTGAGGGCAATTGGAACCTACAGGGAGTCAGTGCTCCAGGGCTGATAAAGACAGATGGAGACTGTACCTGGATGGGAAGCTTCTGCACGCTGAACGGCCCCCAGCATCACCTAGGTCTCCCTCCCCCACACATCAGAATCTGACCCTAGTAATAGATGAGGCAGGAGAATAGAACTATAAGGCACTCAAATGTGTGGGTGGATTACTCAACTTCTGAAGGAAGCCAGTACAGCAGAAAGAGAAAGGGGAAAGTGAGAGCAGAGGAAAAGTAGGGACAGGAAGTAAAGTGGGTGGGAGAAGAGAGCCAGCCAGAAGGCTCTGTGGCTAAGAGGACTTCAGTCTGTCCATGTGAGTTTGATCACTGGGACTCACAGAAAGAGTGGAGGCGCAAGTGTCCTAAATGCCAGCACTCCTGACGCAACAGCAGGACAACCACGGTGGAGAGACAGGAGGCAGAGACAACAGAATTGCTCTGGAGTCCCTGGCTCCAGTGCTGTTCAAAACAACATTAGAGACCTACCTCAGTAAGATGGAGACAGTGTCACCTGACACACACAGACACACACACACACAGACACACACACACAGACAGATAAACATGCACACATGTATACACAGAGAGAGAGACACACACACAGAAGACAGACAGACACACACACACATGCACATATACACACACAGAGAGACACATAGGCACACAGTACACACATACACACATACAGAGAGAGACAGACAGACAAACAAACGTGTACACACACACACACAGCAAATAAAAATTTAAACATGTGAGAACATATCACCCTTGTAAACAATGGATAATAGTCTTTGAAATAAAATTTCTTTATAAAATGAAAAGATACTGATATTTCGTAGATGAAGATTAACTAGAAAATGAAACAGTCAGCTATATCTTCCTATAATACAGTACAAAAGGACAATCATGTTTAGAAACTCCACGATGGCAATCTTTAAGTGCAAGGAAAATGGGCTAAGAATTTTTAGAAAAAAAAATCAGTATAAAACTTAAAATAATTGAAAAAAAAAACTCTGAGAAGCAGCAGCAGTGGCAAAGTCTTTAAGGATGAGCTTAATTCCAGAAAAGTGAAATCACGGCTCTAAAATGGACTGCAGCAGAAACATGCTGCAGCAGAGTCTAAAATGCCCAGTGAAACTCAAAACTGTCCAGATAAAGATGCAACAAAACGCAAATTATACTTTCCAAGAGAAAACTGTGGGGAAAAAAGAGACAGATTCTATAAAGCGTGTAGACATTAGATTTGACAGTTAAATATTTCAAGTTAACTAATATGAAATTTTTAGAAGAATGAAGAAAACGTATCTAAAAAGTAAGTGAAAACATGACACAGTGTCAAAACATGTGATTTTAATAGAGAAAAGGAGAGTAGAACAAAAATTCAAAAATGATATTTTTAGAGTTGAAAAAAAGTTCTAAATGTTATTTTCACTAGTATACTCAATGGACAGCAAGATGGAAGGAGAATCCACGAACCAGGAAATATCTCAGTGAAAACCATCTAAAACAAAAAAAAAGAGATATTAAAAGTTGATGACAGACTCTTGGGGCAACAGTGAGTTTGCTAACACATATCACAGAAGTGCTGAAAAGGGAAGAAAAGAGAGAAGGGGAAAGAAAAACAATTGGAAGGAACAATGCTGAAAAGTTCAAATTTTTAGCAGTATTACTCTGCAAACTCAAGATATTATGAATGTGTCTCAGACAAAACACAGAGATACTCACTTAAGCATATTCTTTACAGTCAAGATGATGAAAAAGAAAGACATGTTTTAAATACAGAAAAAAATTCCATTTGTTGTAAGACAGAAGGATAGAACATTTTACCATTTCTTTAGAAACAGTGATGGTCAGAAGGCAGTATGGTGGTACTTTAAGTGTAGGGGGAAAGAAAAAAAAGAAACAAGAGAAAAAGAGAAAGTCACCGAACCTGCCAAATGAAACCTTGATATCAAGAACATAAATAGTGTGTATAAGAAATCTGTAGAGGGCTCAGCTAAGAACACAGGGGGTCCCTTGGAGAAGTGGGTACTGACAAACTTCAAGGACGAGAGCCATTTTCACAACCATAGTGAGAATTCCAGTAACTGAGCACTGTATAGAAAATGACCAGGGATATTGAAAATGTGAACACTATTAGTCATCTTCACCTGAATAATGTGTTCGGGGCCTCATCCAAACAACAGCAGAACACATGTTCTTCTCACATTCACACTGACTAGTCTCCAGGATAGACCACAAGCTAGCCGTGAAGCAGAAATTTTAACGCTGATATTTAAGTTTATGTCCATTTAAATTGTACTAAGTGTATCCTCTGACCAAAATGATACTAGATTGAAAATTAACAACAGAAAGAAATGTGCGGAAATATTATATACTTGGAAATCAAACAACACACTCCGAACAGTAACTTATGAGTCAGTGAAGAAACCACAAACAAAAGCATGCTGAACAGGATTGATTGCTGCAGCTGCGCAACAAACAAAAGCATGCTGAGCAGGACTGATTGCTGCAGCTGCGCAATGCTCGGCCTCTGTTTTGTAAGTGGGTTTTCTTCTTCCAGGACCTCCTGTATGGCAGGCGAGTTCTCTAATGGTGAGTTACTCTCTAAGACCATAGTCTATGATAATATTGTTATATCGAAAAAAATCAGAAAGGAAGAACACTAAGTAGGAAAATAGTAAGAGAAAAAGAAACTCAAAAACATGAAAAGATGAATAAAAAATGATAGCTAGAAAAGAGAGGCTACACATTATTTTTTTTAAAAGAATACAACAAAAACCATTATTACAGAGCTTAGATTCTGGAGAATTTTGTAAACAGGTTTATGTCAAAAAAAAGAGACAAATTTCTCAAAAACATATATTACCAAAATTCACACAAACATAAACCAAACTAATTCTGTAAAAGTTAAGAAAATAAAATTTGTGACTTATCCATTATTTTTCTTATTGCTATGGCCAAATACTAGACAAGCGACAGAGGAAGACAAGTTTATTTGGAGGGGACCTAGGATCACAGTGTGGAAAGCGTGCCAGCAGCAGCTTGATATGGGGCTGGTCATATCGCATCTGTAGTCAGGAAGCAGGAACAGACAGGAAGTGGGGCTGACTTATGAAACCTCAGCACGTGAATCTCATAAAACCTCAGGCCCATAGCCCGTGAGTCACTTTCTCCGTCATGACTTTGCCTCCTGTTACTAATATTCTAAGGCACCTTCCAAAACAGCACCAGGACCAAGTGTTCAAACTCTGGACCCTGCTGGAGACAGTTTAAGTCACAACAGTGATGAAGTATCTCCCCAGAAAGCAAACAAAGAGCTGTCCTGATGGGTTCTGCACGGAATTTAGAACGCAGTAGAGAAGTTCCCCAGCACTTCTGCAGGAGGTGTTCTAATCCTTGATGCCCCGACACAGGGATGGCACATAGCTGCATTATTAAAACCCTGTCATCTTAACTAAGCATTTGTATATGTGACAAGTTTTGGGTTTTATTTTGCTATTTTGAAGACTAACATAAATTTGCTTTTCGCTCTTAACAATTCATGGATAGAAAAGTATTCATAGCCTAGTTATTGGCATATAATTAATTTTTCTTTCACTAAATCAAAACCTCTCCTCTTTTCCCTCCCTCCCTCCATCTCTCCCTCCCTCCCTTCCTTTCTTTTGCTTAAAGGAAACATTTTACCTATCTTATTTTGGATATCGGAACTAACAGAATGAGGATTCTCGTGTTTTGAAGAGGGAAGGGAAATACTGTGTAAAATCCAGGTTACTTGGAGACAAGGACTGGTTTGTGGTAGATGATTTGGCTGTACAGTAACTAAATAGCAGAACAACTTTATAGCATGGAGACACTGGGAAGTCATTCATTCACATCCAGAGTGGCAGCGAGCAGGGAGATGTAATATTTGATTACACCATACAGAAGAGTACATGGTTTAGAAATTATGAATTGTTTCTCAGAATTTCTACTGTCTGGTATACTATTAAGATACTTAATTTAATATTCTTAATGGTGAACACTTCCCCTATAAGATGCGAGGACAAACTATGACGTCTACTCTTTATGTCTTCTCAAGTGTGCCAGAGTGTGTATAGATTAGTTAGAGGTGTAGAAGGCAAGCATCATCATAAGATATAACAGTTGGTTTCTGTTTGGTTTTTCTTTTTTATAGACAGGGTCTCACCATGTAATTCAGGCTGGCCTTGAACTCCATATGCATCCAAGCCTGGCCTCAAACTACCAAACCTGCTGCCTCTGCCTCCTGATCACCTTCTAGGATCACAGGTATGTAGTACCATTCCTAGCTCAGACAAAGATGGCATGTAAATCATCATCATCATCATCATCATCATCAATTGTGTATATGCTCATGAGTGTGTATGCATATGCAGATGCTTCTATTATGGGATCTGGGAATGTCTAATTCAGATCATCAACTATCAAGTACTTTTACCCTCACTGGCTCTCCGTGTCCATTTATATGCATAAATTTCCATGAGTTCTTTAAGAGAAACTACTAGGATTGATGAACAAGACTCGTGATGTGTAATCTAGACTTGTACGACAATTCCATTTTTTCCCTCTGTAATGACTTCAGTCTGTCTCAAAGAAAAAGTGGCAAAACTATTCCATTCCAAGTCATTCAAAGCTATTAAAGTATTAGGAACACATCAGACAGAAATGCTCATGACTAACAGATACAACACTTAAGCCTGTTGCTGAGAGACTTGAGGTGTATCTGTACATATGGGGAAAATCTCACTCATGGATCAGAATACCCAATGTTCAAACATGGCATTTTCATTAATAAGATCCGTAAATTCAAACATAATCACTTAAAAATTCTAGCATGATTTTTAATAGCAACCAAGAAGCTGATCCTAGAATTTGTAAAGAAACACAGAGGATTTAGAATATTGCAAACCATATGGAAAATGAAGAAAAAAGTCTGGGTGATTCAGATCATCCAATTTCAAATTTTACTGTTATGAAGCTACAAAATCAAGGCCATGTAATATTGTCTAAAGTACAGATTTATTGTATTAATATATACAATCCAATAGAATAGACATAAACCCTAAAATTTATGATCAATTAATATTTTAACAATATTTTCAACAAATGGTATCAGTTGTTCATCTAACTTCACAGAAAGAACATAGGCCTATACCATACACCACACTAAAAATTAGCTCAAAATAGATCTGTGACAGAGCTAAAACTATATGCACTTCCAGAAGGAAATATTGAGACAACTTGGAATTAGCATAATCAGACATGCCTACATATGGCATCAAAAGGACAAACCGTTAAAGACTCACTAATTAGAATTCTACCACAATTTAAAATTTTGATATTGAGAAGTTAACACTGAGAAAATAAGAGTCATATATTCTGAAAGCATTTACCTGAGAAGAATCATATCTAGAATGAAGGCCTCTATAACTCAATAGTAAAAAGGCAATTTAATTTTCAAAGATGGACAAATTTAATAAGTGTTTCATCAAGAAGACTAATGAATGACTGATAAATTTGTGATAACATGGACAGCATTATAATCCAATGGGGGAAATGCTAATTAAATGGCGATGTCATCATATGCAATGCTATTAGCATGACTATAATAAAAGTTGATAATGCTAAGTTTTGAGAACATGGAGTAATTGGAATACTTCTGCAGTGCTAGGAGCTGTGTGAAGTGGTTTAGCCACTTAGTAAAAACCAATCTGTCAACATAGATCATGTGAGACTAAACATTTATCATACAAATAGATGATATCATTACTATGTGTCTGACCAAGTAAATGAAAATGTATTTCTGCAAGAAGTTCTGCACAATGATATTCAGAAATAATCAAGTGACCATTAACTACCAAATAGATCAAGTAAGATAAGAGGGAGCCCCACAGTAGGGTACAACTGAGAGTAAGAATGAAGAGATTCTTTATATTCAGGGCTCCTTTTGGGGATCCCAAGTAATTACCATAAGCAGAAGCCATAGGAAAAATCTCCGTCCGTAGCGCATGACTCCATGTGTCTGACGAATCTAGCAAAGAAACAGCTTTAAAGACGGAAGCCATCGGGGACAGACAGGTCAAAAGTTGGTGGGAAGGAGGGCCAACTGACTTCAGATTCAGGGAATTTTTGTAATGATGGAGGTATTCTAAAACTGGAACAAGATTGTTGTGCAATTGTACGAATTTGGAAAAATACATCAAACTGTACACTTACCACAAGGAGATTTTAGGTATTTTTTAAAGATGCAATAAAAATGTTGCATTCCTCAGTAAGTTTATTATATTTAGATTATAGTAGCCAGTTTTACTTTTAATTGTGGGTACTAACTCAATAGATTTGAAGATAATGACTGAAAAATAGAAATATTTTTTGTAATTGGCCAAGTCAAGCAACTTCGTTGGAACAAAATAAAGACAACTTTGGAAGATCTTGTTAGTTGTTTTCCAGTTTCTTTCACCTGAAATAGCCAGAGTTTCCCTGGAAATTTAAGTAAAATCATTTAGTTTTCTTTTTTGAATACGGCATTATCAAATGTCAAAGCATAATTTGGTAATAAAATACACCTTCTGGAAGCATCTACAAAGTTTTTTTCTGCTAATAACTATAATTATTTTGAAATTATCACTGGCAAAATGATTCTATTTATTTCTACTCATCAATAATTAAATTTCAAATGAAATAAGAGCCTAATTGTAAGTGGCCAGCTAATGTCTTAGTCTGGCTGTATTATGTATCTTAAAAGTTCAGTATTTTGCAGGAAAGGAAACTCCATTTATGAAAAGAGGATTTTTGTTTTGCTAGACAGGAAATGTACCAATTAGTTAGAAATGACCACAGAAATTCCTGATTGAAAAAGGCATGAAGTAGACAAGTCCTGCAGAAGATAAAAAGGGAGATTACTAAATATTTTGACTTTCTAGCAGGAAGTAGGAGATTAGTCCTATCATGCTAACCAGCTGTCTTCCAGCATTAAATCAGGAATGGGCAAACAGTCTTTGGAGGACTGTGAGGATAGGTGTGTAGAAATAGGTCTGTCTTTGAGGATAGGTGTGCAGAAGTAGGGAGTGCCAGCAGAAGGTGTCATTCTATAGGAATTTTGTCACCAAGGGATACAATAAAAGAGTGATGGTGGCTGCTGGTGACCATTCCTCCAGCATCATTCCCTTGTTGGAGTTCCTTGGCTCCACATTCTTCTCTTAGGTTGACAGCTCTCTGATTTTTCTTACCACCCTCCCTCTACCTCACCACCACCACCAACTAAGCTACATTCCTTTGTTCTCTTTGAACTTCTGTTACACTTTATGCATTGGGACAGAAACAAATAACCATGGTCATTCATAATAACAGAAAATCTTGTTCACCCAGAGAGTGGACCTCGTATGCATAAGTTTTCCTTAGTTGGGTTTTCCATATGAATTTCGTTTATCACCTACTTCAGATAGATCCCTCCTGTGCTGTTAGCGGACCCTGGTGTGAAGCTGTGAGTGGTGAGGTTCAACACCTGCATCCTCCACCCTTTATCCAGCAACCATCACCCCCATCCCAGGGGTGGAACTGGTCACAACTTGCTGTATGAATAAGAAGACTTGGAGAACAAGCCTTTTCATGATTTCTCGACGTCATTAAACCTATTAGACTCATCTCTAAATTCAGCCCAATACAATTAGGTCAAACAGATGACCTTTCCTGGGTGTAGCTTTGTGTTGTGGCTGGCCCTGCTTCCTCTGGGTTTTGGGACTAGGTGGTAGTGATCTGTGCTGGTGAGAATCAGAAGCTCTGGAATCTTAAAAGAGCTCAGTTTGTTAAAGCAAAAGTCAGTTAAAGCAAAATTCTGTCCTGTACAAACTCAGCTTACTTTGACAAGGTGTTATCATGCCTTCTTGCCTTGGGCAAGCGGCAGCAGCGGAAGCACAGACTCCCTGTGTAATGTCTAACGCAAAATGAGCCTCTTTGATGGGGCAGACACCCTTCTTTGTCCACAGTTTACACCTACGCAGTGGATGAGTGATTCAGGGCAGACCCATGAATACAAAGCCCTCAAACAATGCTGCTGACACCCCCCTCCGCAGATCAATAGCAGTTTATAATTTACCTGACATTTTTATTAACCAGTCTTAAACGTCAAAGCCGCAAAGCAGAAGGCGGCGTTAATACTGTTACCTACAGGAAATGAGATCTGAGATCCGAGTCTAGTACCAATTCAAAAATGTAATCACCTTATTCCGACATCTGGGAAGAGAAATTTTGCTGGGAATCTTACTTCCCAAAATTCCCGAGCCCTTTCCTTCACTAGGAGGTGGGGATGGATGGGAGAGCCCCAGAATCTTTGTTGTACTGAGACAATCTCAGGTAGCCTAGGCTGACTTCAAACTTGCTATGCAGTTCAGGGTGACCTTGAACTTCAGAACTTTCTGCTTCTGTCTTCCCAGTAGTGAGACTATATACAGATGGTAGGATTGCGAGAACTGCTCCATCATGCCGGGTTTATGCCCAACTGGGATGAAACCCAGGACTTCCTGAAGGTTAGGCAAGCGCTTCACCCATTCGGCAATATCCCAAGTCCAACTCCCAGACTTTTAACTGGGGGAACTTTTTTCTACAAGTTCCGGATTACATTCCCTCTCTCCTTCCCCACGCTTTCCTGTCCCATGATTTCTTCTCCACTCCCCGCCACTTCTTTGATAGGTTGTTTTATTTATTTATTTTTAAACAATTTCACTGGATTCGCACCAATTTGGAATCTCTCTGTGTTCCTCCAAAGAGGCAAGTCCTGGGCAGATGGCCACGTGGTTCATTTCTGGATTCCTGAGCCCCGCCTGCGCTGCTTGCTCTACAAGTAGCCCTGCCCGGGAGAAAACTCTTTACAGAAGTTTCCTCGTAGCCTGCGGCAGAGCTGGGCTTTGGGTGCAGGGATCTCCCAAGCGGAGCCCCGTGCAGGTCCCAAGCTTGGCTCCAACTCACAGTGCCCTGTCACCAGGTGCCGCCTTGTGGGGAGCAGCTGCACCAGCTGGCGTCCAGGTGGAGTCAATGAAGCGCAGCCTGAGGAGGATGCTGCGCCCAGAGGAGAGGAAGGAGATCCAAGGCGTTGCGTATTGCGGCGTGAAGGAAGACACGGACTGCTTTAAAGACTCCTTTAAGGTACTGGGAAATCAGTCGGCGGTCTGGAGCATGCTAGGACCGTGTGGGAGGTGGGAGGCTGGGGCTTTCCTTGCCTGGAGTATTTTGATTCATTGGCTATACAAGTTCAGGAAGCAGTGAGTGTGGACAGCTCAGGAGACCAGTGTATCAGGGTATTGAGCTCTATGGTAAGTGATGCTTAAGATTGTGGACCCTGGGGTGACACTAGGAAAGCGCCAGTCACCACGCTGCCAGATGGTCCTTTGTTTTGCTTACTTGTTTGTTTAACCCCATCTTGCCAGGAGATGGATTGATGCCAGAGATGTTTCTTCGAAGTACTTTTGATATATAACAGAATTAGAATCCCGGGACGGCATGAAGCCAGACAAATGTGGAGGGTGTTCCCTTCCACTTGGACATTTAAGCGGAGTTTTCCTTTGAACTGAGGTGGATGCTACAGCCGAGGATGTGGTAGACAGAGATCCAACAAGTGTCTGGGGGTGGAGAAGCAGTTTTGTCTAAAAGTGGAACAGAGAACTCAGCGCTTGCAAATGGTGCCTGATGAGGACAAATGGAAGCAAGACCAGCAGTGAGTGTGTCTGGGTTCTCCTCAGGGGGAGACCTAGTGATTACCTGAGAATAGCTGTGATGGGGGCTCCAAAGAGTTCTCACTGGATGCTCTGACTTACAAGAAAGTCGCACACACGACCAAGCTGATGCTGAAGCCGCCACTCTGCGCTGGCTGTCCGCTGCCCAGAAAACCCATTAGATTTCCATAGCTTGATAGCAAGAAAGAGAGGGGTTCTTTTGAAATGTCAATATATTAACTGTGGTTTTTCAGCACCCATTGCGAATTCCTCTCCACCTTGGAACCATAGTTCCTTATGCATTATTCAGGGAAAAACGAAATGCTTGCGCAAACACAAACTTTCACAGGGCTTTCTTTAGCTTTCAAAGGTATGAGCTCACAGAGACTGGACTTTAATTCACACATTAAGTAAATTTTAGAATACCTTTCAATTCAGTACTTAGGAAGTTGCTCTTTTTTATATAAAAAATAAATAAATAACCGCTTCACAACATTCCATTGTGGGGGATCGCATCATATTTTATTTAACTACTTATATACTGATACATACTTCGGTCATTTTGTTTGTTTTGTTTTATTTAGCTTTGATTTTTTTTTAAATCTATGACTGTAAATGTGGTTTCGCAATTTGTATGTTTGTCCATTGGCAGTTTTGCCCTAACAGAGGCAAGAGTGTCAAAACAGATTTAGTTTCAGCAGACATTGCCCTACTGGGGTCTAGGACGCCATTCCTGCCAAGTCAGAGGCGTCCTACCTCACAGAAACTCAAAGGCAAGGCCTCCAGATCGAACACTGCTCCCCATCCCACGTAAACTTAGCATGTCAACCAAGGCCTTTTGCTTTAGTAGGAGGAACCACATCATGGGTGAATTTCAGTAATAAGATGCTATCATTACAATTAATGTGGGGCAGAAAAGAATTTTAAGATTTCAAAAAATCCTTTATGTAAGTTCAGTTTTCTAGAGATCTGTAGAGGAATTTCTGCCATCCAGTCCCAATATTTTCTTTATGTTTTTATTTTAGTATCTTTAGGTTTATTGACTGGCTCAATGGATTAACAGAAGCTAAGGCTTTTTTTCCCCCTTATTTTACAGTCCAACCATAATTCCCCCTCCCACTCCTCCTCCAGCCCAACCCCCATCCACTCCTCCCAATGGGTAAGGGCTCCAATGGGGAGACTCTGGAACACTAGGTCGGGCCAGGACCAAGCTCCTCCCCCACCCTCCTGCATTAAAGCTGAGCATGGCATCCCACCATAGGGAATGGGCTCCAACAAGCTACCAGGGGCTTAAAAAAAATATTTTGGCATGAAACCATGTTTTAGCTATATATAGTTTCTCCCTTTAGTTTTCTTCCCCTTTTGATTTATTTTCATTAGATATATTTCATTCAAGCAGACTAAAACAGATGGACCTGAAGTCTCTAATTTGAAGGGCTTGACTTAGAACTGATTTCTGGAAAAATAATCTAGTGCCTAGTGTCCTGAATATAGTCATAGAGATTGGAATTCAAGAGCCTAAGAGCTTAGGGAGTACTCAAAACAGGAAACGATACTAGATTAATTATTATATGTAATCCACCAGAGGCTCAAATATATAAACTAGGAAGAAATAATGAAACCACATGGCAGTTCTGGGATAACACTGAGATTAAAACGATTTCTTAGTGTGCTTTCCAGATTTGAAAATATGCATAAATTTTTTTCACAGATATCTCTTAGTAAATAAATATCCTGTTACAAAAAGCAAAAGCAAAATGTAGTACAAGTCAGTAGCATTAAACGGTTTTATTTTATATGATAATTTATAAGTATCTCAGGTCTGTCTTACAAACTTTCTTAAGGAATTTCCTGATGACAGTTTAGGTTCTGAACAGAGAGGGCTGACTACACTTCATGAGTTCCTGTGACATGTTTGTAGACTTCTTTGTCACTATGAACTCAATAGTATCTTTCAAACCTCTGAAGCTAGTCCTTTCTCTAAAGAGTGTGGAGCTTTTATGTCCATTACCAAGCACACAGCAGACTTGGAAATTGTTCTTTTCGGCACTGATGATGGCAATAGTATCCCATAGTAGCATTCAAAGAAATTGAATTCAAGCACTAAAATGCTTTCTAATTGATTTAGGTGAGCAACTTCTTTGAGAAGGCAAGGCGTTAAGAGGAGGTGGCTCCATTTCGTCAGGAACCTCGGTTTAATTATTGATTATGTGTAAATCTGAGAATGGCTGGATGCCTTTAGACTATCCTATAGTCACTGAGAGCACATGGAATTGGTATTTAGTTGGAAAGTACCACATTTTTGTTCAAGATACTGCCAACATAAATTGTTCTTGTTGTTTGTTTTTTTAGGTTCTATTATGTGACTACAAGAATAAAATCCAAAGTGGGAAATGTAGATAGTTTAGGTTCTTCAGTCCTCACATTTAGTGAATTAATCTTAACATGCCAAACCAATGACTGCTCTATTTAATAATTTTTCTTTGCAATAGTGAAGTGTTGCAGTTTTATTTAAAATTACAAATTTGTTTTGAACAGCTATCTTATGAGGCAAAGGGGACCAGTCATAGCCACAGGAAGAATTCAAAGAAACTTTCTTGATCTTCTGTTTGGGCACTGTTTCTGTGGTTTGAGAAACATTTATCATGCTATCTTGGTTCTCTGCAAAGCTGCTGCCTTGTGGTTCATTTGGGTCTTTGTAATGAAGTAGCTATTGAGAGAGAGCTTTGGAACAACTTAGGCATGTTTTCCTTCTCTCATATTTTACATCACAGCCTCAGTGTCCCTCTTTGCACTCTGCCCAGTCCTTCCCCCATCTCCCCACTTCCCCAGATCCACTCTTCCTCCTTTTCCCTTCAGAAAAGAGCAGTCCTCTCAGGACACCAACTGAACATGACATAGCAAGCTATAATGTGACTGGGCACACACCCTCATATCGAGGCTGGATGAGGCAACCCAGTAGGAGGAAAAGGGTCCCAAGAGCGGCAAAAGAAGGCAAATGTTTTGACTTGGCAGTGATCATTTTCAGCCCTGCCAGTTCTTTTTTTTTTAATTGATTTTTATTGAGCTCTACATTTTTCTCTGCTTCCCTCCTTGCCTCTTCCCCCCCCCCAATCCTCCCCCAAAGTCCCCATGCTCCCAAGTTACTCAGGAGATCTTGTCTTTTTCTACTTCCCTTGTAGATTATATCTATGTATGTCTCTCTTAGTGTCCTCATTGTTGTCTAAGTTCTCTGGGATTGTGATTTGTAGGCTGGTTTTCTTTGCTTTATGTTTAAAAACCACTTATAAGTGAATGCATGTGATAATAGTCCAATTAAAAAAATGGAATACAGACCTAAACAGAGAACTCTCAACAGAGGAATCTAAAATGGCTGAAAGACACTTTAGGAAATGTTCAATATCATTAGTCATCAGAGAAATGCAAATCAAAACAACTCTGAGATTCCATCTTATATTTGTAAGAATGGCCCAGATCAAAAACACTGATGACAACTTATGCTGGAGAGGATGTGTGGCAAAGGGAACACTTGTGCACTGTTGGTGGGAATGCAAGCTGGTACAGCCCCTTTGGATGTCAGTGTGACAATTTCTCAGAAAATTAGGAAACAACCTTCCTCAAGACCCAGTAATACTACTTTTGGGTGTATATTCAAAGGATGCTCAATCGTGCCACAAGGACAAGTGCTCAACTGTGTTCATAGCAGCTTTGTTTGTCATAGCCAGAACCTGGAAACAACCTAAATGTCCCTTGACTGGATAATGGATAAGGAAAATATGATACATTTACACAATGGAGTACTACACAGCAGAAAAAAATAACAGCATCTTGAATTTTGCAGGAAAATGGATGGAGCTAGAAAACATCATTTTGAGGGAGGAAACCCAGACCCAGAAAGACAATTATCACTATCACATGTATCCAGTAGTTCTTGATTCCTCTTGTTGGAACTGAAATACATTTCACCCAGCGAAGCAAAGCCCTCTGTAGTTTTTAATATATTCTTTCTCAGCACACTTAAAAAATTTCCTTCAAAACTTTTCTCGAGGCCTTTGTTTCTATAATATATATAATATTATGGTTGAAAAAATAAAACATTTGTTTAATATATTTATCAATGCATAGGCATTTGCTTACTTGTCTATATGTACTGCACTCTTTAAGAAAGCTATTTGCAATAAGCATGGCAGTTTTGTACATGGCTGTTTCAGGTAACGGACTTTTTATACTCCTCTAGGTGGACATGGAAGGAGATACGTATAGACTAGAAGACTTCATAAAGAACCGAAGAAAACTAAGCAAATTTGAAGATGAAAATATCTCCCCTTTACATCATGCAGCAGCAGAAGGGCAAATTGAGCTCATGAAGATGATCATCCATGGGTCTTCTTGTGAAGGTAACCAAGTGCCACAGTGTGGGTTTGTAAAGCCGTTGACCTCTTAGGTGGGTGGACGACCAGGAAATTTGCCCCCGGGATGTCGACTGTGCTTATGGGTAGACTGAAGGTGAAGAGCAAGGGCAGGGAAGCCGGAGTGGACTTGTGAGTTCGACTTTAGGAGATCAGGTGAACAGCTCGACTAACCGTACCAAACAGGAACAAAGTCAGTGTGACTGTGTGAGATTTAATTACTCTGAAGTTGGGTGTGTACTCTTGGAAATGCCATGCACAATCAGAACTGCAGAGGATGGAGTCATTGCTGTATGACCTTGCCTGGAAAAAGCTAATGAGATTGAGGACATGCATGGGCATCATTTAGGACCAGGGATCATGAATAAGGGGTTGCTAGGGGGACTGACAATGGCAGAGGTAGAGTGGAGTAGACAAGAGGGTGGTGGGACACAGGCAGGAGAGAAAGTCACCCGGATGATAAGTTTGGGAGATCAGTTGTGACAAAGACATCAAGTAGAAAGGAGGTCACAGGAAAGTCCTGCTTTAGAAAGCCTCCGTGGTTACAGGAAATGAACTGTGAAAAGGGGTCAAGATAAAATCACTTTCAAGTTGTGCATTGGTGAATGAAGCTGTTTAACTGTTTGATGCTGAAAAAATATTTTGTCTTGCTTAAGCAGAGTGGGAGTCTAAAGTGTATTTGGGGAGGAGTGGGTTGAGAATTAAAAACTCAAATGAAAGGAGTGGAGAAAGGAAATTTTAGAAGAGAGAGAAACAGAAAACCTGGCTACCTCGTGGTTCCTACTACTGTTGATTGTTACCAAGTTTGATTCATGAGTGAGCACCTTCCGTTTCTTCAGACTTACTGTTATACCACCATGATTACCTTATCCCAGCCACGGGGCAATGCAGGATGAGGAACAGTCTATTCTCACACAGCATTCACAAGGCGAATCACACCACGTGTCTACTGTACAAAGATGCGAAAAGCGTGTCCACCACTGGGGGCTCAAAATCTAGCTCGGGAGTTTAGTGATGACCTGCCACTCTTCTCATGAATATTTTTGAAATCCTTGCCATAGGCCACACACTCTAAGATATTTACAGACATAACCCAATATTATTCTCCCCATTATAAGGAATCTATACTTACAGATACATATTAGCATATATGCTTATATGCTTTACCAAGCTTGGCTCATATAGTTGAGTGATTCATATAATTCGTTAGTAGCAGTGTGCTACTTTCAGTCCCTCTAAGTTTCAGCATCTCCATCTTTTTGCCTATTTGTCTTGGGGACATCTTTGGGACAATTGTAAGCTTGATTGAAATCACACACACATGACACCTAGTTAGAATATGCTCTGATGAAATCTCAGAATTTTGTTACGGTTATGAAATCAATATACAGATAAGAATTTAGCAATAAGAGAATCTGTTTTTATAATTATTACATAAAAATTTAACCCAATTTGTAATATCTGCACAAATTTTCATATATTCTCCAACAGTGTCCATTGGATAATCTTGAGAATTAAAACTATATCATATTTGCACATTTCAAGACAATGTAGCTGGTTTGATAAACACTCAACAGTGAGTTTTGAAGTGGGTAGTTACCCTGGAGGTGTTAAAAAATCCCAAACACAATTTGATGCTTATTTTGTTATTTCTTTAGTACTGAATATAATGGATAGTTGTGGAAATACCCCACTACATTGGGCTGCAGAAAAAAACCAAGTCGAAAGTGTGAAGTTTCTTCTTAGCCAAGGAGCAAATCCAAACCTCCGGAACAGCTCCATGATGGCACCCCTTCACATAGCCGTTCAGTCCACGTACAACGAAATGATCAAGGTGAGGCTACTGCCAACTGGAGGTGGGGCTGATCTGACTCATTTCAGAATAACCAACTTCGAGTGTCATGCAATGGCAAATGAAACATAACAACAATGATGTTATTTCTCACCAAATGACGGTGAGGAGGAGGAGGAGACGGAGAATTCTAATGGAGATGATGACCATGGGGAGGAGAATGGTGACAGTGACACTGAGGAGTGTGATTGGGAGAACGGTGTTCATAGCAATCATCGTTCAGCTTTGCTTGAGTTTAAATTTATCAGGCATTGAAAAAGAGCTTTAATTTCTCATTAAAAAGTACAAATTAAGAATATTAGTATCTCTATTTCATAGCTGAGTAAGAGGCACAGAGAGAGTTATATAACTTGCCTACAATTGCACAACTCCAGCTCTAGGCTTGGCCATTTAGGTCTCTTTTATTCCCTGACTAAACTGCAAAGGATAACTGGCACTTAAGCGAAGAAAGGACTCATAGCTAGGATATACCAGTTTTGTTAGACGAACAGTCCGTAAAAGACAGGTCAGTAACATGTACAGAGATCGTAGGTGGAAATTTTTTGATTTTCAAGGCTTTAATTTCATGAATTAGAGGAATCCCTGATAACTACTTGGATAGGACTCAGCCCATCACTTTTAGATTATACTTCATAGATTCACAGGCACATTGGAAAGCAAATCTGCTTCTTCAAAGAGGAATGTCATAAACAGATAGACTGTGTTCCACAACAGTCATTATCAGGTTGGAGCCCCTTTGTGGGGTCACATACCAGATATCCTGCTTATCAGATATTTACGTTATGATTCACAGCAGTAGCAGAATCACAATTATGAAGTAGCAACAAAATAATTTTATGGTTGGGGGCACCGCAACATGAGGAACTGTATTAAAGGGAAAAGTTGAGAACCACTGGTCTAGAAGGTGGTTTTGAAGTCAGGCTGTTTGGAACTCAGCAATAGATGTTTCTGTGGACAGAAACATCACTGGACGTGATGTTTATAGCGAACATGCTAACCCACACCCAAGCCAAGTGTTAATAAACCACAAAAGAGTGTCCAAGACTCCTCTGTCACGGAGCTTTCTCCCAGCTCTTGGCCAGGTCTGAAGTCTAGCGTGTGGAGCGAGAAGGGAGTCCCTTTCATCATTCCCACTGTGATTTGGTTTTGAAGTCCTTCCTTAATTTTTTGGTGACATGACAGTGTCATTTAATGTTGATGGTGCCCCTTTCCCAGCTGGCTACTTGTTTCTGAAGGAACGACAATGTCTTATTTGTCTGAACAAAATTATAATTCTTGACACTGTCCTGATAAGTGGTGATTATTGGAATGAAACAGAGGAGGTGACTGAAGCATTGGTTATTGTGAAGACTGGGCAGGACCTCCTGAGAAGGGGCTGGAAAATGTCCATGGAAACAGGCTCTTTGCCTTCTTCCTCATGCCTGCATCATCCAAAAGCCAGATGCTGCTCCCATCAGCAGCAGCTGCAGGGTCCGCCCAGTGGTGCCATCTATTTCCTCACAGAGCTCTGGTGCTTTCCCTGAAGACTCTTTCCATAAATAAATGGTCATTAGCTTCATTTCTCTTGTCTTTAAAGTGTGTTTTGGTAGTTTGAAGGCAGGTAGTTGTTGAGAAACTACTGTTAATGAGGAAACTCTTCAGACCAGTCGTAGAAATAAAAGTTCAGAAATAAAGCCCACAGCTAATTTGTGAAGTCAGTGTATAGATAAAAACAAAACAAAACAACAACAACAAAACTAGTTGTCCTGGACAACACAAAATCAAGAGAGCCAGAGAGTTTGGTCATTTCTGCCTTAGATGGCCTTTGTTTTCCCAACCATAACCATGCCTTAGAGAGTTATTATCTGCCTGCATTGTGGCAATAGGAGGAAGAGGAGGAGATTTGCCCATAGACAGTAATGCTGTCCCCAGCCTACCCCTCTAGCCTTGCCTGTGGTCTAACCTGTACCTATGCAACCTTTCCCAGTCCAAAAGGCTTTTTCATTGCTTGATCTACCCACTTTCCCCAAGAATATCCACTGTTATCCATAAAGTTGTGAAGTTTTAAAAAGCCAAAACCGTCATCTATGAATCACCTTGAGTTCTTCCATAGGTAGTATTCTCTAGGGACCATTCACCAAGAGGCTTGGACATGGCCTATTTCTTGATGGTCTTAATTTGTCTCAGTAGCTTAAGCCTTTCCTTAGATTTTTTTCCTTCTCATCAAAGGACCCAGGAGAGTCCCAGTAGAGCTTCTGGACATGTCTGGTCATGACTGAATGGGAGTAGGTACATAGTTAGGTTGCACTCTCTGTGACCACTGCCTCCTAGAATTTAACTCAACCTTTGAAAGATTATGCTTATGATGGTACCGTAATTACATCCTGCAGATCTGTGGTCTGCAAATGTGAGGGCAAGGATGGGGAGGATGCTGCTAGCAGACCTTGGTGGGTTCCTTTGCATGTGAGACTGGATTTGAAGAACAGCCCCCGAAGGTGCCTGAAGTCTGTGGAGAGATCCTTCGCTTCCAATTTCTCTTCACCTATAAAGAGCTCCCTGTTTGTTCTTATGCACCAAACCACAGCTCAAGTTTTCTCCTATGGACTCATCGGTTAGCTAATTCATCTGCTGAGGGTCACTTTGGAGCACACCCTGTTGGAAAGGAGTTCTGCTAGGAAGCTGTTGGTTTTGAAGAAGTAGAGATTTTAGGGAACAGCTGGTTTGATAAGCTTTAACACGTAAACAAACAACAATAACAAACCCAATTTAACTGCCATGCCAGCAGCATGGCTTTGCGATCCAGTGGTACAGGGTTTAATGAGGAAGGATAGGAAATTCAAGCCTTTGCCTAAGTTACACTGAAACATAAAGACAATCCTGGGCAATGACTCAGTAGTTGAATATTGTCCAACAAGCATGAACAACTAGGCTTAGTTACCGATACTGGAAAAAAAGGTCTCAAGACCAGGTTGAGTTTTATCATAGTATTCTATATATTATGTATTTGGTGGAAGAGGAATTGGAAAAGAAGGGTCAGACCTGGTGTTTGGCAGTCATGTCTAGGGGGGATGTGGCCCTATCTGAAAGCTAGCTGCCTAGCTCTTTCCCAGTGATGTCTTCCTTCTGACCAGGTCTTGACGGAGCACAGCACCACTAACATCAACTTAGAAGGAGAGAACGGAAACACAGCTTTGATGTCCACGTGTGCCAAAGACAACAGTGAAGCTTTGCAGATTCTGGTTTGTAAATCTATCACACCCTGTGGTTTTCTTTCTGTGAATCGGTCATAAACTGTGATTTAAGAAGCGTTCCCTGGTATGTGCTTAGCAGAATAGAAAACATAGAAGATAGGTCTAAAGAACTTAGATGTCAGTGCTTTTGATGTGGATACAGCTGGAGGATCCAATACAAACCCTAGACTGTACATAGAAGATTAAAAATGAAGCATGAAAGAAAAAAAAAAAACAAGAAAAATCAAGGTATAAAGAAAATCTAGGCAGGGATTAAGATGGATCTGGTAGTAGGGCTAGAATATAAAACCAAAATACGGCAACCTGTATGACCCTAGAGGCGTGTGATCCTGAGGTTGAAGAGATGACTCAGTGCTAAGAGCCCTGCCTCTTCTTCCAGGGAACCCAGGTTTGGCTGCCACACCCACAAGGTGGATTACAATCTTCTGTATCCACAGGAGATCTAACACCCCTTCTGATCGGTGGTATCAGGCCCACACATTGTTTGCAGACATTCGTATAAATAAAAACACCCATAAACACAAATTGCTAAAATTTAAACCATTTGATTTTGAGCTTTTAAATGTTCAAAGAGAAAAAGATGAATTTAGTCAGTTATGGAGTTATTTGACTTCTAAGGTGAAAGCGGTAGAAATGCACTGCATTTCCATTCCATGGCACAGTTGCTATGGTTTCTCCGAAGCCTGAATCCGAAAGCCAGGCATCTCTCTCTGAAAAGTCACACCTAGACACTGGAGACGCCTGTCTCAGGGATGACTTCTGTCCTAGGCAGTACCCCTGATGAGGGCACTACGGGAATTTCACCAAATTAGCTTTTTCAACTGTTTCTGAGTTACTTACCTGCTATGCAGAACTACAAAGATATACAAATATATCCTGATAGTCACACATGCAAATATGTGTTCCTGTTTTGCTTTTATTTGAATATTGGGTACTAACAACCTAGAACAACAAAACTCTGTAGGAAGTGAAGGCATATAGAGTATTCCAGTCTTTGAAATTTTAACACAGTGGGTCATCGTACTTCAGACTTTCCTATAAGTGATGGCATCTGAACCACCTTTACTCATCACACTAGGTACTTCTGCTGGCCACAAGCAGCTATCTTAAAATGTAAAATATCTATATGACTCAAATAACCTGTGTTTTAAAAATTAAATATTTCACATGAAATGGAAAAAGAAATATACGTTGAACTTGTTAGGAGATTAAGACTGATATTTTTGTACTATGTGTATCTTCATCTTTATAAGATAAGGTGTCTCTATTGTAGTTTTTCCTGGTTCTGTGTTGTATTCTTGTCCAGACAGCATGTCTACAGAGCTTTCTGTGTGGTCTCCCCCAGGCTCTGCTGGCTGGAATGGCCTGCTAGAAGAAATGGCCTGCTAGGAGCACAGAATTTCTTGCCTACCTCTGTCACTTAATTAGTGTCACCGTTTTTTTTCTTTACCTCCAGTTAGAAAAAGGAGCTAAACTGTGTAAATCAAATAAATGGGGAGACTACCCCGTTCACCAGGCTGCATTTTCAGGTGCCAAAAAATGCATGGAATTAATACTGAAGTATGGTGAGTTGATGTTTTTTATATTCTCCATAGTAAAGAAACCTTTATACCCGTCATCTGAAAAAGGATAGACTTTTCTACATGGGCCTTTATGTAGTTCTACATGTCCTGTCTTCAGGATCCTATTCTTTCCACTGTTCATCTTAAATGGTGATTTCTTCTAAAGGCGAAAAGCACGGCTACAGCAGGGGGACTCATATCAACTTCGTGAATCATAAGAAAGTCAGCCCGCTCCACCTCGCAGTTCAAAGTGGTGATCTGGACATGATTCAGATGTGCCTAGACAACGGTGCACACGTTGACATGATAGAGGCAAGTGTTCATTCTGTGGCATCTTGACTTGAGAATTCCCATCTAGTATTCCCCAAATGTTTTGTGGCTCCTTTATACTCGGGTAAGATTGGAAATACATATAGCACAATAGCACAAAGAAATTTTGTTTCTCTGTCCATTCTGAGAAAAATATTCCCTAATTTTATAAATGTCAATACTGCAAAGCAAGCGACAAAGCAGATGCAGCAATAGGTGGCCCCTTCTTAACTGCATGAGCTGTAGTAAGGCCTAACCGCAATAATAATAGCAGTAATATTCCCAGCCAGGCGCTCTGAAGCCCATTCTGAATGTCCTTGGGTTCTAGTTTAACAACTTGCATCTTTTAACTAAGGATCTCCTAATTCACTTCTAAGGATATGTATGGAAGAGATTTGACTGAGTCTGGGTCCTGACCTGATGATAAGCCTAGACTTCAGGGACTTTTCCCTAGAGTGTTCTGAGTCGGTTACCACAAGGGCCTTTTCTTCCTAAAGGAAGCAGAACTTGGTTAGTAATCACATGAAGCTTCTTCCTATCGCTTCCAAATTCTTTGAAATAGAAATGACCCTATTTGTATGAAATCATTCCATTCAGCTGCGGCAGTAGCTGCAGAAATGAAAGGGACTCATATTCCTTGAGCAGAAAATGGTATTTAAGTAATGGTGATGGAAGTGCGTGCCAGGAACACTCGGGTTGCTAAGAAGTACTCTTTGCTAGGAAAGCCTCCATACTCATGGTTTTCAGTAAATCAAATGATGCAGCTCATCGCCTTCTGACATCCTAGATCTGGGAAGAATAAACTTCCTGCTGAATTTACCTGTTTTAGGTCCTTACCTTGGGATCTAAGCTAATGCTGACATCAATCTTGTTTATAGAATGGCAAATGCATGGCTCTCCATTTTGCTGCCACCCAAGGGGCCACTGACATCGTTAAACTCATGATCTCATCTTACACTGGAAGCCGTGATATTGTAAATGCAGTCGATGGCAACCAGGAGACCTTGCTTCACAGGCAAGTAGTCTTTCACATGTTAAGTATATATTGCTGAAAAAAATTAGCCAGTATGGTAGTGAATGCTCTAAAGTTGAATCATTCATCTCAAATGACAAGGAAGCAAAGGAATTTTTCAACAAACCTATAAGCAACACTTTTGCAATGGTTAGAGAAAAAGATAACTATTATCATAAAACCATACCCGTAAACAAAGCCTATACATGGAAGATGAAGAATCACACACATCAGAAAGTCAGAAGATCCCAATAATGAATAATTTAATAGAGGCAAAAATGAATGAATTTGGGCATTTCTAAAAACGTACAAATCAATGGACAATTACCAAAGTGTCAGGTGGAAAATTATGCCTAACAGTAACACCTTGAGTAATAGATTAAATTCACCAGTCAAATGACATCAACAGGAAGAGTCATAAAACAAGATTCAACAACACAAGCAATTCACTTCATTAGTAAAGTAACATAGAAACAAAAGGGGGAAAGGTTTGAAAAAGACACATGATGCAGCTAAGATCCAATCAAGCTGCAGTAGCTCTATGCCTTTCAAATACGTCGGGCTTGAAGACAAACATGAAAGGGACGAAGGTCAGAGGAGAATTTATGACAACGATGTGTTGCAACTAGAATCTCTAATGTCCTGCAGGAATCAAAGTAAGATGGTAGATAGAGCTTTACAGAAGAGCAGGGACATACTCTGGGCCAGCCATTGATCCTCTAGGAAGGTCTAAGGAAGCCCACACGTGAGATTTTCTAAGCTGTTTCTACACTCAGTTCTTCAGGTGTGTTCTGCTGCGGTCTCAGTGATGAGCAGGCCGCAGATCTAGGCAGCCTCCTCTTTGTTCCCCCTCTGATCTCTTCTGCCTTCACCCACAAGTAGACATAAATGTGAAGTGTCTATAGGAAATTCTCTAACCAAGGTTCCAAATAAAGAGAACTGTTTCAGTGGTGGAGGTTTCCTGGGTGCTGGGCAGCAAAGCAGGAAGTGTAGATTGGGATTCGATCCCATTGGGAAGACAAGGATTAAATATTCCTTCTGTAATTGATAGCATTATTTCTCTGTACCTGTCTCTCTCTTCTCCTCCATACTTACTTATTAAGTAAGTAAAAGCCTGGAATGACGGAAGAGAGACAGTAAATTCTCAGTCAGTAATTGGAGCAGGAAAGCTGCATCGTCTCTCCAGATAAGAGTAGCAAGCCAGCAGTATAAGATGTACTTCTGAACTGGGAAGCAGCGGTAAAATACAGATGAGCAAGACCACTAGAATGGATCAGACATGCAGGCAGGGTCTCACATAGGATGAATTGGAAAACTGCAATTCCATAATACAAGGCGAAAATATTTAAAAAGCAAAACAAAGGAGTAGATCTCCAAACTAGCAAAAGATTTATTTACTTTCAATGACATATAAAATACAGAGCCAGATTGAAAGAGTGACAAGCAAAATATTTCAGTGCTTCAAAGATTTGAAAAAAATGAATGATAAATTATATGATGGCAAAAAAAGATTATAGAAAATAAATGAGCAAGACATCAGGAGTGCCAATACAGAAGAGTCCAACAGAAACCTTAAAACCAAAAACGCAGGGCTAGCAAATGATCTCAGTAGAAGGTGCTGGCCATCAAGACGGATGACCTGAGCTTAACCCGTAGGTTGTATGTGGAAGAAGGAGAGAAATGACTCCTGCAAATTGTCTCCTGACCTCTACATGTGCACTATAATACACACACACACACACACGTATACACACACAAATAAATAAATAGATAAATGTAATAAAATAAATAAAAGAAGCAAAAAATTGCTGCACATAAGAAACACGCAAGAGCTTGGGAGTTCCCAGGGCTGATTCTGACAGCCCAGATGCTATTAGAACCACCGGAGTGTGCTCAGACACTGTTTAGAATTTTTTTGATTCTAAGGTTCAGTTACTGGACACCCAGTGACCTCCCATAACATAGTTTAGAATACAAATGTGCCAAAGAAACAATTATATTAGGAAAATGGGCCCCCCATGCTATATCTTGTGAACTTTTGGTAACACTCAAGTGTGTTCTGAAATTTATGCATGTACATAAATTATGTATGTATGTATGTATTGGCTTTGCTGAAGAGGAGCCCCACCCAGCCACCCTCCAGGCCGACCTTCTGAGTGCTACAGATACAGTTTAGGCACGTCTTATGTGATCCCTACAATCACAGCGATGTCCACCAGTTCTTTCATCTCCGTTAAAAGGTAGATGGTGCTACTCAGTACAGAATGAGGATTTTATAGGAAGACAGCTCACTGGAAAATGAGAGAGTGATTTTTGTGCTTTTTCCTCATTCTGACACTCAGAATCTGAATTCTTTAATATAACATTCTGTTATTCAGTGTCCCATTCATCTTATTTTTGAATGAAGTAGCTTTAGTTCTCCTATTTATTTCAATAGAATCTTAATTCTTTTTTTTTTCCAGAGCCTCATTGTTTGATCACCATGACTTGGCAGACTACTTAATTTCAGTGGTAATTATTCAACTGGCGGGCCTAGTTTTCTGAAACTACTAGCTACATTAAAAATGTCATTTAAATATATAGCATGGGTTTTCTAAAAGAAACCGCAGTTCTTCGCTAACATATCTGCGTACTTCAATTTAATAGATATATTTATGAAAATTAAAATTATTTTAATCTTAGACTCAAACTCAAGTATGATAAAAATTTTTGAAGTGCCATTTTAAATTATGACCATAAGAATTTTTCTTATTAATTGCAATTTATATTAAGAAAAAAAAGTATGTGGGGTGGGAGTTAAACACAAAGAAATTATGGGTAGTTGTTTGGCAGCCAAAGTTTCCAGAGGGCTGACTGACACATTTGCAGGGTGTTTCCTATGGATACACAGTAGTCAGCCTATGGAGTTAAAAGAACCGGGGTGTATATTTTGATGTCCTTTTCATTTGTTTGTGCTTAGGGTTCATGGGTCTGTTGCAAAGAAATCCCCTTGGAGGGCTGTGAATGGGTCCTCTGAGGACTGTTGGGTGCAGACAGTCAGCTGAGTCTTTATAACACTGCTCTCTTGGGAGAGATAGAGGGCAGGCCATCGATGCCACTTTCATCTTCCAATATAAGCTTTTAGCCCCACCTCCTCAGCATCATCTTCCAAACCATGAAAAACAATGAAGTTAAAAACTATGCTGAAGAAACTCTGCCAACAAAAGCACATGATACTCTTCACTTGGAGAAGCCAACTTGGCTAGCTCCTCCTGGCTGGCATTTTCACAAATCTGCACTTGGGTGGTTGTGTGGTAGCTTTATTATCTCCACGAGATGGACATCCAACAAAGCTTCACTCATAATATTTGGCCTTTCTTGTGGAGCTAGCAGTAACTACTGAAGTTGTGATATTTACACAGCAAAATTTGGAAGAGCTTCAGTAGACAACATGTTTTGTAACATGTGTGCTTTCTTGCAAAAGTCCTGGCAGGAGAGTCACCGCTGACCCGCACTCACTGCTATACCTTCCCATGAAGTTACTGCTACTAATGGCCCCCATGCTCTGCAAGAGCAAAGAGAAAGGACAGACTCAAGCAAGGCTGATTTTACTACTCTGCCCAAAGGAGAGAATTCAATCTGTGGAAAATTTAAAGGCATTTTGTTTCTTATCATGTGGGATATAGTCTCATAACACAGAAAAATAACGAAAGTAATTTTTAAATGTGAATTTTTATATGGATGTTTAGCTAAATTCTTACCTTCATGATTTCAATTCACTTGTCTCAGTTTATCTATTTCAAATAAAGTAGTATTTTAAGTGTTTGATTTCTTATTAATGATTTAAAAATTACACAAGAAATAAGTGTGGAAAAACTCAAAATTAGAGACATTTAAAAAATGATGTATGTTAGAAACTAAAATAGTGTTTTAGATGAGAGACTTTTGTTTTTAAGAACTTGAGTAGTAATTGATCTATTGACAGATGTTAATCAAGAGCCTAACATGGGAAAATAACTTCATTGTTGAAATTATGAGATTTCTAATATTATTTGAGTTTTAGAGAAATGTCATGGAATCCTATGATTAGTCTTTAGATCGAGTGCTGGAGTAATGCAGACACTCTACATTTGTTAGGCGTTACAGAATCAACTGCTGCTTTGTCTAATCTTGTTGAGTGACTTGCTTTGTTTTAGGGAGCAGACATCAACAGCACTGACTCTGAAGGACGCTCTCCACTTATTTTAGCAACTGCATCTGCATCTTGGAATATTGTGAATTTGCTCCTCTCTAAAGGTACCGACCAGAAGCAAGCCAATTTCCTTAGATAAACATTTGTCAACCGTCTGTCTCCTGCCAGACACAGGGACATATTCTATACACAGAAATGTTAATGGAATACAGTTTATGCCTCCAATAGTGTTCAGTCCAGTAAAAACTATTGAAAGTATAGTTCATAGCAGTTATATATAATGTGTATCAGACAGCTATTAAACACCAAAGGTTTGTAGCTTTCTGTCACAGCAGACATATGTATAACTGCTGTCCCTGTCCGCATTGCAGACAAGCCTGGGCTATGGGAACAGAAGGGGCTGTCCATAGCTTCTCCTTTCTTTATCACTCCATATTCTTAATTTATATTTAAAACATAAAGATTCACATATAAATGTAAAGTATCAGATTTTTTCACCCTTTTACTCACACACAAACCCACACACCATAAAGTAAACTTGTTTTTGAAATATGTCCAATTCTTCCACCTAAGTGTAGTTGCCCCTAAGGTTAAAGACTTGGAAAGTTGAGAGCCCACCAAAGGCTGTGTTATGAACACAGGAACAGATTTTACATTTCTTGTTGTGCTTTTTTCCAGGTGCCAAAGTAGACATAAAAGACCATCTGGGGCGTAACTTTTTACATTTGACTGTGCAACAGCCTTACGGACTAAAAAATTTGCAGCCAGAGTTTATGCAGGTATTTTATATCCATGAGTTTTTGTAAACTGAGTTGTGTTCAATAAAGAGTAAAATTGGGGGGGGGGGCGGGCTGGAGAGATGACGCAGGGATTAGGTGTACTGGCTGCTCTTCCAGAGGTCCTGAGTTCAAGTCCCAGCAACAACGTGATGGCTCACAACCATCTAAAATGAGATCTAGTGCCCTCTTCTAGTGTTCAAGGAGAAGATTCATACATAATAAATAAATAATCTTATAAAAGGGGTAAACTGATTTTGCTGCCATTTATATCATGAGAGTGCATTCTAAGAATTCTAGAACTTCTTCCAAATGAAGAAACTTAATTTCCATCATAAAAGTGGGGATGGTGATAATTAGTTGATAAAGATAATCCAGGCTGAGTTTTGAAAGTTGCAGGGGTTTTGTACTCTCATCTATAACTGGGGCCCACGGCTAATCAGTCGTTTTCCTTCACTGGCTCACTTCTGTGACTTGCCCGTGAGTGGAGAAGCCAAGTATAAAGATGAATCAGTAATGTTCCTCCATCAATTAAGAACACTACTCAACACATTCGAGTCTGACAGCAGGACCACGCTTAGCGAGCCAGTTCATATTCACTACTTTACTATTAAGTGCATATGATGCATCGGATTTCATAGAATAAGTAGATTTTCATGTTGTTAGTGTGTTTAATAAAGAGTCGAAATGCCTATGGGCTTCAACCTTTAAAACAAAAGTAAATGTTTATGACATAGATTGACTTACTAATTGCCTTTTTATTCTTATTTAATCTATTTTTTGAAATTAAGTAAATCCAATTTCAAGACCTCCATCTGTTTTGTTTTGCTTAACATAACATCTTAGGTTGTTAAGTGTTGTTTATGGAAACAATGAAGGGAGAAGCCGAGGGTGATCCTGGTCACACAGTTCCAAGAATGCATTTTCCCTAAGTGCAGGGTCTCTCAACACCTTGACATGACACGATAGAAGCAAAGAATGAAACCTCATTCATATTTACTTTCCTCTAGCTGCCTTTTACATGGTTTGTAGATTTATCTTTACTGAATAGATTAGAAGCTGTTATGCTACAGAGTAGATTGAAACCTACCCTATGACCATGTTGGCAGTTCTATTAAAACACTCCTCTTCCCACAGATGCAACATATTAAGGAGCTGGTGATGGACGAAGACAACGATGGATGTACGCCTCTCCACTATGCATGCAGGCAGGGCGTCCCAGTCTCTGTAAACAACCTCCTCGGGTTCAACGTGTCCATCCACTCCAAAAGCAAAGATAAGAAATCGCCGCTGCATTTTGCAGCCAGGTGAGGATCAGCCTCCCAACACATGAGCATGTCTGCTTCTGTCTTATGTTTTGTCTCATGCATATGAACCTGCCCTTTTCAAGCTATGGACGCATCAACACATGTCAGAGGCTTCTACAAGACATAAGCGACACAAGGCTTTTGAACGAAGGGGATCTCCATGGGATGACCCCTCTTCACCTGGCAGCGAAGAACGGACACGATAAAGTCGTTCAGCTTCTTCTGAAGAAAGGCGCATTGTTCCTCAGGTGAGGCAGGAATGTGTGGGATGGTGTATGTTTTAAATCTAGGCATTCTAGACTGTTTTCTGTAATATTTTAAATTAGAGCAGAAGACTTTACCCACTGATAAATAAAAACTATTTATCTAATTTAATTTTTCAAAACATAAATAACCTCTGGAGCACTAAAATGGTTTTCAATATAATTCTCAAATGGCAAATTAAGTGTATAGATTTATGACCTTGTTGTCACAGAGTTAGTGGCTTTGGACCTTTGAAATATTTTTTTTTTGTATTCTATGTCATTATTCTTTCATCTTCTTGTACAGATTACAAATACAGAGCTACATTTTTGTGTTTGAGTACATGTATGTGTATATATGCACACATACAGAAACAGAACCATCCAAGAACAAAGGCTTTTCCTTCAGTCTAATGAATGAGAGATGCAAAAAAGTGGCTATGGGCAACATCCAACCTGAAATGAACTCTCTTATACTTAAGGGGAGTTAACAAGATTCACAAAACCAAGTTAAAAGAAGAAAGACTAAACCATGTATAGTAATTGAATACCATCTTCATAAAAGGAAAAAATACCCTAGAGACACTTCTCCAGGTACAACGAGCTATCTTCAAGCTCCCCCGGAAGGGCAGAGAGTAAGCAGGTTTTTAGGCTCATGACCATGAGCCAGGTTCTTCATCAGTCTACTGTAACAAGAATGACAGTTTGGATCTGTCTTTGCCCCTCTTCCTGCCTCTAAGGGACACAGAACATCAGACTCTCAAAAAGGACACGTGCAGATCCAGCTCCATAGTTGCCGTTTAATTATGTACTACCAAAACAGCAAGGTGGCTCTCATAACCTGAGCAATTACCAACCAGTAACAAAATTTCCTTCCTGTACTGTAGTTTTTAAAGTATCCCCAATCTGACAAGCTTCCATTATATTTGCGTCTTTCATTTCTGGAGAAAAGGGATAAATGCTTTTGACAACACCAAAGAATGTTAGAAACAACATTAACCATCTTACAACAGTGCAATCACTGGTGACTGTAAGGACAACACACCTATTATGGAAACTTTTCTGATACAATGTTTAGGGAAACAAGACTTCTACGCTTGAAGCGCCTCATAAACAAACATGAAATACTGAGTTGTTACATCTCATGCCTGGCCATCTGCTCAGGCTACAGCCAGCTTAGAGGCATCACTTTCCATGTTTGATCTGTAAGTGTGTTTGCATGTCTTTTCTTACCTCTTTAACAGTGACCACAATGGCTGGACGGCTTTGCATCACGCCTCCATGGGTGGATACACTCAGACCATGAAAGTCATCCTTGATACTAACCTGAAGTGTACCGATCGACTAGATGAAGAAGGGGTAGGTACTAGAACCTCTGACCAAATAAATCTTGACATGAAACAAAATTTCCAAGCTTGCTAGAAAGCATTCTTCATGACCCTCTTTCCATCCCTCATTCTGCTCTTAGTCTTTTGTTGGATTTTTTAAAAAGTCGTCTCTTGGAGTGAGGAATAAGTAAAGGAGAATAGATGTAGAGAAGAGTGGGAGACGTGTGTGAGTTGAAGCTTCCCCTTCATATCTACAGAGCCTGTGATTTCACCTTAAAGTTTTATCTCTCCCTGGGAACCCAGAAAAATAAAGAAAGCAGAGCCAGGTGTTCGTTCCTAAAGAGAGGCATCTGATATAAGTTACAGCAATTTGAAAGGATTAACTTTGCTAATTTTTATTGGGGTTTATTCTAGGTTTTTTCTGTTGCTATGAAAAAGCATCCTAACATGGAACTTAGGGAAGGAAGGGGTTTGTTGGTCAGACAGTTCTAGGTTACAGCCTATCACTGGGGCAGGGGCAGGGCACATGAGACAGAAACTCAAAGCACCTACCCATCATATCCACAACAGAGCCAGAAGAATGAATGTTCCTTTGCTGCTTGCTTTCTGTTCAGCAAGGTTCTTCCAGCCTACAGTGGGCAGAGTCAACTAACACTCAAGACAATGCCCACAGGCTGATAAGATCTAGAGAACTCCTTAACTGAGACTCTGCTCCTAGACTAGGTTGACCCTAGTCTGTGGAAAGTTGAAAATCATAATCCTACGCTTGTCAACTTGAAATACAAACACCCTCGTGACTTGTAAACCATAGCCTTCCTTTCCTTATATTCAAGTTCTCACATTAATATTATATTTAAAATATAATCCAAAGTAAAAGTCTCCAGTCCTTAAAAAGCCAACTCTTTAAAAATTCAAAGTCTCTTTAAAAGTACAAAATCTCTTACGTGTAGGCTTCTGTAAAAAATAAATTACATACTTAAGCATGATTAGTCCAAAAAGAAATGTGCTGGCTAGTTTTATGTATACTTGACACAAGCTAGAGCTATCTAAAAGGAGGGAAACTCAATTGAGAAAATGCCTACATCAGATCAAGCTACAGGACATCTTCTTACTTAGTGGTTGATGGGGGAGGGCCCAGTCCATTGTAGGCAGTGCCACTCCTGAGATAGTGGTCACGGGTTCTATAAGAAAATAGGCTGAGCAAGCCATGATGAGCAAGTCAGCAAGCAGCACTACTCTATAGCCTCTGTAACAGTTCTTGATTCCCGGCTCAAACTCTGTTTGAGTTCCTGTCCTGATGTCCTTTGGTAATGAACAATGGTATGGAGCCGTAAGTCAAATAAACCACTTATTTTCAAAGTTACATTGGTCATGTTGTTTCACCACAGCAACAGTAACCATAGCTAAGACACCAAAGAAGTGGACCATGGCATAGAAATAAACCCAAACCTCACCAGTTGGATACACAAATCTTGTATCCCACTGTCCAACATCTGAGCTCCAAAGGAAATCATAAACCTTTCCAGCTCTACCATCCACAGCACGCAGTTTCTGTCCTAGGCCTAGGCCAGTCTTGCTTCACACCTGCATCTGGCCTGGGTGGATATCCCACAGTATTGGCCTGTCTCCAGGCAGCAGAGAGTTCACCTGCACCAATGGCTTTGTGAGGACGCTCCAGGTGGATTCCTTGTCTCCAGGCAGCGGTGTTCACCCGCACCAATGGCTTTGTGAGGACGCTCCAGGTGGATTCCTACCCTATTACAAAGGGTCGAGCCTCAACCACTCCATGATCTCCTCAATCTTTCATTTTTCCTATCTTCAGAACCCCATACCCCTATGGGCAATGTTTTCACTACCAGTTCTGCCTGCCCTCACCCCATCAGACCACAACTGTATTACTTTCCATGGACAAAACCTGAGGAAGTGTTCTCCTATTTTCCCAAGGAAGCACAGAAGGCTTCACTGGGCTTCTGTGACCTGTTATTAATTACAGCTGATTCTTCAGCCCCAGCATGATCCGCACACAGATTCTTAGCCAAACATCACATGAATGGCCCCTATCTCTGCTGTCAATAAACTCCCCCTGTATCATGATCTGGGCCTCCACTATCTGGAGGTCACTTAAGCATTCTTAACGTCCGAGTTCCCACACAAGAATGTCCCTTTAAGCTCTGAGCACTCAATGTCTTTTCCAACCTAAAGTTCCAAAATCACCTACAATCCTCCAACAAAATGATTCAAAGCCATAAAAACTCATGAGATTGTGTTCATCACAGCAACAGCCCTATCTCTGTTGGTGCCAATTTCTGTTTTGGTTTCATTTCTGCTGCTGTGATAAAGCAGGCCAACAGAACACAGAAGAGGGTGTATCTGATTCACAATTCCATGTTCCAGTCAGTCACTGAAGTCAAGGCAGAAACTCAAAAGCAGCTAGCTATATCACATACACGGCCAAGAATAGAGAGAGATGAGTGGACCCTGGCTGTCTGGCTCCCATATGGCTTTCTCCTGTCTTTTCTTGTTTAGGAACCCCTGCCAAAGGAATGATGCCACCCACAGTGGGCTGAACCCTTCTACAACAATCAACAATCAAGCCACACCCCTTAGACAGGGCCACAGGCCAACCAGATCTGGACAGTTCTTCAGATGAAATGCTCTTCTAGGTTGTGTCATGATAGCCATTAAAGCTGCAGTTTTTCCTTATTTGTTTAGGGAGTGTTGAAATGTGTATTTCCGCAAGAAATGACTGGGATAAGCCATCATGATTTCTGTTTCTATTTTTAAAAATATTTTTATATAGGAAATTGACAAATTGGCAACATTATGCTAGTCTCTGACTTCTTAATGAGCTTGTAGAACACAGAAGTCTGGAATCCACAGTTCTAATAGGTGCTAAGTCCTCAGGGGCAAGTGCTTCTGTGTTTACTATCAGAGCCTTACTTCGGAAGCTTCTCATTTGTCCTTGGGGGATCATCTCACCACAGAAGCAAGACAGAACACCATAAAGTAGCGCACACGCACCGCGCACGCGCGCTCGCACACACACACATACACAGAGTCTTTGGGTAATAAAGCCATTGTTTAAATCTTTGTGAACATGGTTCACAACACATAAATTGATATGCTTGCTACGGAGTATTTAGAGCTTTGTTGATGGTTCTTTTAAGCAATTCAGCAGTGAAACAAGGCAAGGACAAAGGGCTTTACCACACTCAACTTACTTATGTGCTCTGCTTTTGTCTGAAAGAACACAGCGCTCCACTTTGCAGCACGGGAAGGCCACGCCAAGGCTGTTGCCATGCTCCTGAACTACAACGCTGAAATCCTCCTGAACAAGCAGCATGCCTCCTTTCTTCATATCGCGCTGCACAATAAGCGGAAGGAAGTGGTTCTCACAACCATCAGGAGTAAAAGGTGTGTGTCTTCCCGTCTCCCTTGTAACCTGCATCCTTGGGTAGCAAAGGTGTGTGTTTTCCTGTCTCCTTGTAACTTGCATCCCCATGTAACAGAGTGCACCCCTAGCCTGAGGACAAGTGAGAGGGAAGGAACATGCTTCAGCTTTGAATCAACAATGCAAATGCCCATTGTTCAGTTACTGCTAACAATGGGAGCACTGCTTCAACCTCAGTCTTCCTTTCTACAAACCAAACGTGACAGCCCCACACTACCTGCTTAGCCCTTTGTGAGACCCTGGGGTCCACACACAGGGAATGATCGGGAACAAGGTCAAGCAAACTCTGCTTTGCCTTCCTGGACTTGCCTGCCAACACAAACTCCCAAACTGGTTGCTGATGAAGATGGGTCTAGGACTAGGGAGCTAGCCCATCAGGTCACCATGCCTGCCCGCAAGCCCGGCTAACTGAGTTTGATTTTTAGAACACATACGGTAGAAGGAAAGAACTGACTTCCACAGGTTGTCCTCTAACCAAATAAGCTCACAGCCAGTTCCTCCATGCTGCATGTTCCTCCAGACAAACACAATAAACAAATACATTAAAGTAATAACAAGATAGAAAGTATAATTAAGATTACTAATGGCACTTAATGAAATGTCCCTTTACAACACGTGACCTTTTATAGATATCTTTGTAAATCATCCTCTAAGGAGTTTACTCTTGTTTTTCAAACATTTATTTAATTTAATGTTTTTTTCTGTCTGTGTGTGTGTGTGTGTGTGTGTACCACATGTGTACCTGGTGCCTGCAGGAGTCAGGAGAGCAAGTTAGCCCTGAAACTAGCCTTGTGGGTAGTTATGAGGCATCATGTGGGTGCTGGAAATTGAACCCAAGTCCTCTGGAAGGACAGTCAGTGCTCTTGACCACTGAGCCATTGCTCTAGCACATACAAAGAGTTTGAATGATGAAGCTCGGTGGTGGTTTTTCCATTCTTCAAACAAAACTTCTCTATAACAGCACAAATAAATATTCAGACAACTTCTGTCACCAATTTGGGGACACAAAGTGACAAAAAGTTTATATTCAAGGCAGCAGATCTAGCCTTGGTTTGGAGCTTGTGGAATTTTGAGAAATTTGTTAGCTTTGAAACACCAGTGAGTCAAAGTGCTTAGCCATCTTTTCTGATAACAAACCAGATATTCCATTTGAGTTTTACTCATGTGTTGGTAGTAGTACCATAAGCCTTATCTTACAGGTATTATCTTAGAGATAATGAGTTCATCTTTGCTTCTTGTTACTGATTTAATTTCTCCTTGGAATACTAAGTACCTTCCAGTTCCATCTCTTTAGATGGTGGTAAAGAAACACTGTAATGTTATGTCAGGTTCTACCCTCACTACTACATTCAAGATTTGTTATTTTTCGATTCTACTCAATACATCACATATATGAGTCAAATATGGATGTCGTACAAAGTTGCTGATTCAAGTATGTGAATACAAATTTTCCCACCTAACGCAATAACCTTTGAAAGTACTTACTTAGCATGTCAGAATTGCAGGTGGGAACTAAGACAAAGACATGCCTCTTTAAAAGACATTTAAAGAAAGGCAGCAGCCATTCTGAGCTTCACCCACATTCCTAATCCCCGTTAACAGGTTAGTGTGATGTAGATGAACTGATCTGGGCTCACATGGCTCCACTGTGGTCAGTCTGTGAACACGATGCTATAGAATACAGCTGATATTCGGCTTCCAGTACAAGTATATAATCTTCAGTTTCAACTACAACTCAAAAGGGTGATTAATTATTGTACTTCTCTGTAGTAGGGAGTCCACTTGTTTATTTCCTGGCTGCTCAGACTCCCGAAATAACCACACAGAAACTGTACTAATTAAATCACTGCTTGACCAATTACTTAAGCATATTGCTAGCTAGTTCTTACATCTCGAATGAACCCATCTCCATTATCTTATAGTTTACCACGAGGCTCGTGGCCTTCCTGCAAGGTTTCAGTGTGTCTGTCTCTGGCGATGGCTCCATTGATTCTCTTTGACTCCTCCTCTTTTCTTCCAGCATTCAGTTTAGTTTTCCCCACCTAGTTAAGTTCTGCCTTGCTATGTATTCACAGCATACAGAGAGGAATCCCACATCACTTCTCTTCTGTTTTATTTGCAGATGGGATGAGTGTTTTCAGGTTTTCAGCCATTATTCTCCAAGCAATCGATGCCCAATCATGGAAATGGTGGAATACCTCCCTGAGTGCATGAAAGTAAGCTCCTTAAAACAAAAGTCTTTGTGGGTATGTGCTTGACACGTAGTGTGGAAGGAGGGCTTGCTCTTAGAACCATAACCTTGCAGGAGCAGTTCCTATCTTTGCAGTTTCTAATTTTCAAAGACTAGCAAATAGTTAACGAGGGCCTGCTTGGAAAAATAATACTAACAATTATTTCCTGTAATATAATAAAATCTGGTAAATAGATTTTCTTCTTCAAATAATTCAAATTTAGGGCAGAAACACAGTAGTATTTGATAGCTGAATGAAAGCTCTTCATGTTTGCGTTGGTTTCTAGCATTTATATCTAAGATGACTTCCTTAAGGATGCAGGCACCTGACTTCCTGTAGGAATCAAAGTACCTAGGACAGCCTTCTCAGACAACGGGAATTGCTTGGTTGAACACCAGCTGCTTCTGAGTGTAGAAGCCTCTCCCACGTGCACACCCATTTCTTCCTTTCTCATCCTCAGTTCAGTGGCAGTGGCATATATGGTTATTCTTATGGAACTGTTTTTTTTTTGGTACTAGGAAGATGTTGTTCAATATATATGACTATTCAAACATGAAGATAACAGTTTATGGCTTGATCAGCAACGAAAAACCTGTTTATAAGGCTCCTGCACCCCAGATGAACATATTACCTAAAGGACCATATTAGTGACAGGAAGCAAAGTCATGGTATTAACTCACCATTGCCTTTCCTAGCGCAGCAGTGCCACTAAAGAAAACTCCCTCTTCCTTGTTATTCCTGGAGAAGGTTTGTAAAGCAAAGGAAAGCACGGAACCAGCTTGTATATTATTTTAGACATGAAACAAAGTCCTTTCTCACATGCAGCCTGCTCCCCCAACATCTCAGCTGGGTTTTCTTTCTCAAAGGTTCTTTTAGATTTCTGCATGATACCTTCCACAGAGGACAAATCCTGTCAGGACTACCATGTAAGTTTATTTTATTATGATAATCTGAAGTGTATTTTATAAAAATTCATTGATATATGAAAGTGGTGCTACTATAGTTCTACAATCTATAGTAGATGATGAGTATTGGCTTCATATTGTATTATTTGTCTATGAGAGAATATTCTCTTTATATTCTGTTTCCCCCAAATATTTAGTTATTTCTAATCCCATCAGTTAGTGTTGCTTCCAGTGTTTACACTTACTTGTATATTTTATGGCAAGAGTGAATATCTAAGAAACTAATGTCTCATGGGAGTGGCTGACCAGTTGTCCTAAGAAGTCCGGGAGCTTCTTAGGCATATATGAAGTTATCTTGTTATATCTTGTTATTCCTAGCTCTGAAATGACAACATGACAAGCCATCATCTTTTTCCCTCAGGATTAAGAATCTAGACCACCAGATTTTGGGTGACTTAGATCATTTATATAAACAGGGAGCCTAAACCATATAATCCAATTTTTTCTTCTTTCTGTAAAGAAATTAAAAAATACATTTCCAATTTATTTATTTTTATAAATTGCATGAATAACTTGGTTTTCTTTTCTCCATTTGATATTACAACTAGTTATACCAGTTGACTTTCAGCAAAAGTTTAAGTTTTCATATTTGATTTATCAAGAAGGAGTGACAAGGGACTAGACAGATGGTTCAGTCGTTAAACGCACTGGCTGCTTTTCCAGAAGACCCAGGTTCAATTCTCAGCACCCTCATTGTGGCTCACAGTTGTCTTCAACTCCAGTTCTAGGGGATCAAATCCCTCTTCTGGAATTTGTGGACACCAAGCACATATGCACTATGCAGACATATATATAGGCAAAGCATCTATACATCTAAAATAAACAAATACATCTCAACAAACATTTTAAAAAGAAGTAGTTGGAGATCTTTACTAGGCTGATTATTAGACTAATATTTTAAATTTATGTCTTCCATAGATTGAATATAATTTCAAATATCTTCAGTGCCCACTAGCATTGACCAAAAAATTAGCACCTACCCAGGATGTGAGATATGAGCCTCTTGCAATCCTCAATGTAAGTCTAGTGCTTGTATTAACTGATTTGTTTCCTCTTGGACTCTGAATTGATTGTCTACAGCATGATGGTTGGAAATGGAAGAGCTCTGGGGAGACAGTTTTATAGTTCAACGTCCATACCTACCATCTTCTGTTGCCCAAGCCTGTATTTTTTCACTCTGGGCTTTTCTAGGATTCATCTGCTCTGTAGGATATCCTTTCTAGGTTGACATGCTCATCTGGCAAGGAAGATCCTTCTAAATGAGGATCTGTTGTTCACCAAAGTAGTATATCTGTGTATTATGGTAACATTAGTGTTTTCATGAATCGTAGAGGATCTAGGGGGTTCTCTTATTCCCTAGAGGTTTAATTTTTCTCTATATAAGCCTGGGATAATTAAAGTATAATAATTTTGATATAGATAATTGTAGTTACAAATAAAGCCCCCCAAATTTATAATGTATATATTATTTTAACTGCTTGTATGTGCCCTACTGATAGAATTCCTTCTAAAAAAGTAAGGCTGAATTTCTTCAATGAAAGAATGAGGGTAAACCCTTGCCAATTTGTCTATAATTTCTATTTCTGCTGTAACTCTATTTCAGATCAATAAGATTATACCATATTATTGGGACAGAGATTAAAAGGGACAGACTAAATCAAGTGGTTGCACCTGCATAAAAATATTGACTCTGACTCTCTCTCTCTTTCTTTTTATTTCTCTCTCTCTCTCTCTTTCTCCACCTACCTATCTATTTCTGTCTCACTTGCATTGTTTTGAGACATGGTTTCTGTGTGTAACCTTGGCTGTCCTGGAACTCTCTCTGTAGGCCAGGCTGGCCTCGATCTCACAGATATCCACCTGCATCTACATCCCAAATATTGGCATTAAAGGCATGAGCTACCACTACCCAGCACATTTTTAGTTCCTGTGAAAGTTTAAACTTCTCAGATTTTTTAAAATAAGCAAACATTGCCCTTACAGTACCATAATAACATTATAAATATGAAAGCAAAGCAGAAGGCTCAGTTCATCCTCAGTTATTTAACACCACTGTGTATTCATTGCTCTTTCCTTGTTCAGGTCATGGTACAACATAACCGCATAGAGCTCCTCAACCACCCTGTGTGTAAGGAGTACTTACTCATGAAATGGTGGGTACCCACACTTCTGCTTAAAACGATGTTACCCTTGACTCTACTCAAAACCTTCTCAATCATTTTATAGCAGTTGTATTTTGTTGTTTCAGATATTATTATATTGTAGAATTTAAGAAGAATGACCATTGAAGACAAATTTGTAATTAAAAATTATTGTTTATCTTTGACTCTAATACATTTTGAATGTGTGTTTTTTAATGTGAGACAAGTCACTCTCTGGGTCATGAAGTTTGGTGAACAGTGAGACAATAGGGGCATAGTACAGAAAGGCTCAATTTGCAGCTAAGACACATGGATGAAAGATTTCTTTTCCATGAGCTAGTGAGACATTGCCATTTGCTCAGCAACTGAGAGTCTATCTCTGAATGAGGAACGTAAATTAGAAGAACTTTTGGTTGTAAATACAAGGAATTTATAAAATAGATGTTTGAAATAGATCGTTGCTATTTTCCATAGATATCTGTAAATATATTTACTTGATATGACTCAGTTATGATTTGTTCATATTTTTGCAGGTGTGCCTATGGATTCAGAGCTCATATGATGAACCTAGGATCTTATTGTCTTGGTCTCATACCTATGACCTTTCTGGTTGTCAAAATAAAGCCTGGAATGGCCTTCAACTCCACTGGAATAATCAACGAAACTACTAATCATTTGGAAACAGTAGACACTCTGGTATTTCAAAACTTCAACATTTTAAAATTAAGGATTGTAAAAATGTGTTTTTCTTTAGAAAAAACAAGTTTATGATAAAGCTGACATGTCAGGACATCAGTTATTCTTAATAGAACTTATTTGTGGTATAAATTTCATCAAAAAATTTTTTTGAGTTGAGAAAAAATATTAACAAATGGTCTTTGTGGAGAATGCAGAGAAAGGGATATAGGAAGAGCTGGTCCATGAGTCCAAGTTTTGATGAAAAAGTGTAAAAACTTTGGAAATAATGGTGATGATGATGTAATGGTATGAATTGTTTAATGATAGGAATTATATTTCTATAGTGTAAAGAAGTATTTAAGATGTAGATTTTTTTAAAGTTACAAATTAGGAGGAGAGGCAGTGAGATGGATCAATAGCTAAAAGCACTTGTTGTCAAGTCTGATGACCTCAGCTCAATACCTAGGACGCAAATGATAGGAAAAGAGAACCTACTTCTTCAAACTGTCCTCTGATGTCGACCTTCATCCTATGAAATGAGTGTATAAATGCATACATGTGTGTACACACATGCACACTACATAAAGTAACAAATATATGTAATAAAATTTTAAATCAATAAATTTTATGATAAGTACTTTACCACATTTAAAAAAAATATGTGTAGATTTGCAGATCTGTGTCCCTTTATAATTCACTTGACAATCTTTGAACATATAGTAATAGGGATGTTAAGAAATGAGTATATTATCTCTACTAAATGAGGATTGGCGTGATGAGAATTTTCAGTTTAATGCAATTGTGGGCAATGCATAGAAATGAAACAAATATAGAATAAAATTTACTAGTGAAAAATTATGGTGCAACTAAATTTTATCTTCTCAAACCCCTCATCATACTTTCTGTTTCAGAATTCATTTCCAATAAAAATATGTATGATTCTAGTGTTTTTGTCAAGTTTATTTGGATATTGCAAAGAAGTGGTCCAAATATTCCAACAGGTACATAATTCAGTTTGTATTTCTAAGCTATAATTATTTTAATATAGATAAATAACTAGTAAACAATTATTTAAATAGTATTTGCCATATTCAATTCACACTCATGTAGAAACTTCAAATTGTAGAAATAGCGTAATTTTTGGTAAGGTCACTCTGCCTTTTGATACACATGAGGGAGTTGCTCTACCCTTTCAGCTTCCAGGTGGGTCTGTCTGTCCACTGCAGTCATTAGAAATGACTTTACTGTGTTTGCTCTTGTATTACTTAGGGTATTTTGCTTATAGTCAATTTTAATTGTACTGCTAAAATCCAATTTAAAATTTGAAATATAAGTACTTTTAAAGAACTTCTCTAGACCCCATTTCAAACAGGTCTGTCTTTGAATCATTGCCATAAAAGGATTTTTTTCTTTTTATTGAAAGCCAAATTGTTATAAAATTTGGAACCTTTTTTGAGCTGGGGTTCTTACTCTGGCTGAATCTGGCCTTGAACTCATGGTCTGCTTGCCACCACCTTTGGATTCCTGTGGTTATCTGAATGTGCCAACCCATGGCTTGAAATTTTTCATGGCATTTTCTCTTACTTAATTATTCTTTTTAAGATAATGAGTTAGGTTAGGTGCAGCTTAGATATGCAAAGTACATAACGTAGCCAAAGATCTTTTCTTGGATTGACAAATGAGAGAGTCTGTATTTCTTTTTTTTCAAGGTTTATTTATTAATTATGTATATAGCATCTGCTTGCACATATCCCTGAGGGCCAGAAGAGGGCACCAGATCTTATTACAGATGGTTGTGAGCCACCATGTGGTTGCTGGGAATTGACCTCAGGACCTCTGGAAGAACAGTCAGTGCTCTTTACCACTGAGCCATTGCTCAGCCCTGAGAGTCTGTATTTCTAAGTATATAGTTTGAAAATTCTCATTTATAGCTTTTGTATATTTTTGAACTTTTTATAAATGATAACTCTTTTATAGCAGTACATTTTAAAAATTTCCTTTGTTGTATAATGTAAGTCCACAGATATCCATATTAAAGATGAATGACATTAATGCAAATTTACATTCACTTTCTATAATGTATCAAATACTCTCTAATGTATGTGTATTCTTTTAGTCAGTGAATTGTTACACTTCTGAGAGTTAAGCTGCATTTATTTTTTACCTTAAATGACTTAGGGCCTCTTATCTTCTCCCATCTTCCTAACGTTACATTGCAATTGATAGTTTGAAAACTATGACATTACAGACTTCCTCTGTTAGAGTTGATCTCCCTTTGCCTGGCTTATATTTAAATGGTCTACAGTAGAGAGCATTTAGTGTCCAGAACATTCCACTAAGCACCCCATTGTGCTTTGGCTTTGTTCTTTCAGTTTTAGCTCATGACTCAAACGTCCTTATAGCTGGACTTACTCACAATGACTGACCAGAAATGTATGCCCTAAGAGGCAGAGATCTCAGGAATTATGAGCCCAATCTGCAGTTCTTTAGAAGTTTCCTAAAGCTGGGAGGTGGTGACACATGCCTTTAGTCCAGCACTTTGGAGGAAGGTGCAGGAGGATGTCTGAGTTCGAGGCCGGCCTGGTCTACAGAGTGAGTTCCAGGACAGCCAAGGCTACACAGAGAAACCCTGTTTTGAAAGAAATCATCATCAACAATAACAGTAAAATGTTACCTTAAGAGGGAATATGCTATACAACACGGACAAAAGATTGTAGCATTTTCTTAGTTATCAGCTGCCCATGGCACTAGGACAGCCAGTGCCTCTGCCGTCTCTAGCACTGACTGTAAGTCACTCCAGAATGACAGATGTGACACTGTCTTTAAAGCATAAATGGCAATCCAAATACCCAGGTTTCGCCATGTGGTAAATTTCCATCCTTCTCTATGCAGAAAAGGAACTACTTCCTGGATTACAACAATGCTCTGGAGTGGGTCATCTACACAACCAGTATCATCTTTGTGCTGCCCTTGTTTCTCAACATTCCAGCCTATATGCAGTGGGAATGCGGAGCAATAGCAATATTCTTCTACTGGATGAACTTCCTGCTATATCTTCAAAGGTAAGACCAGTTTGGATGATTTTTATATTCTCTAAACTTTTAATGTCAAAGAAGTGATGTGAATTTGTAACTTGCTTCTTGCTGTTTCCAGTTGTTTTAAATTTAAGGATTTTAATATCTTAATCCTGAAGGGTTTAAGGGCTGAGTGTACAGACTGAGGCTTAAGCTCCTCAATTTGGGACCATTAATTACTTTCAGTACACGTCAGTGTGAAGAGGGGGCAGTTCTGCATATGCAACCATGTGGTATGTAGTGAACAACATTCCAGATGTCTCCCCACTAGACGCCAGCTGCAGATTGCCATCCTCAGTGTAGCAGCTGAAGGCATCCAGACATGGCCATAGCCCCTGAGTGCCAAGTCTGCCTTCATCAACAAGCCTGTATCAAACACGGACAGAAACCGAAATGAAAGTGTTAGTTACTCTTGTTTCGTCTGATATTTGGTAAAAATTTACTTTGGGTTAAAACACTCAAATTAACTGAATAAAAGTAATAAAAAACAGGGAATAAAATAATCTAATTTTTAAAAAGTAGTAAGTGATTCAAGAAAGAGAAAGTGGCCAAATTCTTGTCCTAACAGTTGCTGGTGTTGAGTTAAGCATCTTTTTTTTTACATGTGTTTATGATAACAAAAAGTAAATGGCACTATCTACATTGCATCAAAGAAGAGACTTAAGCACTGAGTATGGGTAATTTACCAAAGGTCAGCTAGTAAGTTGAGAAATAGTTTGGACCGAAGTATTGAGTCTCCAGGGATAAGCTTACTCTACTTTGTGTACATCTATGTAAATAGTGCAGCCATGCTGACTGAGGTGTGGGCCCTTGGAGACAGGGGATAAAGAGCAGTGACTCAGAAGGAACACAGATTCAAATCAGCCACTATCAGTGATCTCGCCACATTTCTGGTCCTTTTTGGGAACATAGCTAAATTTCCTTTCAGATTTTCCAAAAAGTGTATGTTTAGATTCTGGTATAAATTAAGTAGTGGGATTTTGCTACATGCTGTGATTCCTTCTTCTGAGAATTTTTGACAAAGGAAGAATGCAAGCTCGTAGCCAGATGTTGCACTTGTGTGTCAATCACTTCACAGTATAATATGCTGGGGGTGGGTTGTAGGGATGGATGAGTGTAAATGTGTATTTGTGCCCAGTCTTGGGGACTTCTGAAAACGTGATCTCCTGTAATTGATCTCTATTTGATCCACCACAGGGTTTCTGTCCCTAATGCCTTTATTAAACAACTGACATAATTTTCTTTTATTTACTTTGTGATGGTTTCTGTTTATTACTTAGAGAAAACTGCCATCACCTTGGTCAAGTGGTAAAACGATGAAAGATGGCAAATATTATATTAATAAGAAAGAAACACTCTGCCCAGGGCTGCAAAGAGAAACTCTGTCTCTAAAAAGAAGTGAAAGGAGAAAAAGAAAGAAGGGAAAGAGGGAGGGAGGGAGGGAGGGAGGGAGGGAGGGAGGGAGGGAGGGAGGGAGGGAAAGAGGGAAAGAGGAAGGGAGGGAGGGATGAAGGAAGGGAAAAGAATAAAAGAAAATCAGAAGAGGAGGAGGAGGAGGAAGCAGTCCAATAGTCAGTTTGAAAAGAAGATTTGGTTACTTGCAGATTTGCATTTATTTATCTATACCAAAATCCCTGGCTTCAGTGAGCTCATCTGTTAAACTTCCTATCTGACTTACTCCACAATAAATACTGAATCAATACCCTTTGACACCAGAGTGAGCAACTTCTTTCTTCCTTTTGCTTTTCTAGGTTTGAGAACTGTGGGATTTTCATTGTTATGTTGGAGGTGATTTTTAAAACTCTGTTGAGATCGACGGGAGTGTTCATCTTCCTCCTATTGGCTTTTGGCCTCAGCTTTTATGTCCTCCTGAGTTTCCAAGTGAGATATTTACATCTCTAGTTGACTTCATTACTAGTAATATTGGAAACAGATATTTACACTTAAATCCTAATGGCTTAATAAATTAATAACTTTATTTGAATAGTTAATGTTAAGTTGGGAGTGTAGCCCTCAGCCCCTGGCATCCATCCCAGCCAATCTGGCCTGGTTTGATTTGACCTAATTGGATTTCTTGCATTGGCGGAGCTGCCCTTTTCTTATTATTTTTACTTAACAGTTTATATCATATATCTTTATTGAAGAAAAAACATAATTTTATCAGATTTTTCTCTGGTTAAGAAATTTATATTTAAGCATTAAAATGTCTTTTGTATTTACTTTTATTGATTGTAGTTAATAATACTTCTCATGACTGTATCTTAAGAGCAGCATTGTGAATTTTAAAAAGTATTCTTAGTATAATTCTTATCACTTAGTCATCAGGAAACCCTTTTTCATGATACGAGATTTTCATTTCCTGTTTCCTTTCCTTCTTTTCTTCAGGACGCCTTCAGCACTCCGTTGCTTTCCTTAATCCAGACGTTCAGTATGATGCTGGGTGACATCAATTATCGAGATGCCTTCCTAGAACCATTCCTAAGAAAGGAATTGGCATATCCAGTCCTGACCTTTGGGCAACTTATTGCCTTCACAATGTTTGTCCCAATTGTTCTCATGAATTTACTAGTAAGTGGTACCTCATTACTCACCCTGTTAGTTACTTAGAACATTTAATAGTACTGACTTAGTTAGGGCTTCTGTTGCTGTGAAGAGACACGCTGACCAAGGCAACTCTTATACTGAAAATATTTAATTGAGGGGGCTCGCTTACAGTTTCAGAGGCTCAGTCCATTATGATGATAACAGGGAGCACGACACCGTGCAGGCAGTCATGGTGCTGGAGTTGAGAATGCTAGCAATCTTCCAAGCAACAGGAAGTCAACTGACTGTCACACTGAGGGAAGCTTAAGATAAAGAGACCTCAAGGCTCACCCCACAGTGGCACACTTCCTCCAACAAGGCCACACCCCCCAATAGTGCCACTTCCTTTAAGGGCTATTTTTTTTCCCCAAACTACCACAATACTAAGGGTTCTTAACCCCTTTAACACCTCTTTTTTCCTGGGGGCAGGGTGTTAGTCAGCTCCATGTTGTTACAAGAAACTTCAGAGGGTAGCAAACTTAGTAAGATAAGGTTTAATACCTCCTGGTTCCCATGGTCCAAAGGCCCTGTGTCCAGCTCATGGAACGTTCCTTAGTTTCTGCCTCCCAGCCTGTGCTGCTTCTTGACTACCACAGCTTCCTCCACTCGGCCCGCATCTTCACAGCACTTGCTCTGTCACAGCAGTCACTGGAGGAGTCTCCTATCTCATTTCTCTGCCAAGTTCTCCCTTCGCATTGTCACTAAAGAGACAGCTAACCAAAAGCTGATCATTTCAATTTAAAGGTGTGCCTGTTACATTTGTTTTCATGACTCCTTAGAAGCCAGACCAGACCCGTCTGTTCTGTATGCTTGGCTCACCACCATCTTGATCTCACCCAACTCCCATCTTCCCCAGGACTGTTCCATTTTTCCTTCATGCCTCCAGAACTCCTGTGTAGGCTTTTCTTTCTTCCTGGAAAATACTCCCACCACAAGTTACTCTTTCTAATCTTTCAAAGTTCAGTCCAAGTACCAGGGCTGTTGGGTGGACTTCCTTAACCAATGGCTCTATCTTCATCACTTTAGTCTGAACTGGATGCTGCCTCCTTATCTTTTGCCACTATTCCACTTTGGCAGAGGTCTTGCCACGGTGTGAAAAAGACATGAGGGAACTCGGTACAACCTTTGACCTTCATGCCCGCTAGTGCTTGAGAATACATCGACAACACTGTGTGCAACACTGAATCTGCTAATGCCGTCATTTTAGACTTCCTGGCCCCAGACATGTAAAGAGAAAATTCACATTGTTTATATTATATGATTTGGCCCATGGTGTCTAGTTGCTTATATACCATTTATTTGATGGTATTTAGTTGTTGAAGCTTGAGTGGAAAGTAAGACTTGATTAATTGTATTGTTTGTTGTGCTATGATTGATCTTTTGTCTTACTACAGATAGGTTTGGCAGTTGGGGACATTGCTGAGGTCCAAAAGCATGCAGCATTGAAGAGGATCGCTATGCAGGTATTATAATTATTAAACACGTATTGAAATCAACACTCTCACGATTCCTTGTGTATAAGAATAGCTGATTTTCTAAGAGCCCTGTCACTTAGTGTGGCTATTTCTCCATATGGAGAATTGCCGCCTGTGCCTGTTCGTGTGTTCTCTGTTATTCTTGTTATAATCTATAGATCATAAAAATCACCCTGGACTAATCTACTCAGAAAAAATAGAGAAATTGTTTGACAACTTGTATCAGGTTAAGGTATGATAAATTGGAGAAACCAGATTAATTACATGCCAAACCAAAAGCAACATTGGTTTGAGGGTGTGTGTGTGAATGTATCTGTATGTATGTATGTGTGTTTATGTCTCTATATGTGTGTATACAGGTGTGTATGTATAGGTGTTTGTATGTGTATCTATATATGTGTATGTATGAGCATATGTGTGTATGAATGTGTGCAGTGTTGTCGGGGCCCGTGTGGGTCCAACACAGATTCCCTAACTGGACTGGAACGGAGTCGTGAGGAATAAACTGACGCAACTTACACGGTCATCATGGAAGGGCCAGATCTCTCGTTTATTCTCTAAACAGCTTATATATCATCACATCAATAGAGTGGGAACACATTAGGCTGTCTCCTAGGCAACCAGGTGCCTTGGCTCTGGTCATGTTCGCATCGCATCTACCTGTATGCTAGCAGTCAGGTAGGCCATGAATTAGCATCTCTATAAAACATCCTCCAAATTACAAAGGGAGGAAGCATCAAACCTCCTAAACTCTTACGTCATCAGCTTCAGCCAGCATCTCTTCTCAGGTGATCTACATTTATAACAAAAGAAACTAGGAGCAGTACCTCCTGGCTATTGTTAGACAGAGAGAGCTTGTCTGCAGAGTTATGTGATCAGCTCAGACCGGGCTAATGAGTTCTCGTGCCATACAGAAATATGGGCCTACACAGTGTGCATGTGAGGATACATGTCTGGATGTGTGTATATGTGTATGTGTGTAGGTGGAGGTGTGGTGTATGTGTGTGTACATGTGTGAAGGTGGGTAGTGTGCATGCATGGCTGTATGTAGGTGTGTATGTATGTTTGTGTGTAGGTGTGTGTATGTGTGCATGCATGTGAAGGTGTGTATGTATAGGTGTGAGTATTCCTTCAGGCTGATCTTGAACTCTCTTTGTCACTGACTTCGGCCTTGAACTTATGATCCTGCTGGCCTAGCCTCTTGAGTGCTGGGCTGATAGGCCTGAGTGCCACCATAATCCAATATGAAGAATTCTTTCCTACTGCAGTCCAAATGTTCAGCTCAGGGGTTCTCCTGCTAGTTTGCCATGTGACCACACAGTCCATACACATGTTTTATGTTGAAGTTCTAACTAGATTTATGAAGCTTTGTTCGTTTGAGTTCTCTGTATTATTTTGTTAGGCATTTTAATATAAAGTTCTTCAGAGTCAAAAGACTTGTGGATGGGTCTTTGGCTACTAAATCTTAAGGTAGTTTTTTTCTTTTAATGTTCTTAGTGTCATTGTCTTTAAATTTTAACTATGAATGGGACCATGGATGCTTCAGGAATATTTAGCTATCAGTTGAATATATGCAACTAGAAACTTAAAAATTATATTATAAGCCGGGCGGTGGTGGCGCATGCCTTTAATCCCAGCACTTGGGAGGCATATGCAGGCAGATCTCTGTGAATTCGAGGCCAGCCTGGTATACAAGAGCTAGTTCCAGGACCGGAACCAAAAAAAAAAAGCTATGGAGAAACCCTGGCTTGAAAGTTAAATATATATATATATATATATATATATATATATATATATATTATAATTAGCCCCAAAACACATATAATTAAGTACTCCTTGTCAAGGTGTGATTCCACCCACCATTGACTTATTTCTGCCTTGGCTCCATGTTGTCTTGAAAACTGGTCTTACAGGTGGTGAAAATTAAGTGAAGTGTCTGTCTTCCTATCAAGCATGCTGCTGGCATCAGGGCTCCACCCTTTTCCTTTCTTAAGAATTCAAGCTGACTCCAGTGTTTGAACAGTCTCAAGGCCAAGGAAGCCTGGGGAGAGACAGTGTTCCTCTTTAACGAAGCTTCTCTTTTGCTAGTGTGTCTGCACTGCCTAGAGGAAGGGTGACTGAAAGTTGAAAAGTTGTGGGCAGTGGATCATGAGGGCCTGGAGATGTTGCTCTATGGTAAAGGCTTAGGCTAGCATTTAAAGACAGCAGGCTTGATCCTTAGCAAATTATCATAAAAATTAAAACAAATATTTAACCAGAATTGTAAGCAAAGCACAATACAGATTTGTTTGAAACACAAACAGCTTTACAGTCTGTAAAGGGTTGTGTACATCACAATAATAAACGGTAAGCCACATAGTCAGTGCGTCCTCCTTGGAGCACACTTCATTTGAGGCACTCTGCACAGGACTGTCCTTACAGTTGACTATTTCTAAAGGTCATTGAAATCCTAGGTATTGAAAAGCAGTGTGAACTTAGATTAGAACATGAGTACTGCTATGTGGTTGTCACAACCACTGTTTCCAAAGAGACACCAAGGGCTGGAATACAGGAAATGTGAAAGATGGAGGGCTCCATGGAAGACTATGTGAGCTCTTTGCTGAGCATGCGTAAAGGCCTGGGTTGGATCCCCAGTACTGCTAAAAAAAAATTAATAAATAACACGAGAATTAAACAAAATACAAGCTCAAAACAAAAACATTAAAGAAATAAAATACTGTGCCTCCAAAAAGAAGTTAATTCAGTATATGTCATGAGTAAAACTCTCTATATCTGCTAATATAGAAAGAAGAACCCACAGAAGAAGCTTGCATTTTTTTCCCTTTTGTTTTGTGCATTTAACTGCATTTGTCTTCTCACTTTGTATCTCCCCAGCTAAGCAACCCTTCCTCTCCTGTCCGGGCATTTCATACCATTCGCACTTCCCAGCAGTGCTGAACTCTTGGCACTGTAACCCCCTAAGAGTGCAGGCTCTGCCATCCTCCTTGTATCTCCAATGTGGATTACAGCCCCTGAACACTAACCACCCACTTGCTTATATTCAGTTCTTCAACCATTTCTTCCACGCTGCTTGAAGATTGCTTTCTGTCCTCATGGAGGATGAGGCGAGGGAAGGACAACTAGGTGACTGAGCTGTGGAAGGTGGCGGGTGAAGGAAGCCAGCTCAGTCACTGTGTATGAATCAGGACACAGGAATTCATTTTTATTATGCTCTTGAGGTGATAGTTTTAGATACTAATTAACAGGTCTGTCAATAAACCCAATGTGCATTTTAGGTGGAACTTCATACCAACTTGGAGAAAAAGCTGCCACTGTGGTTCTTACGCAAAGTAGATCAGCAGTACACCATCGTGTATCCAAACAGACCTCGGCATGGCAGGATGTTAGTAAGTACTCCTAAAGGAAAGCGTACCAAGAGATGTTGCATGACATCCATTCATTGTGCTGGCCTCAGCTGTACTCCCAGGGAGGCTTTGGATCTACTCTGCTGTGGGAAAGACGTGGTTCTGTTTTTGCAAGTGCATAGAACATATCAAAGTACCAGGATGTCGGGAGGGAGACATATGAAGATACACAGCATCACATCCCTGTGAGCTCAGGCAGACACATGGGCCAGCTGTACCCTTTTAGTAGCTGTCTAGCAGGGTAGGTGTTCTTCGTCTGTTTTTCCTAATCACTTGCCACACACATTTATGTGTATATTTATGTCCAGATGTGTGTGTCTAAGTGCAAATACGGAATGCAAAATAGAGAATATGCATGAGAGTGTCTACTTTAGAAGACATGAAAAATAAAGGCCAAGCCAGGTCAGTGCACCGAAGGAGAGAAAAGCCATACTAAAAGTCACAAGCTCCAGATCCTAACTCTTCCACACCCAGACTCCTTTTCCTGAGTTCTTTGTAGGTGAATTCTACCTTGCATAATCACAAAATGATAATCTCTGCACAGCAGTTTAGGCTTTATTTTGACTCCACGCTATCCCCTAACCTTGTACATGGTTTCAATCATCATCTATACTCAGAATATCCAGTATCTTGTCTCTCTAGCTGAGAGCTTACTTTTAAGGTCCAGGTCCCCAGGTTCAACTGACTACTTTTTGTTTCCACTGTCTGTCTTAAAGCCTCTTTAAATTTAGCACACTCCAAGCCAAACTTCCCTTCCACCGTGTTTCACCCTCTCCTCCCCACAGTGGAAAGATCCCAGTGCTTTCCTAAGGTTCATTTCTGCAATTCATGTCCATGCAATTCGTCAGCCTGGGTGGGCCAGCCATTCTGGTTTACAGCATCCCCTTACCGCTTCTTCTCCCTCTGGCCCGCTCTATTTCTATACAGAGTTCACTCGAGTTCCTCTGTGTCCTGGACCCCTAGAATTATCTCTTGGCCACTTCACATCCACTCTTGACCTTCTCTGGTCATCTGTGATATAAAGGCTTGAGCTGGGGTACAGCTCTAGGTTAAAGAGCTTTCTCATCATGTACAAGGCCCTGTGTTCCATTCCTGGTACCAGGAAAAAGAGGGCACTAAGTTAAAAATTATTAAAGTCAAAATGCCTATATGTGAAATACTGCTGAGTAGTTGAGTTGTGATGACTAATGAGGCAGAACATTTTCAAAGAATAAACACCTTGTATATGGAAGAGAACTGCACATAGTGCAGAATGGGCACTTTGCACGAGTATTTATTAAATGGTACAATGAAGGCCTTTCTTAGCAGCCCCTATTCCCTCTTCCTCTTATGCCTTCTATATTGTTTCATTTTAAAATCTTTCTCTTATGGATACTGTAGCTTTTGGCCTGATGGTTTCCCAGTTATGAGGCCATAGTGGTAGCCTAGGAAAATTCGTTCTGCTGAGCCTGACTTGGGGACTGAACTTTTGTGCATGCTCATGAAATAGTTCTAAATTTAATTCACCTTTAGTAACTTCCATGTTTTACCCACAGCGATTTTTTCATTACTTTCTTTGTACACAAGAAACACGGCAAGAAGCACCAAACACTGACATGTGTTTGGAAATAGAAATATTGAAGCAGAAATACAGGTTTGTATTTCTCCATCTACCGTCATATGAGAAATCAGATTCAGTTACATTATGATACTGGTATTTATTTTGTATATGAAATTAGGCTTTGTTGAGGGACATTGCTCATGCAATCAAGAGACATTTTGTAGGGCTGAATTTACTTGTGACAATTCACCAGCCAGTTTGCCTTCCAAGGAATAAATAGGTGAGGATTAAATGCTGATTTCCTTACTACTGGGTTAATTATCATAAACTGTATTCTCCATAGTCATCTCGGTTCATATAACAGAAGCATAAGAAGACTGGGAGGATCCCTTGAATAGCTACCTTTTGGGCAGGGCAGGAGTTATGCAAGAGGGCTCTACAGTTTATCTGAGTTTAGATTCCCAATCAACTATTTAGTAGCTATGTCCATAGGAAGGCGGCTTAACCTTTCTAGGCATGTTTCATATTGGTAACTGGAAACAATAGCTAGAAACAACAGCTAGTCACAAAGAAGACTGGAATTTAGGGAAACTCACTCCAGCTTCAGGAATGTGCTGGCAACTATGAGGCTACAAGCCGAGCACAGGTACTTGGTATAGAACATTTCTAGTCCCTAGTCCTTGCTGCAGTCAGGGACTAAACATGGGGGTGGGGGGGTTGAAAATAAGCTCATGACACCTGTGTGCTCTCACAGGCTGAAGGACCTTACTTCTCTCTTGGAAAAGCAGCATGAACTCATCAAACTCATCATCCAGAAGATGGAAATCATCTCAGAGACAGAGGATGAAGATAACCATTGCTCTTTCCAGGACAAGTTCAAAAAGGAGCGGCTAGAACAAATGCAGAGCAAATGGAATTTTGTGTTGAATGCAGTTAAGAGCAAACCACACTAAACATTATTAGATATTAAATATTATAAATATATTAGTCCTAAGTGTTATTTACCTGGGCCTTTAGTGGGATGCCTAATGGGAGTGGGGACTGCTTGACTTACTTCAATGAATTTCAGTTTGGAAGAGCAAAGAAACAGGAGTTTGGCAGATGCCACCGCATGGGAAACTGTAGTTCCTGCAAATTATGTCTCTATATGTTCATACTTTCTGTCAACCACTCTATTGGGAATATCCTTTCTGACCTCTTCAAGTTGAGCTTGACTCATTTGAAAGCAAAGTCATTAGAATACGCATTATGAAGGACAGGAATAAATGAAACTATTAAACCAGAACACGAATGTCAATATTAGATTCCTATTCAATATTTATTGATATAACGTAATCATTTAACTACAGTTTATATATATGGTGATATAGCATAACTATATAATATGAGATGTTTATAGTTACAAGTATTAGATTCAAACTTCCCCCATGTAAGGCCTTCTTGTGTTAGAACCTGGGGTGGGACACTGTAATCTCTGTCCCAATAGTCCTGCTCTTCATCTTTTTCTCATTAGCATCACTTTAAGACACTTAACTGAAGTCCTAATCAGTAAATGACGATACACATGAATGTGACAGTAGCTGTGTGTTCCCCCTCTGTTTAGTCTGTCTATTGTGTTGGTTGTCAATTGTGCTGGCTGTCAATTGTGTTGGTTGTCAATTGTGTTGGTTTAAACTAGAACTATTGCCCATAAGCTCATACATTTGAACCCTCAGACCCCGGTTGATGATTCTGTTTAGGGAAGTTATTCAACTTTGCCTGCTCTCTACATTCTGGGTGTGGGTGAAAATGTGACCAGTCAGATTCCTGCTCCTGCTACCATGACCTCTCCCCCATTATGGACTCTTGCTCTGGAGCTGTAAGCAAAAATAAACTGTTTTCCCTCAGATTGCATTTGGTCATGGTCATGGTTTTGTTTTGTAGCAACAGAAAGTAACCAACCTATCAATGGTCTTAATAAAGGATAAAGGCTATACAGTTGTTGTAATAAGAGCGGCGGGGCTGCGTCCCCAGCACCCCGGCCACCTGGCTAGCTTATGCCCGAAATAACAACACACAAACTATATTCTATCTAGCCTCTTCTCGGCTAACTCTCGCATCTGGACTAGCCCATTTCTAATAAGGTGTGTAAGCACCCCAAGGTGCGCTTACCGGGAAGATTCTAGCCTACGTCCATCCTGGGTCGGAGCTTCATCGCGTGTGTCTCTCAGAGGAGGTATGGAGTCTGTCTGAGGAGTCTTACCTCACTTCCTCTTCCTCCCAGCATTCTGTTCTGTTTACTCCTCCCACCTATGTTTTAACCTATCAGGGCCAAGCAGTCTCTTTATTGCTTAACCAATGAAATCAACAGATTGATATATGACACTCCCACATCATACAGTCATCCCTCAGGGACAGCATTGTGAATTTTTATTGCATTTAGCTTTTTGAAAATTGCAAATGTACCTTCATCAGACCCACACCTTTACTCTTTCCATGTGTAATACAAAGGTGTGAATTCACATACCCTAGCACCAAACTTCATATAGTGATTCTCACGTTTATTCTCTCACCAACTCCAGAAGACATTTACTTCATGAGAGTGACTTTGAATATGCATGTTTTTACTTTATATGTGGATAGTGTTGTTTTGAGGGTTCCCCCCTTTTTTATTTATTTTTTAAAAAGGAAAACAAACTATCTTTTTTCAATATACATATCAATCCAAGTTCCCACTCCCTCCCTTCCTCCCATTCTTTCCACATACCCTCCTAACTTACCCCTACCCAGTCCTCAGAGAGGGTAAGGTCCAAGGCCCTCCCTACTGTGTCTAGGCTGAGTAAGGTATCCATCTAAAGAGAATAGATTCCCAAAAAGCCAGTACATGCAGTGGGGATAAATCCTGGTGCCACTACCAGTGGCCCCTCAGTCTGCTCCAGCCATGCAACTGTTAACCACATTCAGAAGGACTAGTTTGGTTCTTTGCTTGTTCCTTCCCAGTCTGGCTGGAGTTGGTGAGCTCCCATTAGCTCAGGTAGACTGTTTCAGTGGATGTCTGCATCATGGTCTCAACCTCTTTGTTCATATTCTCACTCCTTCTACTCTTCAACTGGACTTTGGGAGCTCAGTTCAGTGCTCCAATGTGGGTCTCTGCCTCTGTTTCCATTTGTTTCTCGATGAAAGTTCTATGATGATATTTAAGATAAATCAATCTGACTACAGTACAAGTCAAGATCAGGCTTCCTCTCCTCTATTGCTTAGGGTCTTAGCTGGGGTCATCCTTGTGGATTCCTGGGAATTTCACTAGAGCCAGGTTTCTTGATAACCCTATAATGGCTCCCTCAATCAAGATATCTCTTTCCTTGCTCTCATCTCTGTCCTTCCTCCTTCTCAACTATTCCATGTTGAATTTAGAACAGATCTCGACTGCTCTAATCTTGACTTTTCATCAAAGATTCCAACATTCTCTCAGGCCCCTACTTCTGAAATTGACAAGCATCAATGTCTGTTGAGGCATTCTTCCTAAGGAAAAGCTCTAAGGTTTTATAGCCACACTAAAGTAATATCTCCCTAGGAAAATGCTTTCATGCTATCTCTGAAGTCCCAAGTCCTTCCCCAGAATTACTAACTAAAGAGCAGAGATCATAGAGACCTCTCTCGTCCACAGCAGTAACATAGCCTTCTTTATCTACTTTAGTCACTTCAGGTAGGGACTCACTCTTGGGTCAAAATGTTTGTGATTCTTCATGTCCCTCCTCCTACTGTCTTCTGTGCAGACCACTCCCCCTCCAACCCTTTCAGAGTTTACTTTCTGTGGTGCCTTCACCTAGAAATCCCTCTGAATTAAGCTCCTGGTCTCTCCTCCTTCTGCCCATGATGGTGACGGTTACCTGCTTCCTACCCTTAACCAGGCACAACATAGATTTGTTCATGGCTCACTTCAGTCTTAGGTGACACAAAGCAGGACACATTTCTTTCTTCACTTTTTTTCATATTTTGTGTGGTTTCTAGTACAATACTTTGTACATAATTGGTGCTCAACAAACGCAAACACCAATCAACTAAAATCAGTGAAAATGACAAGTACAGAAAAAGGAGGTGAGAAAACTGCCCCCAAAGTAGCTTGTGCCCTTGTGCTATGTCCCTGTCCTGCTCAACAAAAGACATCTTCCTGAGGAGTGCAAGTGTCATGAGAGCCACATGGCCATGCCTTTCCCTCTCACTGCATCAATCTGGGTGATATATATATTTAAAAGTGTGTATATGTATATATATATATATACATACACACACATATATTTAACTATGGTCCGAATGGACAATAGAAAGAGTTTGTACTTCAGAATAAAACAATGTGTCAGTGTGTATACCTGTGGACTTTAGTTCCTATTAGTCCATGTTGAATGCCAGACCTGCAGTCATATAACTGGGACAGGAACACAGCCACATCTTTCCAGATTTTGTGTTCAGTAAGGCACCTACCTTCTATCCTAAAAAACAAACAAGAGAAGGGGACATTGTTCCACCAATGGCTTCCTGCTTAGGTTATTGAGAGGACTCAAGCAGGGAAGGATACATTGTAATTGCTGTTATTAGAAGGTTGGGGGATGACACAGGACATGCAGGCAATGAAAGCAAGATTGTAGGCTTGCCTTCTCAGAGACTGCCTAGCTCCTTCTAATCTGTAGCTTGCTGTTAGATTAAATAATATCACATGTCTCACAGAGATACCCTAAAAATTAAATGACTTACACTAGCAGTACAATATTTGAAATAGTGACTTGGCACATACCACTCAATAAATACTAGATAGTATGGAAAATACATTAGTTACAAAGATCTGAAAATTATGCATTTATTTAAAGATTTTTTTCTTCTATACAAAGGAAAATAAAAGCTATGCAAATCTATCTCAAAAATTTAGTGATGGTATTATATTTTACAGTGTTTTCCAGCTTGGTTCTAGATTTCACAAGCATAATTTGATTCCTACACTCAATGCGCCTATCTCATCAGGCCGCAAATGACATGTTGTAAGTTGTAAAAACTGAAACAGGCAAGTTGCTTCTCTTACTGTGACTCAAATAGACTCTCAGTTGCCTGATTTCAAGGGAAGATGATTCATAAGAAGGTTAAAATGGGGTGTGGGGGTAAAAGAGAAGAAAATGAAGAGAAAACACAGAATTTGAGAACTAAGCATAAATATTGGTGTTTATAAGCAATCCCCCAGATTCTCTGTCAAATGTATTTAAGCAACAGGCTTATTTGAAATGATACTTTTAAGCACAGTACTATTTTAAAATGCAGTTTAGACATTGTTGCATCCTTTAAAAAAATGAGCCATCGACTGTGATAAGAAAACACTTTTTTAAATGATCTAAGTGCTAAAAAATATTTATAAAACCACTTAGTCAGAATATGCGGTGAGAACTGGGACATAGGTCCAGATGCCCAGCTTTCTACCAAACTCTGCTTCAAGATCTGAAATGTCTTTGGGAGTACTGAGAAAATCAGGAACTGAGGAACTTCCAGATCACATGTAGACATGACGCCTCCTATCCAGCGACGTCAGAGTCCAATGGCAGAGGATTTGTTTCCAACTCCACGGGGCTTTCAATTCAGCTCACTGTGTAGTTTCCTGATGGATGACGCTTCATTGTGTCATGTTGGACCACTGCAGCCTAAAACATCTTCATTGCATGTGTGTGCTCACATGTGTCTGGGTACACGTGTGTAGGTGCCTGTCAGGCCGGAAATGCAGTTAGAGTTAAATGTGGTCTATAACCTCAGATCCAAGGGCACATCCTCATAGTGAACAACTCACACATTCACAGGTTAGCACCACTGAAGCTCAAGTCCCGAAGACTAAGCCAATATCTTCCTGCTCTCAGGTTATATCTGCTATGAAATAACTAAAATTACTAAATAAACCAGGACCCACAGAAGTCCTAAAAAATAATCAATGCTGCATAAACTAAAATAAAGTTGTCATTTCTGATAAAATTAGAAAAAATTCAAAAATAAAAGGCAAAATAGTCTCCATTTGCATTCAGGAGTGGTTTCCAGATTCTGACTTAAGCTATTAAAGGTAGATAAACAAGGAAGTGAACATAGCAGAAGTAGCAAAAGGAGTCTAATGCAAAAGCTCTAAGGAAAGTTCAAATTTAGATGAAATTATTACTTATGCTAAGGGGTGTTTTGCTGACAGAGAAAGTATGTTATCACTCTTACATTTTAAGTAAACTAACACAATACGGTGATGATGGAGATGAACCGTATGTAGAAAAACGGAAAGCGTTATCATGCCTGCACTAGTCTGACCCATCCTCTATGATTACACACCATTCCACTCGCAAAGGTTATTAAAACATGGTCGCCAAGCAACCAGGGGAGTCTGCTAAGATGAGTCTATCAGCTGCTAGACTGATACAGATGTTCAAATGAAGTCCCCAATCTAGCCCAGGGCCTGGCCAGGAAGATGGTGTCAATGAGAGAGGAGAGCTTACAGCTCAGATCAGTAAGATGACTGTGTTTCCTAGCTAAATGTCACCCCCTCACCTGGCCTGGCTTTATTTATTTTTATATCTGTCCACATTTTCCTCTTTCAATTTTTTTCACTTGGTCCCATTTAGAATGACTAGAGAGAAGTTTTATTTTTTTTAGTCAGAACCCATGGAACTTGTGCTCGTACATGGAGAGAGAAAAATAGTGAGAAACAAAACTTCACCTGGACTCCTTGCCTGGGTTTTAGTTCCCAAAGTGAAGCCACCTTTGCCCAAATGGCAATGAAGGGCTGTGGCACCATTCCTGAGTCCTTTGTGAGCTAAGGGAGTGCCTAGACCAGTGGTTCTTACCCCTTTGTGATAGAACAACCCTTTACAAGATCACACACCAGATATCCTGCACTTTATGGTTCATCACAGGAGCGAGATTACAGTTATGAAGTTAACAATGAAAATAATTCTGTGGTTGGCGATCACCACAGCATGGGGAGCTGTATTAAAAGGGTCACAACATTAGGAAGGTTGAGAACTGCTACTTCAGAAGATTCCAGCTTCATGAGGTCTTCTTAACTATTTAAATGTAACCTTGTCACCATTTCACTGTAAGCCACTCTTCAAATGGCTTTCCCCCTCATTCCGTCGCCTCCAACTCAAGGGCACACTTGTTTAAATTACTGACCCCGAGGATGGAGACTAAACGTCCATGGTATCATAATGGTTCCCTGGTATCAAATATTTCTTTGTATCTCCAGTATGTTCTTCTACTTTGCCATTCCAACTGTGTGGAGTCCTAGAAAGGGCAGCATGTCCTTCGGGCTTGGCAGACAGGCAGAACTTCAAACCTCGTTTGGAGCTGCAGAAGCAGACTCTGCAATTTATAAGATCTTCTGGTCATCCACTCACAGAAATATGTGCATACTGCACTCGAAGACAGGCTCTTAATAGAAGGTTTCACAGTGACAGTGCCGGATCCTGAATCTGGCAAAGAGGGCAAAGCCCAAAACAGGGCTGCTCTAAGACACGAGCAATGGTGCACATTTTACTCGCCGTTTCTGTCCCTCTTCCTTGCGAGCTCAGGCTTCCCAGTGCACGCTTACTTAAAAAAGGACTCCTCAAACCTACAGGGGGATGGCGAGGTTGTATCTCAGAGGCAGAGTACTTCCTTGGCATATCCTAATTCCAATTCCAGCGCCACAAACAAAGCTGCACAGAGGTGTTTGCAGAGCAGTCCAGCATTTCAGAGAGATAACTAGTAAAGATCACCATTTCATACTGAACGGGTATCTATTATCCAGTCTACTGAAGGCCTGACTAGGACAGGAGGGTGGTACAAGTGTGAGTGGCTCTGCTTGAACTGAAACATCCATTTTTCCTGCCGTCAAACATTGGCCTCCAACACTTGGAGCGTCAGGCTCAAACCACAGCGTGCATCATCAGTGTCCTTGTTCCCAGGCTTTTGAGTCTGGAATGGAACCACTTCCCTAGTTCTGTCAGGCCTCCACAGACAGCAGATCTGGGAAGCTTTTAGTTTCCATAGTCACATGAGCCAATATCCCATGCTATGCTATGACTTGTTCTATGGACCTACGCATGGCCTTTTGGGCATATTTCTCTGGAGAACCCTGCTATAGGAATGAAAGATTAGACAATGTTTTCATCCATTTTTGCTGCTGTAATAACACCAGGGCAGGATACATACTAATAGACAGAATTATGTTCCTGGGACCCTAAATGGAAGTCTGTTGCCAAGGTGCCAACATTTGACAAGGTTCTGCCTACACCATCATGACATGGTGAGACAGAAGGCGAGACGGTACCGAATACATCCTTTTACAATAGCAATTATCCCACTCCAAGGGCATGAGACCCCATGATCTAATCTCTTTAAGACTCCACCTCTTCCTTGTTACAATGGAAATGCAGTTTTAACAGAAGTTTCAGACAGAAGGAACGTGCACACCAGCATGGCTGGAAGTGTTGTCTTTAGGAAGCATAAGTCCGTTTTCTAGGAGCTGAGAATGTGGAGGCAGTGTGAGCAGGTCAACTGAACATAACAAGAGCTTGTCCTTACCCATTAATTCTGTTAACAATAGAAAATGGTCTTCCATTAAGTCATGGGTTTGTTTTCTCCACCTACATCCAGAAAGTGGAATTAGATTCAATTTCCAGCACTCCAAATACAGAAGTATGGTGGATAATTACTTTTTATTTTTGATACAATGTGATATTGAGTGTCATGTGTCTTAGTTTCATGTCTATGAAGTTATTATACAATTGCTCAAGATGAAGTCAGATAGAGCTCAGAATACTGTTTTACAAGAGCAGATTGCTTATATTAGGAGTAAATGCTTTTCCTTTTATTTTCTGGGTACTTTTGATATAATATTGTGCTGATATTTTTTGTACAATGAGTTCATTAAGACCACTGTAATGGAACATGAGCAATTCAGTCACTAGAAAAGTTTGAAACATTGATTGTTTCTTATTGATTTGAGGTGAACAGCTTACTATAGTTAAAGAAGAGTCAAGAGACAATATTGGGTAAGTGTTACCTAAGAAGATTTGGAGCTTAAATATGTAGCTTTTAAAATTCTGTCTCTCTGCATCTCTCTGTCTCTGTCTGTCTCCCCCCACTGTGTGTGGTCTGTGTGTATGTGTATGTGTGTGTGTGTGTGCGCGCGCGTGCGTGCACACATGGATGTCAGAGGATAACCTCCGGTATCAGTCCCTTCTTGTCCTAATGTGCTCTGTATACCAGGGTCACTGGTTAGTAGCTTGAAGGGAGTCTCTATCTGCCTCCCATCTCGCTATAGGCACACTGGGATTACATATGCATACTGCTGTCAGTTCATGTGGGTTCTTGAGAGCTGAACTCCGGGTCTGGTACTTTCGCAGCAGGTGCTTCTCACACTGTTTAATCTCCCTTACAAAACATGGAGAAGTACCTTTCTTAATTATGTCTTTAATTTGTCTGTGAATTATAAACTTTCTGTCCAACAGCTCATACATTTGGTCCTATGAGACTGGTGTCTGAAAACAAAGGTCATGAACCAGGCCAGTACTGGTGACAACAGCCCGTGGAACACAAAAAGAGACTGACTGGGGACCTTGAGCTACAAATTGTGCCTGGTTTGGCATAAACCATGTATTTTCAGGGTATAGATATCATAACACGACCCTCAACATGCCAGAGAGATGGTTCATATATTCCATTTTAAACCAGATGTGCAGGTCTGGAAAGCTGCTGAGATAATGTAGAAAAATCAATTCATCTGGCTAACACTAGATGGCAGTGATTGACAATAATTATTTGGAAATGAATGTTGAGTGTCATTGATGACATCACAGATGCATATAAAATATCCTTCTTCTGGACAAAGGAAAAAAAATGCTACCTGATCCATTCTTGCTATTTTTACATTGTTTTGTCTATTTTCTAGTGTCTTCAAGGCTAGTCCAGACCAGACCCACTGTCTCCTAGAACCTCAAATATGACTATGATAATGACATTTATATTTTTTCTTTTACATGACTTAAGGTCATTTCTAGCATTTTTCTAGCAGATGTCTATTGCTGTAGTTTGAATTCCGAATGTCACTGAAAGGCCAAGTGGAAGTTTGGTTCTATCCTGTAGTTCTATCAAGAGATGTTGGAACCTGCAAAAGGTGAGGTCTAATGGGAACAAGGTGGGTCATAGCAGCTATGCTCTTAAAGGGGGATCCTAGGCCCCAGGCTCTCTGCTGTCCTTTGTGTCCTGACTACCAGGAGATGAACAGGCTCCTCTGCCAAGCATTCTCAGATATTCTTCCTGCTGCAGCCCTAAAGCAACAGGGCTGGCTGGTCGTGGGCTATGAACCAAAACAACCCTTCCCTCAGACAGCAGAAACAACTAACAAATGTATGTCAGTTAACAAACACAGTTCTTTTCGTCTGTAAAGTCTTAGGAAGATAGCACCATATAGCCAAAATTTTCCTCGTTCTTTTTTTTAAAAAATGCAATGTTTTATTAATTCTTTGAGAATTCTGAATGCTAAGCCCAGGTCCCTCCCATTTTTAAATGTCACATTCTATATAGAACTAGTCTAGCTTAGGTTATCTTCCTGTGAGTATAACTCCATCTATAAATGAGGCCTTTGAAGGACTTGAAGGCTGTGGTATAATAACTTTACAGCCTCACAACACTCAGAGAAAAGAGTGGGCTGTAATTCACCTGACTGTGATGGAATACAGAACAAAGGAATCCAAAGAAACAATTCGCAAGGGCCAGCAACGTAGCTTAGTTGACAGAGTGCTTGTCCAGGATGCATGAGCTCCTTGGTTCAACCACCATCCCTGTACTAAGTACATCATACTACTTAAGAGATAGAGGCAGGACAGTAAGAAGCTCAGTTAGATAGTTATACAGTCAGCCTGGCCTAGAGACCTCCCTAAAAAGGAAAAGGAGAAGAAGAGGAGGAAGAGTTCCCAGTATGCAGTGTCTCTATTGATGATCAACTTTTTAATCCAATAATCTATATCCAGGCTTATTCTTGTGTTTGTTGTTTCATTACTGGATAGAGGTCTTTTTGGGAGGCAGCTTTACAAGATGAAAGTGTCTGGCCCCCTTCTGTGATATCCATGTGTGATCCATAGAAGCATACGATCCCACATGTGGTTCTTTTGCTTGCCCTGTACTTCGGCCTTTATGACTTCAGAATTGTATTTGAAAACAGTGGTTCTCAGTGGAGAACAAAAAGTGGAGGCCACTTGACTGTGCCAAAGGGATGAGGGAACATTACTTGCATCTAGGAAGCCCGATGCTAATATCCAAGAGTATATGAGGCAACCTTTTGCAATAAGGAATATTCAGTAATGATACCAATAGCCCCAGGGTTGAGGCAACTGGATTAGAGAGAGGGAGAGCTTTCAGGACTGCAGGCATATGTGTGATGGCCTCCAAGGGTTAAAATGAGGTCACAGAAAGAGAAACTGTGAAGGGCCATCAGCTAATTCTTCTCCAGACTTTCCACCCAATCTGACCCATTTATCTCCGGCAACCGTGCAAGGACTTACTCATGCCTCTAGTCAGAAGATTGCAAGACACTCTCAGAATGTGTGGGAGCTGCCCACACCAACATCTCCCCCAGGCCAGGGCAAAGTCTCCTCTCTGCTTTCTTAAATGACCTCCTTACTTTGCATTTCTTAAGGTCTGACCACTCTGACACCTGAAAAGAGAAAGATTACTCAACATCACGTCAAAAATAGCAAGATTAGTCAGAAATGAAAACGGAGCGTTTCTTGGGTAGTTGCTTTGGCGACAAAAGACCTCATTACTCCTAGGTACATTCTGAAAGGCATTGTAATACAAATACAGGCTACTCTTTGGACCCAGTGGGAGAGGGTTTTGCGGTGCTGCCCGCCCCCCCATGAAGTTACTGCGAGGCTCAGCCCCACTGGTTAAATTGTTAAAACGCTAGGCAACTGACATTTCATTTCAGTTTGACTAAACTTAGGCTCAGGGACATGAGTCATAGATGATACACTTAAGGATACATAGAATTGCCTTATTTATTTTATAAATTCAGACCTTGTCAGCTGCGTGTTTATTTCAGCTATTACCATTGCTGGTAGAAAATGGGAGTCAAAGTGTGCAGGAGAAGAGGGGGTGCAGTGGTGTGCCGAGGAGAGACAATGCCAGCAGCTCTGGTCATAGGATCTGGTGTTGGAAGAAATATGTAAATAGAGCGGAAGATCGCAAACATGATGAAGGAAACTGGCAAGGTCAACCCGAGGGAGTTAGAATAAACAATACTTGTTTAAAGCAGAGGGGTCCCTGGAGCTTTAGTTCCTGTGGATGCAAACAGCTTAAGCCGGATCGCAGTCTGAGGTAGCAGCACTTTTACCTTGAATAAACAGGAAATTACAATCTTGTAATGCGTGGAGACCGCAGACGGAGATCTCCGGGTGAACACCTCGGTACTCTAGACGCTCCGCCGGTGGGTCTGTTTATCTCAGCATAGTGTACTCGGGAATTAGGCAGAAAGGAGGAAAGAATGTACCGTTATACTCGAGACTGTGAGTGTAAGTTTGCAAATTCCTCTCCTTGGGAAGTGTGGGAATCTCTGTTATGTGAACTTCACATAAAACACTGAGCTCCTGGGTATGCAGATTAAAAAACCTTAAGAGCATCCCATGCTTCATGGTGCCTTGGTCATGTCAAGGAAGCCGATTTGAGCAAAAGGCTTTTTCTCTAGGGCTCCTGATGACTGGATTCTTCCAGAATTTGTCTTTCTTCAGGAGAGGAGCTGTCAACCAATCACTTGCCCTGTACTTCTGTTCTGAGCCTTGAATGAGGGAAACTGTTATTGGGGGTCGCTTGGGGAAATAAAGGCTCAAGTTGATCTCCATAAGGTGTTTGGGAGTCCTTCAGAACAGAGTGACTGGGATGTTTTGGCATTCTGGGTTGCTGACTCTAAATTCAGGGTGTGTCTGTTTTTCTAGCAAATGACCAATGGTCCCAGATATCCACTGCACTCATATGCCTCCATGGGACCAACGTGCTCATTTCCATCAGTCTGCTATTTGAAACTACTAGCATGTGAAAAAAAAAAAGCCATCCAATCTAAATAAATAGCCACCTGTATTTGTCTTTTGATTTGTTTTGTTTTGTTATTTGTTATTTTAGGACAAAGTTTCTCTGTGGCTTTGGAGAGTGTCCTGAAACTTGTTCAGTAGACCAGGCTGACCTCGGACTCACAGAGATCCCCCTGTCTCTGCCTCCTGAGTGCTGGCATTAAAGATGTGCAGCACCCCTGCCAGGCTTGTATATCTTTTTGAAAGCCTGCAAAAGTGTACCAATCGCTCCAAATGAACTCTTCAATACAGCTTGCCATCGCTTCTTTAGCTATGCAACCACCACACACAGAGCAAGCAGCACTCAACAAAATCAGCACAACATGTGATCCAAGAAACACTAGTAGCATCAGACAAACTGGTTGAAACAGCTTCAGAAAGCATTTCAGGTCCCCAGACCATCAGCACAGTCCAGGCGGTTACCACCGATCACCTCGGGACCCTGCCGTGGAAGGAATGAATGGAGTAGCCCCTACTTTGCTGGCCAGGAAGATTCTGCTTGCTGCCTCTGTTATTTTTGTGCACCTTACAGGCATCCGTCGTCCTCTTCCTTGCTCTCAGCTTCGACAGAGTGACACTGTTTATCAGACACAAAATGATGAGGTAGCTATAAGCCATACCTATCTGAACCGGGCCACAAATGCAAGAGCACTTTGTGAACCTCTAGATGATTTTGACCTTTTCCTTCTCCCCAAGATCCTTTAGTAGTGGACTGGACACATTGATTACATATCACAGATGTTTGCCATTGACCCTTCTTCCAACGTGGAGAAAAGAAAAAGCATGACTGAGAGCGCGGGCCTAATTTAGACAGCACCTCTGCCATTGATGAATATTTATGGAAGCCTTATCTTGTATTTTTAGCAGTAAAGCTCAGGATCTGTTTTACTGAAGCTGTTTATGTATCTAATCAGAGTAGATCAGGAAACGTGGCTGATAGCACGGAGCTGCCTGAGACACACAATATTTGTGGGCCAGCATTAAGGGGACCGTTCGGTGTGAAGGTATGATCGATGAAGTGTGTGTGAGGCTCTGTTTAGACTGAGAGGAACGGCACCCTGGTGGTCACATTCATCCTGAGCAAATCTGTGTCCCTCATGCCGGCCGCAGCGAGAAGCTTGCGGACAAAACTAACGAGAGGATTAAACAGCTCTGCTCTCCACATGGCCCTCACATGGCCGTGGGTCTCAGGCTGGGCAGGCTTCAGCTTGATAAAGGGGTGGGGTAGCGACGGCCAGGGTAGCCCCTGCTCTGCCTACATCAGGGAGCTGAAGGCCATGGCACAGTACTTTGCAACAGAGAGCCTTTGTGTTATTGGTTATAATGAGGGTGTACTGGGGTTCTCCAGAAAAAAAAAAAACAGGAGCTAGAGGAGGAAACGCAGATGAGGTCCAGGCATGGAGAAGGAATTCTGTTCAGGAATCAGGGCTGGCAGTTGAGGACTTTGACAAATCTGAAATTCAGAGAGCTGACGTGCAGATGACAGAGTCAGAGGAGAGCTGTGTTCAAGTCCACAGGCAGCACAAAGACAGTTCTTTTCTCATGAGCTATCTCAGTCTTGCCCCTAAGACCTTCCGACTGAGTAAGAGACTCAGCCCAATATGAAAGGCCACTTTGTGACTCAGCCTTGACTAACTTCAATGCTTCCCTTAAAGTTTGTGTTTGTTAGTTTTTCTTTCTTTCTTTTTTTTGGTGGGGATATCATCCAGAGGTTTATATGTGGTTAATACATGTTCTGCCCCAAATTTACACTTCCAGCCCCTACGGACTAAAGTTTAATGTCTATAGCACTCCTGTGTAGCAAAATCTGGACTGACATTTGACAGATACTGGATGAAGTGGGCATCCTGACCAGGCAAGTTGAACAACACACCAAACTAACAAGGGGTTACGATAGTGCACTCAGAGAAGGTTTTGGAAAACTAAGTAGTGATATCTATAAAATATAAACACAACATGGGCATCAAGTCACTCAATGACTGACCCTACGCCCTAAGATTTGGGGTGGAGCTAATGTAGTCTTTAAGATTAAGTTTTAAAATACTGGGAGCCGTGGGTTATCTCTGGATATAACTCAGTGTTGGCATCTGTGACAGATTCTCTCTCAGCCCCGTTGTGGCAGCCTTCTCCAGTGAGCTTGTGTGCTCTTGGAAATGGAAGTGATGTGTGCCTGTAGAGCACACGTGTTCATCAGTGGCCTAGATTTTACCTGAAGCTCACCTTCTGCTCTTGAGAAACAATAAAGGACTTTGTGGGTACAGTTACTAAACATTTCATGCATGTTTTCATGCCCTGTGTCCCCAGTAACTTGGAAGGTGCAGTAAGTCGAGGTTTCGTTTAATGCTGTCTTGCAAAGTGCTTGCACCAGGGTTCGAATAGGCAATTTAAGAACGTGGCTTCCACGCACGTCTTTTCCTCCCTGGCATAAAACTCAGCCTTAAAGAGGACTTCATTGTTTCCGTCTCAATGTCCTTTTGTGAGAGGAGAAAACTGGCAGGCAGGAGTGGAAGGCTACCTTTCCGAGATTTATTAGGCGTCTTGGAGGGCTCGGTAAACTAGGAAGGTAGCTGTGTTATCCTACGGCACTCAAGACCGATTTAGTTTCATGTCAGTTCTGGAACTGCAACCACAATATGAGCTGTAATGTTATGAATTGCTCTTTGGAGTAGCTGAGCCTGCAGGTGCGGGAGTCAGAAGGTGGAAGAGCAGAGGAAGCAGAAGGCTGGCGATTGCTACACCCCACATACACGTTTCACCAAAGCACTTGAGTACTCATTTGTCCCCAATTTCACCCAAAAAGTTCAAGTTTTTCCCCTGTGTTTCTTTTTTCAAATATCCTTTCTCCCTCAATATAGAATCTGGAGTGTGCAGCTAGAGCGTTCGAGGCTTTTTGTTGAGATGGTTACATAAAGTTCGCCCATGTGAAACTCAAAACCTCATCACCCCTCCTCTAACAGAAGAATTCCTGAAAGGTGTGTTAAAGCAAATAGGAAGCACTGGGTCCTCATAAGAGTGACAGGCTGTGACTCAGTTTCTAGCCCTCGCCTTGACAGGAACAAGCGCCACGTTATGCTGTTGACGGGAAGTTACACAGTCAGTATCAAAACCCACCTCCCCACAGTCTGTTTATTCCATGACAACAGAGCTTTGTCCACGATGGTGAGCCAATTACTCTCCTTTGTCATTTGAAATCGTAAGGGTCCAAGCATGCGTGGACAATCAGTTGGTACTGGGACCTACAACTCTGCGTTTTGATCAGTTGTGGTTTTTGAAATAGTCTCCGTCCGTTCCAAAGAGAAGTTACCTTGATGGAGGGTGGGGACTACCCTCGCGTGGGCATGGGAACAAATATTTAGAATGTAGTTAGAGATTGTGCTGGTTCAATAAAGTGGTGGTCATAGGTTCTCTTTGAAGATCCATGACTATACTAGTCCTAAGTAGTGGGTTATATTTCCAGTCCCAGGTATGATTTCCACTCGTGTTGGACTTACATTCTTCTAGCTGGCTTTTGTTAGCATCAAGATATATGCGCCATTCCTGTGCTGATAGGGTTATCATGCCATGCTGGTTGTTGTTCATAGGTGTCATACCTGGTTAGGGACATTGGTGACCTCTTCCTTTGGAAGTTTGCATGTCACCCTCTGGTGTGAAAATGAGTTGTCAGGGAGAAGGCTACCGGGTCAGAACCAGCTCAGGTCCTCTAGATTCTATGTCCAAAGCACACAGTATCTCTGAAATAGTGATTTATCTTCTACCTCTGGGAAACATCCAAGGGCAATTGTAATAGCTTGGAATGTTTGAGAGTCTCTTGGACTGCCCTGACTAACAACTCGAAAGGGGACTTCTCTTGCCTGGTTTTTTAGAATTTGTTAGATGGTCTATGGATCTTGGGAGGCATTGTCAGCCAAATAAGAAAATGTCATTTAAACTACACACACACACACACACACATAGGAGGAATGAAGAGAACAGAAGGGAGTGGAGGGGAGCAGAAAATGGGAGAAGAGGGGAAGGGAAGAAATCAGAGACAGAGGAGCTAAAGAAGAGAGATGAGGGATGAGAGGGGAGGCAGAGAAAAATAGAGGAGAAGGGAGGGAGACAGAAGGGAAGGACTGGGGAAGAAATCATGCCTAAGGATGCTGTTTCATGCTCCTCTGATAAGGACACTAGCCTCAGCATGGGGGCCGCCAGATGACTTCGCTTAAATCTATTCACCTTCCAAGGAGGTAGGGATACATCTGGGGCAATAACAAGTGCTAGGTACTGATACCAGAAGCTTTATCCATGAATGAATGGATAGATAGATAGATGATAGATAGATGATAGATCGATCAATAAATGAACAACCCTGGTCATTTCCTGATGTCCATCAACTCTGTGAACATCTATTGCTAAATAAACATTTGAAGTTCTTGTCATTGCTAAATTTTCCTGCTCCTTAATCAAATTTACTAGTTACTCCTTAATTGAAATTGCCCATTTTTGCTTAATTGACCTCCTCATTCATAGCAGCTATCACTTATTCATTTTTCTGCCAACACACAACATTAAGAAACCTCTCTATCACTGGGTCCAGGGGTAGGTTGATCCCGAATTTCCTGAGAAACCGAAACACTGATTTCCAAAGTGGTTGCACAAGATTGCATTCCCACCAGCAATGGATGAGGGTACCCCTTCCTCCACAGCCTCTCCAGGAAAGGCTATCATTGGTGTTTTTGATTTTGGCCATTCTGACAGGTGTAAGATGATATCTCAAAGTTGTTTTGATTTGCATCTCCCTAATGGCTAAGGAGGTTGAGCATGACCTTAAGTGTCTTTTGGCCATTTGAACTTCTTCTGTTGAGAATTCTCTGTTCAGTTCAGTGCCCCATTTTTTAATTGGGTTAATTAGCATTTTGAAGTCTAGTTTCTTGAGTTCTCTATAAATTTTGGAGATCAGGCCTTTGTCTGTTGCAGGGTCAGGAAATTCGGGATCAACCTACCCCTGGACCCAGCAATACCACTCTTGGGAATATACCCAAGAGATGCCCTATCACATGACAAAAGCATTTGTTCAACTATGTTCATAGCAGTATTATTTGTAATAGCCAGAACCTGGAAACAACCTAGATGCCCCTCAATGGAAGAATGGATGAAGAAAGTGTGGAATATATACACATTAGAGTACTACGCTGCGGTAAAAAACAATGACTTCTCGAATTTTGCATGCAAATGGATGGAAATAGAAAACACTATCCTGAGTGAGGTAACCCAGACCCAAAAAGAGGAACATGGGATGTACTCACTCATAATTGGTTTCTAGCCATAAATAATGTTCACGAAGTATATAATTGGTGAACCTAAAGAAGCTAAAAAAGAAGGTGAACCCAAGGAAAAACATATAATTATCCTCTTGGTTATGGGAAGAAGACAAATTGCCGGGGAGAAACTTTGGGATCTTGGGGGTGGGGTGGGATGGGAGTATCGGGGGATGGTGAGAGAAAACTGAGAAGGGGAGGATGAGGGAAACTTGGGGAAACAGGATGATTGGGATAAAGGAAGGTTGGATAGGGGAGCACGGAAGCACAATTCTTAGTTAAGGGAGCCACCTTAGGGTTGGCAAGAGACTTGAACCTAGAGTGGCTCCCAGGAGCCCAAGGCGAGGTCCCCAGTTAGTTACTTGGGCAGCTGAGGATAGGGAACCTGAAATGACTCTATCCTATATCAATGCTGACGAATATCTTGCATATCACCATAGAACCTTCATCTGGTGATGGATGGAGATAGTCACAGAGACCAACACTGGAGCACCGGACTGAGCTCCCAAGTTCCCAATGAGGAGCGGAAAGAGGGAGAACATGAGCAAGGAAGTCAGGACCACGAGGGGTGCACCCAACCACTGAGACAGTGTGGCTGATCTATTGGGAGCTCACCAAGGCCAGCTGGACTGTGACGGAAGAAGCATGGGATAAAACAGGACTCTCTGAACATGGCGAACAATGGGGGCTGATGAGAAGCCAAGGACAATGGCCCTGGGTTTTGATCCTACTTCAAGTTCGGGCTTTGTGGGAGCCTAGCCAGTTTGGATGTTCACCTTCCTAGACATGGACGGAGGGGGGAGGGCCTTGGACTTTCCACAGGGCAGGGAACCCTGACTGCTCTTTGGTCTGGAGAGGGAGGGGGAGAGGAGTGGGGGGAGGGGGAGAAGGGTGGGAGGAGGGGGAGGGAAATGGGAGGCGGGGAGGAGGGGGAAACTTTTTTTTTCTTTTTCTCAATAAAAAATTAAAAAAAAATAAAAATAAAAAAAGAAAGAAACCTCTCTATCATGAGTATAAATCAACTCATGGGCAATCCTCATACTTTCAGTGCACAAACGTAACACAAACCATTCTTTTAAAGCCTATTGCAATTACAATCTGGCTAACCGGATTTCCACGTAGGTGGCTAAGGGAGAGCAGAGCTGCCTTCTTAAGGTTTCTAATGCTCTGCAATGAAAGAGGGTGCCCGTGTTTGTTTGTTTGTTGTTGTTGTTGTTGTTGTCTGAGTCAGAGCTTCTCTGTAGAGCCCTGGCTATCCTAGATCTCGCTCTGCAGACCAAACTAGCTTTGAACTCAGAGATCTGCCTGCCTCTATTCCCAAGGGAATTAAAGCTCTGTGCCACCACAGCTTGCTAATTCTTTGTCTTGACACCATCTACCTTGTGGTAGGAGACTGCGGTAGGGGTAGGATGAGCTACAGAGCCAGCTCCACCAGCTGAGGTCCTTCCAGTGGGTTTGTGACTATGGTCTATGTATCCTTAGGATTTCCATGGGACGTGACATTTGTCAAAGAAATAAGCAGAGACAGAGAGAGAGAGAGAGAGAGAGAGAGAGAGAGAAACATACAGAGAGAGGCAGACACACACATACACACACACACACATAAAGAGAGAGAGAGAGAGAGCAATTACAGAGCATATGTGTTAGCAGGGCAGCCTAGAGGAGACTCCCACCCTATCTCTGATCTCCTCAGTCAATTTCAAACTTTTCTCTTCCTTGTCAAGATTCATCAGTGTTTCATACAGAGCTTTAGGTGACTTGTCCAGAAAGACATTTGTCTGTAGAGATGAGATGAGGGCCACCAGATCTCTGCCAGCCACATGGTCACAGGTATGAGTTTTGTAATAGAGAGTTGCTGAAGAGCACACTTAAAATGTCACTTTTCATAAACTTCTCCCCACATCCAAAGACATAAAACCTTGGCTGGATTTATTTGTAAAACTAAAATTGCACTGAGAGAGCCCTAGCTCACTTCCCCACAAGAACCCAAACCAATTGGGAATTTAAGCGCTGTGAAACTAGCGAATATATTGTTGGACAATATCCTATGAATTCCAGCGGGAACGTTGAGAACCAGGACCTTCTCGGATGCCTCAGTTCTGTCTAAGTAACCTCCAAGTTCAGTTTGGTAGCAAGAGGTCCAGCGTGAGTTCAGTAAAAGTAAGGCTTTAGGTCGATTCCAGCAATTCTGCTCTTAAACCAAGAAGGAAAAGCTACCGGAAGTTGCGTGGAGGTCATACCTGATCCTCTGCATTCTGAGTTCGCTATCACAGAGGATGTGCAAGTAGACCTTTCCCCCGCCCTACTCATACTCCAATCATCTCATCCTGGTCACATCTCACTTGGAGAAACACCTCCAGGAGGGGATGGGTTCACAGTTCCCAATAAAACAAAACTGAAGCCTCCGCAAACCACGAGGCCCCGGCCCTTTCGTGGGCCTTGCTCATATATCATCAACACAATTAAACCTGTCCCCACTCTTGAAAGCTGCTTGAGTTTCCCCGATAATCTACTCCGGCAGGGCCTGCCTTTAATGTTCTGACTCTTGCTCAAAATGAAATTGACTGGCCGCCCCGCTCTGTATACGCTGAAATTCAAAGGAATCAATTAAACCAGCCGTATTTCCACGTGGGAGGGGCGCTACTGCTGCTCCCCACACAGCTTAAGCTGTCTTCTCGTAGTTTATGATGTCAGCAGGAGCTCCCGATTGAAATATAGCACGAAGGCCGGGCCCACCCCCTTGCTGGCCCGCGGTCTGCAGTATATATTATTCCTGTGCCGTTCCGAGACAGCTGTGTGAATTAATGAACTGGTGTGAGAATTGGAGTTGGCCTGCAGCCCCGTTTAAAAGTCATGTCGATGACTTCAGAAAAAAACAGCAGAGAATGCTTAGGAGAATAAATCCATTTCTTAATAACTCAGGATGCCCACATTATTCAGAACCAACATGGAAAATGATTATTTCATAGGAATGAAAAGTTCCCATGAAAAAGACATTTAGCCAACCCAGGCAACTATAAACTCTAATTGGTTTTTCACAGTGCGGACCAGTTTGCTCTCTAGGGAGTGTAGAATATCAATCTTGCACCTGTACTTTAACTCCAGACTTATAGTATTTCAACCATTAAACATTTTTCATTAAAGCACTTCATATAGAATTAGTCTAATCTGATTTTAACAAAAGTATTCTCTGTTTGCTTTTCCACACTGTATTAGGACAGATGAGGTTAGAAGTAGAAAGGCCGCCCTTTTGTTCCCTGGTAAAAAACAAAAGGCCATCCTGGCTCAATTCACTTCAAAGATGGCCCTCAGCAAGCTGCCTGTCCTTTGAAATAAGCACAGTGTTTGTAAGTCAACTTCTAGGCTCCAAAGAAGCTAGACACATGATCGAGGCTCTTAGTGGGCTGAGAAAGATGGAGCATTTTTAGAGCAGTTGGGACCTGAGAAAATGTGTGGAGGGTTGTATCTCATAGCTCGGGTTTTATAGCCCCTGTCCTGCTGGTGATCTTTGGTGAACAGCTGCAGGGTCTTAGGATGCTTTGAGTTTAGCTTCGAGGAAAGACACTGGGAGGGAGACAGTAGCATAGCTCTGACTTATTGCAAACTTCCATCAAAGAAGCGACTTTCAGACAAAACAGTGGCTTCCAGAGAGTTCTCCCCAAAGGGCAAAGAACAGCCTCCTCCAGAGAGTTCTCCCCAAAGGGCAAAGAGCAGCCTCCTCCAGCGAGCTTCTCCCCGAAGGGCGAAGTTCTGTTCTTTCACTCTCAGGATGTGGATTTCTCAGAACTGAGAACAGCTGGTGCAAAGAAAAGTGGCTTCCCATGAGAATGACAGCAAGTTCCAGTAAGCAAGTTCGCTTACACTTCCTGACTTAATTTTCTTGGGCTTAACAACTGTTTAAGAAATTTTATTGTAATTTCTTTGGTTGACACTACAACTTGACACGAAATCAAACTCATGGGGGTAGTTGACAGTTCATAGCTTGCTAAATAGTGCTAGACTTAACTTTAGCAATATAAACCACAGTTTGTCGATCAATGCTGGCCTATAAAATATGATCTAGAAAGTTTTCATTATGCCTACCGAAATATTGGACCTTCTAATATAGTTTGATAAAATTTGCCATTCAGTTTCACACAGCCAACTTCTCCCCACACTGCCCATTCCCTGGCTTTGGTAGTGCACACTGGTTTAGGAAACTGTAAAGCACACATAGGTCCTGATACTCAATTTCCTGGCCCACAGACATGGCTCTCAGTGAAGACCTCACACAGTTTTTTTGAAGTCACTGAGAAGGTAAACCAGTGGACTGAATCATGGCTAGGTAACAGAAGCAGAAGGCCCCATTACCCAGAGATCTATCTGGGTTAATAGATGAGAACAAGAACCCATCAACATCCGAAGCCCCTTGCCCACACCTTAGGGAATCAATCTTAACTTACTGTGAATAAACATTCTACCATGCTCCCGTTCACAGAATTTCTAGGTGCCATTTGCTAAAGTTCTAACCAGTCTAGAAAACCACCTCTTGTTTGTCCTTCTTTGTCAAGAGGGACATGTAAAGAAAGAATGGTCTCTCTTGATGGTCAGGGTGTGGCTGTGAAGGCTCCTATTTTGCCTAAGTAGGACTTAAAACATAGAAAGGAGAACTCTGGCTTTGGGTGGGGGATGCTGGTCAAAGCCAAACATTAGTCATCTATCAGATGAACTTCAGCAGCTGAGTGCTGTGCTGGCTAGTTTTATGTTAACTTGACACTTGCTAGAGTCATCAGAATAAAGGGAACCTCAACTGAGAAAGTGCCCCTGTAAGATCTGGTTAAAGGACCTTCTTAAATAGTGATTGGCTGGGGAGGGCCCAGCCCATGGTGAGTAGTGCCATCCCTGGGCTGGTGATCCTGGGAACTATAAAAAAGCAGGCTGAGCAAGCCATGAAGAACAAGCCAGTAAGCAGTACCCCTCCATGGCATCTGTGTCAGCTCCTTCCTCCAGATTCCTGCCTTGCTTGCGTTCCTGTCCTGACTTCCTCTGATGATGAACAGTGCTGTGGAAGTGTAAGCTGAATAAACCCTTTCCTCCAAGTTGTCTTGGCCATGGTGT
>JABTXL010000001.1:1491806-1505642 GCA_025134845.1 Neodon shergylaensis
ATGGTGTTTCATGGCAAAAATAGAAAATCTGACAAGGACAAGCACAGTGAGATTTATATGAAGAGGCAGGTAAAGGAACCAGTATAAACATTCAAAGAGCCAGGAGTATAAATGTTAGCCTCAGCTACATTTGGGGCTCATATACCTCTTTGTGGGTTAAGGGTCCAGATACCAGCTGGCTCTCAACAGCTTGTGGTTGCTTCCTCAGCAGTGCAGAGAACCAGGCCAAACACCTGGGTCTCAAGAGAAGATGCTCCTAAGAATCCCCTCAGCGTGCGTTGAGACACTCTTACCTTGGTGTGAGGTAAGTCGAGCGGTGAGTGGATTTCTTATACTCGTCTACGCTGGCTGATGTAGGCAGAAATTGTCTATAAATTGCTGGTTCCCAGAGACCATAGCACAGCATGTAAGACCACCACAACCTTTCTGGGAGGCTAAAAATCAATCAGCACTCATCTTTTAAGCTGAATTGTTTTAGAGCATCACTCTTTGAGGAAAAGTCCTCTGAATTGCTGTCCCATATCTGGTGTCATCCTTTTTGTTTGTTTGTTTTGGCCAAAATAGAAACTGAACCCAGGGCCTTTTGCACACCAGCCTGCACCACTGAATTCAGTTCCAGGCCCCTTCCTTGTATGGGGAGAGAAAGCCACAGACGAAGGGAAGGAAAGAAGGACACAGAAAGAGAGAAGACTGAATGAACATTGGAGCATGGGAAACGAAAGCAAACTGGTGGGTTCTTAAACAATGACCACACTATCGATACAGTCCTTGTCAACAACTAGCCTCAGTGGGCTACAAATCAACATGAATAGGCATGAAAGTGAGAGGCAATTTGTAAGGAAGTGTGTCGGGGTTGATAATAAGAATATAAGAGAGGGTGGGGGTAAGAGGGTCAGTATGCATTATATGCCTGTATAAAATGTCAACAGAATGCATTTAATAAATAAAGAAGAAACTAAAGGGAAAATCTTAGGCACAGCACTGAAAATATGGAGCTGACACACGATCCCAACTACAGATTTCAGTTAGTGTCAGATCTCATTGTCTAAGATGTATGTAGGAGACAATGAAGAGAAAGTCTAGGACCAGGCACTGATTGCACTGAAGACACATCTGCCCCATCCCAGGCCTGTCTTTCTTCTGCCCACAGTTTCACTGGGACTGCATCCTTGACATGCACGGCTCTTTCCTTGCACATCAGAGGATGGCGGGGAGTTCCCTACAGTTCCTGCTATATAACAACATCTAAAACTGCAGGAGCCAGTGGGAATGTGAGGTAGGCAGAGGTCAGTACACCTTGGCTGGGGACCTGGGCTCTGCTCCACGCATCTTTCATCCTGTCTGTGACCATGAGATAGAAGAAGCATTATGAGTTCCAGCCCAGATTTGAAGCATATCATTCTAGAAATGCTTTCCTAGGGACATAAACACTATATTAGCCTAAACTTGATATCATACTTGAAGTACAATTATGAGATTTAAAAAAATCCATGAAAGTACATTGGAAGCATTTTCTATTCTATTAATGTCAGATCATTAATTCATTTTCAGTCTAGAAAGCGGCCTGGAGATATGATATATTTGCTTACCACCGTTCTTGAGTCATAAAGTGCAGAGAAACCCATGTGATTAGGATGGACATCAAGGAGAGATGAGAAACCAAGATCTGATTTTAAAACATCAACAACAACAACGACAAAATACTCACGTGATGCAACTTAAAAATTGGCTTCTTCTTCAGAAAAGGCATTCGTCAATCCTTGGCCTTTAGTAAGCAGTATTTTAGATCAGGGAGAAACAGGGAAGTTTGTGTTATTCCTCAAATTAGCACATAGTGCCGGCAGATGTCAACTTAACCACAGTACTTTGCTTCAGCAATATTATCCCTCTAAACAATAGGAAAATTTTACAGTTGCTAATTTTAATGCCTGGATAATGTTTCAGGTGGTTTTCCAGTGACCATCAGATCAAGAAGGAATGCTATTTGAGAAATCGACTTTTTAAACCAAGCATAGCCCCAACTCTACTACTCTATTAGATCTTGGACTAATAAGTAGAGACAGATCTTTTGAAATCAAAGTACATCTTAGGAGAATGTGCGTGCGCAGTTTTCACAGTTCCTGTGATGGTGAAGACATTTCAAACCATAGCAAATAGAAGGGAAGTACAGGAATGCATAAAAACGTAAACCTTGACGATCTACTGAGAGGAGATGGGAGTGTCACTTCAAATCTCTGGCAGGTCACTTCCAGTGACACTTTCTACTGACAATGAGGCTGGAAGCCAAGTGAGAGCATGGGGAGCCTCACTCTGCAGGGAGGGCAACTGGAAACTCTTAGATGCAATTACCAACTACAGTCACTAGGTGGTACAGTTGTGCACAGTAGTGCTTGATCTTCAACCTCTGACCTTTCTCCCTGGCTTCCTGGATATTAGAGATGTATCTCTGCCTCCATCCTAACTGTAGGTTTTGACTTAATTGTTTTTCCTTTGTATTTTTTTCTTGTAATATATCCTGCTTAGTGGTCCCTTTCCCTCCTCTCAGTTCCTCCCCAGCTCCCATTCAGATCCACCCCATTTCTGTCTCTCACTAGAAAACAAACAAAATTACAATATAATATAATATAATGTGATAAAACAAAAAGATATCACGTCAGAATAGGACAAAACAAACAAAAGGAAAAGAATCTAAGCAAAGATATAAGAAACAAAAACAGACACACAATCCACTGGTTTGCATATTCAGGAATACCATCAATACTAAAAGTGAAGCCATATGCATATATATGGAAAGGATGCATGGGGTTTAAAAAAGAGAGGAGGGGATAAATAAGAAAAATTAAAAGATAATTAAAAGTAAAAAAGAAAAAGCCCTGAGACAACATTATGAGACAAAGAACATCCAAAGATGCCGTTGAGGTTGGTTTTTGTTGGCCATCTACTCCTGGGCAGGCAGCCTGAACTCAAGAATAGTTTGTTTACCTAGTGAGATTCTCCTGGAGGAAAAGAAATTCTCATTTTTAAGTGGCTATCAAGGAGAGCTAGCTTCCGGGTTAGGGACTGGGACATGTGTCACTCCTCTCAGCTCCAGGATCTCACTTGGTGCAGTCCCGTGCAGGCCCTGTGAATTTGCCTCAGTCTCTATGAGATCATAGGAGCTTTGATCACACTGACTTGGCCAACCTTGTTTTCTTGTCCTCCATTCCCTTTGGTTCTCACGCTCTTTCTGCCTCCTCTTCTATGGAGGAGGCATATCTATCTTCCATGAGCCTTGAGAGGAAGAATTTGATAGAGACATTCCATTTAGGGATGAGGGTTCCACGGTCTCTCACTCTGCATACTTCTGGCTGTGGATTTCTGTATTTTTTCCCCTCTGCTGCAGGAGGAAGCTTCTCTGGCTGGGCAAGGCACTGATTTATGAGTATAGCAGGATGTCATTAGGTGTCACTTTATTGCTATGCTTTGTTATCACTTAGAACAGCAGTATTTGGTTTTACTCTAGGTACCTGGGCTATCTCGTTTCAGGTTCTTGGTCCATTAAGCAGCTTTGGATATGGGTTCCATGAGTTCCATCTCCTAGAGGGGCCTTAAGTCAAATCAGATAGTAGTTGGTTACTACACTAAGTTTTATGTCACTATCACACTAACATAGCTTGCAGGCAAGACACCACAGTAGATCTAAGGGTTTGCAGCAAAAGATTTGTAACTGGGCTGGTGGTTACCTTTCTCCTTTGGCAGCATGCAGAGCACCTTCCAGTAGCATGAACATTAGTCTGCAGGGGTGAAAGGCTTTAGGTAGGCATCAGCTCAACTTCTCCATAATCAGTGAATTATGTAGGTGCTGCTGTCTTCAACAATAGAACCTTGCAATCCATTTCTATAGAGCAACCCATAGCCTTGGCAACAGCCTGAATCATATGGAGGTTCCTATGGGCCTTCTCTGGCTAAGAGCACAGTTAGATGTAACCCATTCCTAGTACTAGAAGCTTCATTTAATGACAAGAAGTGTCCAGTTGAGGCTTTATCTCCCTCATCGTTTGGCAATTTCTTATATATGCATATATTTTAGGAAGTGTCTAATTGTATCAGGTCTCAATCCCAGCACTTGAGAGGCAGGGGCAGGCAGATCTCTGTGAATTTGAGGCCATCCTGGTCTATAAAACAAATTCCAGGACAGCCAGAGCTATTACACAGAGAACCCCTGTCTCAAAATACACAAAACAACAATAAAAAGAATATGACCAATGAGCTGGGGGCATAGGCCAGTGGCAGGTTATTTGTCTAGCTTCATGAGATGTTAGGCTCAATCTTAAGGAGCTGGAGAGATTACTCAGGGGGTTAAGAACACTTAACAGAGATGCCTCAGAGGTTAAGAGCACTGACTACTCTTCCAGAGGTCCTGAGTTCAATTCCCAGCAACCACATGGTGGCTCACAGCCATCTATAATGAGATTTGGTGCCCTCTTCTGGCATGCAAACATACATGGAAGGAATGTTGTATACATAATAAATAAATAATTTTTTTAAAAAAAAAGAGTAGTCTGCTCTTCCAGAGAACCCAAGTTCAATTCCCAGCACCCACAGGGAAGCTAACAACTGTCTGTAACTCCAATATCTGACCCTCTCACACAGACATGCAGGCAAAACACCAATGCAATAAATTTTTAAAAGTCTTCTAGGTACATTCAATTTATGACCAGTTATCTCTGGCATTTCTTTGTTTAGTTTTGTCTAAATGATATGTCTATTGGCAAGACTGGGGCATTGGAGTCTCCTATGACCAGTATGTAGGGTCAACATGTGATTTTAGCTATAGTAGAGTTTCTTTTATGAACCCAGTTGTTCTTTGGGGCATAGATGTTAAGAACTGCAATGTCCTCTTGGTGAATTTTTTTTCTTGGAGGCATATGTAGTGTCCTTTCCTATCTCTTCTGATTCGTTTTGGTTTGAAGTCTATTTTATCAGATATTAGAATAGCTACACACACTTTCTTCTTAGCTCTACCCTCTTGTCATATCTTTTTCTATTCTTTTACCCTGAGGTGATGTCTATCCTTGATGTTAAGGTGCTTTTCTTCAATGCAGCAAAAGGATGAATCCTTTTTAATTTTTTTACATCTATTCTATTAGTCTGTATCTTTTTATTGGGAAATTGAAATAATCGATGTTGAGAGTAATCATGAAGTGTTGGTTGATTCCTGTTATTTTGTTGTGGTGGCATTATTGTTCTCTCTCTCTCTGTGTGTGTGTGTGTGTGTGTGTGTGTATGTTTCTTCCCCTCTTTTGGCTTGCTGATCTGTGATTATTCCTGTGTATTCTTGGGTGAGGTTGACCTCTAGTCAACTTCCTTCTAGTACCTTCTGTGTGCTGGATTTGTAGATAGAAGCTGATTAAATTTGTTTTTGTCATGTAATGACTTATTTTCTTTATCTATACCTGCTCTAAAGTAATATAGCAAAAAAACTTTTAAGAAAAGAATAACTGCTTCTCTGAATCAGAAGATCATTTTCTAAAACTGTGCAACCTCCAAGAAAGCACACCTTAGGAAGAGATGGCCTAAATCATGTACAGTGAGTTTAGTTAGTTCGTTTCTTGGAATGGAAACCACAGCTCCAAATTCATAAAGTAACTTTGAATTTCATACTTGATTGATTTACTTTTCCTCTTTTGCATTCAAGTTTTGGGGTATAATCATTTAGGAAAAGTAGAGTAGAGTTGAACATCCCGTACGTTGGTACGTCGTTGCTCTTACAATTTCTGTGTTCCCCTTCCTTGTTCAAGAACAACACAGACAGACTTCCAGCACTTTGAGGAAAAGCTTTTGGAAGCCTTAGGTGAACCAATCAGGACAGAAGAAGTTAAGTCTTAGCAGCATCATTGTCCATGCTGTTCCACAGAATCTGCATTTGATCAGTTTTCCTCACTTGGAAACATTTAAACTTCCAGAGGATACAAGTTGGGACTGTGTTAGGGACACAGTGATACTACAAACATCTTGAAGGTTTTTTGAGTTTCCATCATTTATCTGTTCTAGAAAAAATTCTTAGAGATTAGCAAAAAACAAACAAACAAACAAACAAAAAAAACAAATCACAGAACATCCAGAAAGTAAGAACCAACTCGCTGACCACCCTGAAATCTGTGCTGTTATCCTAGATTAAATCTGTGACTCTGTAGTAACTCTCCTGAGTTTATCCTCAAATTGCTAACATTTTCTATGTGATTCCATTTGTGAGTCGCCAGGCCATCTGTTCATTCAAGATGGCTCTTTCCTCAGAGACCCCAGAAAAAAGGAAAACTGTAAAACAGCAACCATAAGCAATGCAATCACCATTTCTATGACACAGTCAGGTCCAGCACAGGCTGTGGAATGATGGATTTTGAACTGTTGAAAAAGGACTACAAGGAGCAAGTAGCCCTGGCAGGTCATGGGACAGAGAGGGTGGTGAGGTGTGAACACTACTTGCAGACACTTGGTTACTTTAAATGAAGAATCCAGGCATGTCCAACTGGGGTCTGAGGACCACATGTGTACCAGGATCGTTATGAATGTAGCCCAACACAAAATCATAACTTTTTGAGATTTTTATTTGTTTTGAAACTCTATTGTGCAGTTCTGAAGTGTGAATTTCTGGAGAATGTCTCCTACAATATTGGGAGTTGGGCACACCTGTAAGCCTTTCGTACACACCAGGTTTAACATGCCTCTATCACCAATAAAAATGATACCAAACACAGTGGTCACTTTTTGTACTCTAGTCAAGAAGTGGAAAATAAGCTTAGGGAACTTACATTCCCGTTTTGTTTTATAAGTAGACAACACGCGAACTAGAAAGCCCCTGCCATCATACTACAGAATAGGAGGGTTTGAGCATCACCCCTATTTCCTGATTGAAGGGCAGATCCCCAGTGCATCTCTGCATCTCCACCAGCCTCCCGTCCCACGTGCTTCAGTCAGCAGCTAAAGCACTGTCAGTTCCCAGACCCACGCTGTCACGTGATCTCTCTCTGAATGCCTGCACTATTCATTTTCTCCAGTCCCCCATGCCTATATGAATTCATTCCCAAAGGCACATCTCAGATCATGCTTACTCATACAAGGCTCTGACTCCAGAGTAGCTGTCACATGTGCCATCTATAAACTCTATAGCACTGTGTATCTGCGGACATGTTATAATTGCTGTGAGTTATCCTGTGCCTTTAATTCTAAGAGTTTGATGTCTTGCCTTTTTTATCTTGACCAGAAGCTCCTGGTTAAGAGAGATGATTCAATAAACACACACCCAGGCCCTGCTGGCTAAACTGATAGAAATGGGTACTTCTTGTTCTTAGTATGTTCATCCTCGAACCAGAAGTCATATATGGTCATATAGATTAGAGGAAGTGGAATCTGTTGCTGGCTCCTTGTCTCTTCATGGCAGCTCTCGTTCTTCCACAGTTTCTTTAAATCTCAGTGCTTTCTCATGGGCTGAAAGCAGAACTAGGTGGAAGCCATTGGTAGCTCTTTTCAATCTGAGAATTCCGCGATTCTGCCAAAGTTGTTACAGTCAGGTCTGACATTGGGCATTCCATTGCTTTTTCCAAGTAAATCAGATTGGGAGCACTTTGCAAACATGTTTGCATTTTTCTAAGGAAAGTATGGTTAAAACTGCAATTCAGCTGGATAAAATAAAATATAAACTCGGTTTGATAAAAATGAAACAGAGGGGAGGATCCGATTGCGGACTTTGCAGCTGTGCAGTTCTATGAAACAATGCACATAACTAGCACATGATAGAAGATAGGGGTGGTAGGCTATTTAATTTTTAACAATATTCTGATGTAGTGACCCCAACAGTCATGGTCCAAAACCAGGAGCTGCCATTTAGAGTCACAGCTCTACCTACCCCATTTAGTAATCTGCTTTTTTTTCCTAATATTTCTTTTCAATGAAATTCTAACTTCATTGCCAGAAAAATGATGGGGCTATTTTTGATCCTGTAAAATGACAAGAAGATACATGGCTGTGGCCATTTGTACACAAGAATGCACATAGTCTACAGTTCTTCAGCATTAGAGAAAACGAGATAGTATTCATATTAAAACATGAAGTAGTTGCCTGTCCTGGTGGTGTGTGCCTGTGATCCCAGTCCTCAGCAAGCTAAGGTGAAGTTATTACTAACCTGAAGTTACTACTTCAGGTACAAAGCCAGCCTGGGCTATGAGACTCTGTCACAAACAAACGACAAGAACCACTCAACCAATCAAAAGCGGGGTGTGTGGGAGCATGAGTGTGTGTGTGTAACAATTGATCTGAGTTCTTTCCTCCACAACCCTGAGCATCCTCTTAGCTCCCTTGGCTGGCTTCTGTCCTCCTGGCCCTGGCCTATCTGTGAGCTCTCTTCTCTCAGATGCCCCTTCAAGTTCCTGACTTTGTGGTATGTATTTTCTCCTATATCATATAAATTACATTAAATTTGCTTTAAAACAAAAGTGACATCATTAAATCTACCCTGTTCCATACTAGTTTATTTCCCCCTTTCTTTTTATGGTCAAATTAGAGTTGTCCCAGGCTATGGGGGAGGCAGTTTTGTGGTAGAATGTTTGACTAGCATGTGTAAAGGCCCAGAATGGGAGAGAGAGGAGGTAAATAGGTAGGTAGGTAGGGGGAGAGAGAGAGAGAGAGAGAGAGAGAGAGAGAGAGAGAGAAGAGAGAGAAGGGGCTAGAGAGAGGGAGGGAAGGAGGGAGAGGGAGGAAGGAAGAGAGAAAGGGAGGGACAGAGAGAGAGAGGAGGTGGGGAGGGAGAGAGAGAGACTAAGACACAAAGAGATGGGGGGAGAGAGAGGGAGGGAAGGAGGGAGGGAGGGAGAAAAAAGGAGGGACAGAGCAAGTTTATTTAAAGAGAACAGTTTCACTTCTTATTTTCTTTAGGAGACTTCCCTCTATCTTACCTTTTCTTTCTGTTTTTTAAAAGATGACTTTTAGAAATACAATTCGAAATTCTCTATCCTCCTTATGCAAAGTGACTCCCTTACTCTTCTAGTTCGGAACACTTCTCTCTGCCATCTGTTCTACATGCACTGCCCTGACATTCTGGGTCCCACTTCATGCTGGAAGTGCCTCGCCCACCACAAATGCACATACTTCTATTCTTTTTCTGGTTCAAGGGTGAACTTCTATGTGATCCCAAGGGTTTGTCAAACCCTAAAGCTTATGTCCCTCCCTAAGCACCTCTCAAGTGCACCTATTTGCATTATCCCTGCTGCGGTATTAGTTTCTTTCTCCTGCTGCTGCCTCTCTTTGTTTTCATACACTCCTCCAGTCTGTCTTCCTCCTACCGTTGGGGAGGCACTGCAGGAGAATGAAACGTGCATCTCATTGGTTCGTAGCTCAGCTAGGTACTGACTCTGTGTGCGATTTAGGAAAGAAGCAGTGCAGCACTCACCCCTTGGGTAACGGTGGGAATGGAATACATGCACGAATGCAAATGGCCTAGAAAACACCTTGCTCAGAATAAGTACTCTTTATCTGCAGTTACTATTCTTGCAGCGTCTTATCACCTATAGAATTATTTTCAAGGCAATATTTTCATGCAAACCTAATAACATCCTCCCCTGGAGAAATGCTCTACATTCTTTGAGCTTTAGGGAAGTCTCTCTGCCCTTCCCCATATGCCCCAATTCTCTCTCCAGCCTTCCAGAGCTTCAGATGAAGGGTGCTCCCAGCCTTCTCCCAGACCCAAGCCTTTTCTTTAACCTCCTTTCCTGGTGACTTATTCTCCTGAAGCAGTTTTCCTCCCTATGTGCTGGATGGATTTCAAGTCTTCCTTCAAAATCATTCCAAAAATCAAGTTTAGTATGTAAGGAAATTGGGGAAAACAGAACAAGTAAACTATCAAGAGGATTTCAAATGCAATAACACATAGTTTATGTTCCTCCTTGCAAATGCATGCCCTAGTTAAGAGGTCTTAGCGTAAGATGGTTACTGAGGATTTATTTTTCCTCCTGAGACCAATACCCTGCGAAAGTTCATCTGAACTGACAGCCAATTAGCTCTATGAGCTAATTTCTTGTTTTCTACAAACTAAAGACCCTGTGACTTTGAGCATTTAGGATAATAACCTTCAAGAATGGCATATATCTAGTTATAGTCTTCCATATTTTATAAGTATTTTATATTTCACAGACTTGGCTAAAGAACGAAATAGAGAAACTTGGAGTTAAGGCTTCCAGTGAGGAGAGTTAATCTGACCTATGTCTATCCTGCCTCTGGGAGTGTGCATGAGAGACCCAGGGAGATGGAATACTGCTGGTATAAAAGACCCCAGTCAAATTCCCAGTATACCCATTAGGTCTTCACAATCACCTGTTACCTAGTTCCAGGGGCTCTGAGTCCCTTCGGCCTCTATCCGCATGTGCACACAAATGCTGTCCGCAAACTCATACAGGCACACATACACACACACACACACACACACACACACACAGAGATGTGAAAAAACAAGCCTGTTATTAAAAATGGGAGGGAAAAGAGAAAGAAACCATCCTTAATTTGTGGAGAATAACAAGAAGGCACACATACTAATTAATAATTCAAAAGAATAATTAATAGATTCAAAAGCAGTCAGTGCTTCAATAACCCATAGGCTGTGAGAACAAGAAGAGAAAAAGCTTAATTCCATATTCCTTTCATAAAGATGAAACGTTCCATGTACATTAGTTGAGGTGGTGTTGACAGAGAGCCATGGACCACTGCTCAGCGTGAAGATAGGAATTCCAAATGAAGAGACGTTCTGATCAGAGCTTAATGGTACGGAAGATAGCTGCTGTGTCTCTCTTCACCAGGGCTCTCTAGGATAGAACTTACAGACGTGTGTGTGTGTGTGTGTGTGTGTGTTGTAAAAGAATGATTTACTAGAATGACATACAATTGACAGGGACTAGGTAGCCCAACAGTGATCATTTGCTCCAAAGGTTGAGAACCTGGCAGGTCCTCAGTCCCCAGGGTGGATACCTCAGATTCCCCTTCTGCTGCTGAAGGCCTGGAGGACTCCTGGAGAGCCACTGCTCTTTAGTAAGAATGGAAAGCCAAAGAAGCTGGGTTTCTGATATTAGCAAGGATGAAAGCAGCGGCAGCAGCAACAAAGACAGACACACCCACCAGCAAAGACTGAAAGCCAACAAGTAAGCAATGCTGCTCACTGGATGGTCCTGCCCTCTCTGTGGCAGGGTCTCCTCTCCTCACTTAATCCTTCCTGGAAGTGTCCACACGGATGCTTTCAGTTGGTTCCCGATCCAGTCACAGTAACAATCAAGAAAGGAAATCACCTCAGACTCATGTAAGACAGTCTGGCTGCTGCAAGCAAACTCTTTACATACCCCTGAAGTATTTAAACAGTGTCTCAAATTCACCAAAAAAAAAAACAGCTTAAGAACAAAACACAAGTCTCCAGACTCATTGGTTAAATAACTAGTCCATTCCCCTCTGTTATCTAACACCAGAACACCAGTTCTTTCTTTTCTATTTCCTTAGTTAATAATTTGGGGAAATAATTTTTACAAGAGAATTCCCTCCCATGTTTGCCTCTTTTATGCTCTCAGATTATCAGTCCTTTAAAATTTTGTTTTAATTTGCTCAGTTTGGGCTTAAGCAATACAATAGCTTAAATGACATTTTACTCTCTGTACAGTTTGTTTCCCTGCTGATGGGTGACTGTCTTCACAGGTGAAATACATATCATGTTGTACACATACACATATATAATATATGCACATAAAATACATATAATGTAATTGATATATGTATGTATGTAATTTTTATAAAATTCAAGGTATACGTTAAAAATGAAAAAAAACAAATCTATATCCCAAACTACAATTAATTTAGCATATGTAGCTATTAAACCATTATAGTAAATTTAATGTAGTCATGAATAACTGGGAAATTATATGTGAGTATAAATTAAATACTTAGGATAAAGTACTAGGACATGGACTATAGTTTATGTGGAAGTAACATGGCTTAGAGGAAAAAAAATAGTTTTATTTATATCCATGGAACAAACCAGATAGGAGTGACATTTTTATTGGCAGGAAAAAAATGATAAGCCTGTGCCGAGGACATGATTCAGTTGGTAAAGTGTTTGCCTTGCAATCTCAAGAACGTGAGCCCCAACCCCAGAACGTATGTAAAAGAAGCCAGGGATTTTAATCTTAGCATTGGGATATGGACACAGGAAGATACCTGGGGCTGCTGGTCAGCAAGCCTAGCTGGCTTCATGAGGACCTGGCCAGTGAGAGATCCCACCTAAGAAAAGAACCTGAGGAACAATACTGAAGGTTTTTCTCTGACCTTCATGGGCACCCATACATATGTGCACATACACACACACACACACACACACGCACATGCACAAGCACAAGCATACATACATACACACCTCTTACTTTTGAGCTTTATGACCTCAGAATCTACAGTAAAAGTATGCATCTGTGGAGGCTGCCCTGTGCAGTAGGATCTACTATGTATAGAGAATTTGCACCCAATCCATAATCATGTGTGAAACTGGAAATTCTAGAGCCTAGTGAACAAGGAAAGAGGTGTGTGGAAAGAAGAAGGCAGCATAAAAGTCATGAAAAGTTGGTGGACACCCTCATTAAACATCTTGTTCAGTATCATTTGAGAGAGTGGAAGTCTTTCTGCAGGATTTTCTCTCACATTCCAAAGACAAACTAGCACGGTTCTCTTAGTCAAATATTTACCTGACAGGGTCTGAGTCATCCCAGGGAAACTATACAGTCAACGAGAGCGAGCTTGGAATTTCGTTATAGGTCCCTGGCCACCCCCACAGTCCAGCAGGTGGGGCCCACAGAAAGGAGGTCAGCTGAGAAAGTCATGCAGCATTCTGCTGCACAGCTGAGCATTGGGTGATTAGTGCCTCAATCCCGTGTATCTATAAACAGAGCAAGAATCCAAACCTGGAAGCACCCATAGCCCTGCTTCTTATCCCAGGGATTTATTTGCTAACATAAGCTTGGAGCCCTGGGTAAACTCCCAAGCATCTTCCTGTACAGTCTTCCAGTTTCTGTGTTAGTCCTACTTCCCTTTTCTACTTTCTTCTCCCCATCACTAAGTATCGACCGCTTACCTATGTTCTAAGGATGCCTCTTCTCTCAGGACTGACACGGTTCTCTGTATCTACCATCTTGGTTTCACCAAGCAACAGCAAGGCTGCCTCTGACCTATAAAATACCCCTGCTTCCAGGAAAATCTCCATCCCTATTGCATCCCAGATGGGACAAACATTGCCTCTTAGATGCTGTAATTGCCCAGGGCTCAAGCAAACATCACATTAGTACAAGTTAGTTACAGATCATCTCACTCAGTTTACTCTTGTGAAGGCCTCCCTGGCCCCACCATGGAGAGTTATGACCTCTGTGCTGGTCAGTTGTGTATGGAAACATGACTAGGAGAAAGGATACCCAGATAGCTGTTAGAATGTTTAGGGCTGTGTCCACAGGATGTATCTGTAAAGGACTAGAATTAAATCAATAGAATGAGTGTCCCACCAAAGTGGGTGGCATCATCCAATCTGTCCATTGAGATGGCCCCAAGAGAACAAAATAATGAGAGAGAGCTTTCTCTCTGCTGGATGGAGCTGGGATACTTAATTCCCCCTGGCCTCAAACACTGACATTTTTGTTCCCCAGGCCTTCAGATTCTGGTCCTTACACCAGTATTCCACCGTAATCCTTACTGTTACTAGCATTTGATTTCACAATTCCTGCAATAAACTCTATCATCTATCTATCTATCTATCTATCTATCTATCTATCTATCTATCTATCTATCTATCTA
>JABTXL010000001.1:1513257-1559269 GCA_025134845.1 Neodon shergylaensis
CTTCTTCTTCTTCTTCTTCTTCTTCTTCTTCTTCTTCTTCTTCTTCTTCTTCTTCTTCTTCTTCTTCTTCTTCTTCTTCTTCTTCTAATCAAAGAGAATAGTGGTGTTTAAGTGAGCCATTCTCTGGGCCTCTGGGGAATTGCTGGTCTCTAACTAGCCCTGGGAAGACACTAGATTCCATCTGAGAAAGCATTACCTTGAGGCAAAAATCCTTTCCTAGATCAGTCTAAATCCCTCTGCTGGGGTGTAAACCCATTTCCTCTGCATCCTCAGGAGAAAGGGGGACAGCTGTGTGTTATCTTTTACCTCGTCCTCTGTGACCCTGAGGGCTGGGCTGGCTCTGGTGTCAATGCCCCACACTAAGAGCCGGGTCAGACACTTTTCTAAGAAAACTCAGGTTGTTTGTTTTTCCCTTCTATCCTGACTCTGATTCCCCAACACACTTTCCAGGTTCTCTTTTTTATGATGCAAGCGGGGATTTGGATGCGGGCAATCACACCATTAACAGCTTCAGGGCTGGGAAGTCTCTCACAGGACTGCTTGGATTCTTCAGGCCGCCCCAGGCTGGCAGAGATGAAAATCTGATACCATGATAGCTGAGACTAATATCTGTTGCTGCTTTCCCAGTTGCATTTAGTACTTCTGGAAATTCTTGCTCGGGTCACAGTCATATTCCCAGCTGGGATCGAAATACACCATACGAAGGATTCATATTTCTATCTAATTCATTATACTGAAGGCTTTATGAAGCCTCTGGGCTCTGGATTAATGGATTCATAGGGAATCCATTTGGAACCATGAAAAGAATATTTTCTGTTGATCAATCAAATCTTGTCCTACTCTGAAGAGACATTTTAAGGTCTCATCAAGTCTGCTTTTAATGTCTCATTAACAAATAGCAAATATATAATACCAAACTGGTTGCCACACCAAAGGAATTCAGATGGAAAACTGCAGAAAGGAATTAGACTCATTTTCTTTTTTTTTCACTTTTCTCATTTATTCCATTTTTAATTTTAGGGGTTAGTGGGGGGGTCTTTATTTCTAATTCATCTTCAGAATTTATATTTTCAAAAACCAATCTGAGAAAGATAAAGTTGACTTGAACAAAATGAATTATCACTCACATTCTTAGCTACAATATAAACATAAGCATAATGGTTTCCACACATTGGCATGTAAATTTAATGTAATTTAAATAAAACTATCAACACAGTTTTTTTCTGAAATTTTACAAAGTCAATTTTAAATACTACAAGCAAACCCAAATCCATGTTTTTAAGAAAAAAAATAACCCCGTTTTTCTATTGTGCTGTTTGAATCTCCAACTTTGAAGCATCAAGTAACAGTTACAGAGCAGAAGCTGGGCTCTGGGCCCAGTGTTCTGAGGTCTTTGGCTTTTTATTCAAGAATAAAGTAAAAGCCCACACAGATCAGGTCAGAGCACACTGCTGAGGAGCAGTGGTCTATCTGGGTGCAGACAAGGGCCCTGCTTATTGCTTGGACTTTTTTTACAGAGCTCAAGAGATGGGGGAGTTGGATTACTGGGCCATAATTTGGGTGAGTTCCAGGGAGCAGACTTGGAGAATTCACCTCAAACAGGTCAGATGCACCCATCCCTCAATTACCAGACCCTAAGAGCCTGAGCCTCCTCACCTTCTCCTGATCCTGATACCCTCCCCCTCCATCACCAGGACCTAAAGAAATTTTTTTTTCCTAAACTTAACCTTGTCCTCTGCTCTGCCAGCACTTGCCAGGTACAAGAGACACTGGACAGTTCCACAGAGCCTGCACGGCAGGGAAACAACCAGCCACCCCAGGACATGGCCAGCATCCCAACTTTCTCAAGTCCCCCAATATTTCAGTGCCCACAAATCAGCAGGAAGCAGTCTTGAGAACTCAACTCCCTCATCTCCTCAACCTGCCATGCCTAACTCAGCACGTTTTTAATAAAAAAGAAGGGAGAAATGTTAGTATCCAGGCACAACTTCATCCAACCTCTGGGGGACCTGGCAGAGTGCAGTCACCCACCTCTGTGTATGACAAACAGTTCCCTGACTGCAAAGGTCCCTTTAAGAGAAAAGATGTGCCTGCTCCTGATCTATCTCTCTCTCTCTCTCTCTCTCTCTCTCTCTCTCTCTCTCTCTCTCTATCTTCCTCCCCATCCCCTCTGTCTCTGTGTCTCTCCCTCCCTTTCCTTCCCCCTAGCTTCCCCTCCTCTCAATAAATTCCACACCCAAACTGTGTCTGCATAGTATATTGTCACCTGCCATGGTCACCACCCACAGTGGGACTCTGACCTGCCAGGCTCCCACTCACCTTGTATCATATCACTAAGTAGCAAGCAGGTTGCTAGGTGCATTATTTAGAGAGGTGTGTGGTCATAACCCAAGGCAAGGGGAGTCTCATGCTGCTAAACTATTCCCTATGCTTGCTAGCCTCAGCTGCAACAATATTTTAGATAAGTATCTATAAATCTATTATGTAATTTCATAATGAAACTAAGTTCTTGACTATTAATTAGTTCATTTGGAAAATCAAAAACATTTCTAAAATATTCTAACTTACAGAAAATAACACCAAGATGATATCAGTGACATGGTCTTCATCAGGGGGTTATTTTAATTGTTTTATTTGTTGAGATATGCTTTGTAGCCATATTGTTAATTTTGGATAATGTTCCATGAGGTGCCAAGAAGAAGGTGTTTTGTGTTTGGGTAAAATATTCTGTAGATATCTGTTAGGTCTATTTCAGCCCTAACATTTGTTAGTTATTTGCCTTTTAATTTCTGTCAGGATGACCTGTCCATTGGTGAGAGTGTGGTGTTGAAGTCTCCCAATCTTATTGTGTGGGACTCGTGTGTGATTTAAGCTTTAGTAATGTTTCTTTTACCAATGTGGGTGCCCTTACATTTGAGGCATAGATGTTCAGAACTGAGACATCATCTTGGTGGATTTTTCCTTTGATGAGTATGAAGTGCACTTCTCCATCTTTTTTGATTCATTTTGATCGGAAGTCTAATTTGTTAGATACGAGGATAGCTATGCCAGCTTGCTTCTCTTAGGTCCATTTGTTTGGAAAATCTTTTTCCAACCCTTTACTGTGAGGTAAAGTGCGGTGGAATAATCCTTTTGAACACTATGAAGATGTTTTTCTCTCACTGGTTTAATTAAGAGTCACCTGGTCAATAAGTAGGCAGAGAGAAATCAGGTAGGAGATCCTGACTGAGAGAAAGTTGAGAGGAAGAAGGGTAGCATCACCAGCCAGACACAGAGGAAGCAGGAGATGGAAGTTCTGTGCTGAAAAAGATCCTTCCACGTGGTAGAGCATAGATAATATAGATAAGAACTATGGATTATTTTAAATTGTAGGAACTAGTTAGTAACAAGTCTAAGTTATATGCCAAGCATTTATAATTAATAATAAATCTCAGTGTGGTTATTTTGGAGACAGAAGTCATGACAAAAAACTCCATGTACAAATGTGCCCCACACTGGGTGCCAGTTATTATGATATTTTTTTTTTACCATTTATTATAAAATAAAACTCAGGGATAAATATTAACAATAAAATTCTGAGATAAATGCAAGTAACCATAACATACATCTCCACTGTCCACTGACAAGCTAGAAAGAGTCCGTAGTCTCATCTCATTATATTCCAAAGGCATTTCCTTCTGTTATCCCGAGTCCATAAGGGAACTCCATGAACCATTCTGGCCAGTGGAGTGTGAACCCTGCCTCTCAAACCAAATGTTCTATTCCATTTGACAACAGACCACAACATAGACAAAATTCCTGTAATACTCTATAGTGTCTTCAACACCTGAGATTCTCTCTTCCATCTCTTATATTCTGCTGGTGATACTTGCATCTGTAGTTCCTGTTCACATACTCAGATTTTCCATTTCCAGAATTCCCTCCATTTGTCTTTGTGTTTTCTTTATTGCTTATATTTTTCATTTTCAGGTCTTGAACTGTTTCCTTCATATTTTTTCTTCTTATCTTTTAAAAACAATTTTTTTTGACTTCTCCCAATGTTTGTTTCTCTTTCCCTACATTTCTTTAAGGGCATTTTTTCATATCTTCTTTAAGGACCTCTATCATTTTCATAAAACTATTTTAAGGTCATTTTCTTGTGCTTCAGCTATGTTGGATTGTTCAGGTCTTGCTGTTATAGGATAGCAGGGTTCTGGTGATGCCCTGTTACCCTTTCTGTTATTGATTGTGTTCTTGCACTGGTGGTCAGACATCTGGATTTGGGATGCTTACAGGTCTAGGCACTGATTCCTGCAGTTGAATATTTGTTTGTTTCTTTGGTTTCTCTTTTCCCTCTGGTCTTCTGGCCTAAATGGCCAAGAGCTCTGATGACTAGTACTCTTCAGATCCAGTAGGAAGTCACCTATGGGGTTTTGGGGAACTGGTCTTCCTAGATCTGGCCTGGCCTCTGGTAAAACAGAGGTCTGGGGTCCCTAGATCTAGCTTTGCCTCTGATAAAGTGTAAGTCTTCTTCCAAAGTTATAGGTCAGGATATGGAGGCTTCCCTGCCCTCCAGAGGGTGTAGTCTGTGGTTGTTGGGCAGGCTTAAAGGAGTTTAGTGTTTGGTGGGCAGTGTCTTGCCTGGAGTCCCCATATTCGGTCTTCCTCCCATAAGGCTGCTGAGGCTGTGGGACCTAGTGTGGAGCTGGGGTGGGGGGAGTTCAGTCTTGGGTTTTGGGGCAGGCTGTAAAGAGTTTTAACAGGCAATGGTGGTGTCTTACCTGGGATCCCTAGATCCTTACTGACCTCTGGTAAAGTGGAAGTCTTCTTCCAAAGTTGTAGACCAGGATATGGAGCCAGTGTGTGTGTGTGTGTGTGTGTGTATGCAGTCTGGGGTTGTTGCGTGTCCCCTCTCTTCAGACCCACCATAATAGCTCAGTTTAAGGGTGTGGGCTTCAGAACTAACCTCACATATTTTGTGACTGAGCAGCTGATACTTCTGCGAATCATAAGATGGTGAAGTAGAATTGCTTAGTTCAGAAATATAAAATATCATGGAATGTGAATTAAGATGGAGACAGTGGAAATACAGGTAATATGAAATATGATCAAGAAGTAATAAAAAGGAGAAGGAAGAGAAAGAGGTGGTGGGAAAGAGACAGCGAGGAGAGAGAGGAAAGAAGAAGGAAGAAAGGAGAAAATGGTATTAAAGGGATGAGGTAATATGAAATAATTACACTAATTAAAAGAAAATATTTTCATGTTCTTTTAAAATATAAAACTAAGGCAATATTATCTAAAAGAGAAAAGATAAAACAGAAGACAAAAATAAAAAATAAAATAACAGGGATTAAAAGTAAAGAAGAATAGAAAATAGAGGGTCCTAAAACACCTAAAGTAGCAATCCTAATATCCAACATCCAAGAATAAAGAGAGCTGCTAAAAACTGGCAAGAGGAACAATGAAAATTAGAATACATATCATTACAAACTTGCATAGACAGACTCAAATGCCATGTGTAAGGGTTTAATAATGTGATGATTGGCTTTGTCAGCTTGACACAACTTTGAATCATTTGAGAAAATCACAGTTGTTTCAACTGGGCAAGCCAGGGGATGGGTCTGTGTCTGTTTTAGGGACTGCCCCCATAAGGCCCGCTTTCCTTAACTTTTCCCACAGGCAGGGCTGCTGAATTTGTTGCTCTTCTTATAGCTATGATCAAATGCATGATAAAATATTTTAGGGAAGGCTTTATTCTGATTCCCAGTTTGATGGTATTGGCTATCATGGTGGGGAAGGCATGACGGCAGCTGCTCACACTGTGCCAACAGTCAAGAAATGGGGGTGACTGCCGCGTTTCTCTTGCTCACATTGTGCCAACAGTCAGGAAATGGGGGTGACTGCCGTGTTTCACTGGCTCTCTACTTTGTATTTGGTCCAGGACCCCAATCTAGGGAATTAAATTACCTACATACAAAATGGACCTTCCCATCTAAGTTAAACCTTTCTGGAATTTTTCGGAGGACTTCCTAATTTTTGATCCTTCAACAGAATATACCATATAAGTTACCATCCTAAAATTTTATATGAAATTAATAGCAAGTAAAAAAATTAGTTGCATTGGTGTAGGAGGTTCTTCTGTCTATGTGTTGCTTTCTTTGGTTGAATAAAGAAACTGCCTTAGCCTTTTGATAGGGCAGCATGTAGGTAGGCAGAGTAGATAGAACTGAATGCTAGGAAGAAGGACAGAACGAGAGCCGCCATGGAGACGCCAGGTCAGACATGCTAAATCTTTCCTGGTAAGCTACAACCTCGTGGTGAACACAGATTATTAGAAATGGGTTAAATCAAGATGTGAGAATTAGTCAATAAGAGGCTAGAGATAATGGGTCAAACAGTGTTTAAATGAATACAGTTTCTTTGTGATTATTTTGGGTGTAAGCTAGCTGGGCGACCAGGACAAAAATCATGCCCGCTCTCCCTCAACATTGCATGAAGACAACTGTGAAAATATAGAATACCCAAGACTGAAGACTCATGTGAAAGGTAAGAGAATGTTTTTGCTTTGCATGCAGAATAAAAGGAAATGAAAAGAACTGTTTAGAAAGAAAGCTGTCAGGACAGAAGACCAATGATAAGGACGAAAGACATTGGACTGTAGAAATCCTTAGTGCCTTGGATACGGGAAAACCCTTAGGACAAGAAGAACTGAAATGATAGCACATAAAACTCTCTGGATGAAGAACCTTATTCCTCAGTGACGCTGTTCAGAAGAAATCACAAAAAGCCATGAATAGTATGGGACCTTAATGGGTTCTGTGTTGGTGATTTGTCCATCTTTCCAGCCTGTTCCTCTGCCTCTCTGCTCTTTTTTTCTTTCCCATTCTTTTCCCTTTTGTTTTGGACTTTGGCTTACCCGAAATATGCACAGCCTTCTAAGAACAGAATTTGATTCCTCAACCCATATTTCTTCTCCAATGAGGAGGACTTGCTTGAAAAATAATTAGCCTAAAATATGCCTCTGCCGCTGCACATCCAAGGTCCTCCTTTCATGTGAGATTTGACTTCCTAAGTCTGAGCCTGTGCTGTAGCTTGCTGGTTGCTAAGTTGCATAAATGGAAGGCCTCGGTTATGTTGACATTGTTAAAAGCAGAATAAGGGCTCGAATCATGTGCTATAATTTCCTTAAAGCTAGACAATAGACTAATTTGTGAGAGCCATATTCAAGCTTGAGCCTAGATCTGCTATGATTTCCCTCTCAAACAAATTCCTACTGAGAACTATAAATCACCCAGACTATAGTTAGTGTTTTCACTAAGCACTGATAGGAGCAGAAACAGCTCGAGGAGTTTCTGAAATGCAGGTTAAGCCCAGTGTTTACCTCCCTAATGTATTATAGACTGTATATGGGATCATGTATGGCCAGAAATTATGAACTTTGTTAGGACTGGATTAACCTCTATCTCTAAATAATACGGTCGTTGTTAGTGCCACACCATAACACATCCCTGGTGGCCCAAAAGGGTTAAGGTTTGTTTGTAAGTTTGACTATATGGACATGATTTCAGGAGTATGGAGAAGAAGGACAATTTCATGATATTTTAAAATATGTTTCTATCTACAGTGTCTACCTCCCTCATCTAAGTCACGTGAACCAGCACGGGTGGCCGTTAATTATAATCAGAGGGCTACTGAAGACTTAGAAAGACAGGAGTGAAAACACTTCCCAGTTAACAAAATCATCTGTTGACTGCGAGTGACTAAGTACAGCCATATCCTGGGTGGTCCTAGCTGCTCAAGGAGAGCAAACGCTTTCAAGCACTGCCGCTAGCGGGACTTGAAAGGCTAGATACGAACACCTGCTCTCTTCCTTTACAGGGGTCTTTCTTGCCAGCCTCTTTCCCACTGGCACGGGAGAAGTCAGGTCAAGGATGTGAATGCATGAGAGTCTGAAACAAGACAAAGCAGGATGCTCACACACACACACACACACACACACACACACACACACTGGTTTCTCTATGACAGTCTATGGGACCATGGGGAACTGGGGTGGGACACATGTGTTGCCTGCCCTGAGAGTGAACAGAGCATCACTCTGTGAGAGAGAAAGAATAAGAAATTCTGAGTTCTGTTCTATCTACCAGGGCAGCCATATAGACCAGTGCTGCCCTCTTTGGACACGATAAAAGGAACACATTTTGGAGTTGATGTTTTTCACAGCCATAAAGTAATGTTCAGTGACTAAGGGTTACTCCAGAATGGGTTGGAGCACCTTCCATTAGAAAAACATTGTACTGCATTTTAAGGAGACTCAGAAAAACATAAATTCTCCCCAGCTAGATGAAGTCCTTCATTACTCCATAGACCAAGCACATTTCCATCTCCCCTATACCTTTGGGTGTGGTACAGCCAATAGGGATAGTGAACTGTCAGCCATCTTAAAAATGGTCTTTATCCTTTCTAAGGGAAGGTAGAAGCTCAAAGTTCTTTTCTTCCTGTTCAATCACATTCAAGAACTTTCCAGCTGTAATTTAGAACAGTGATTCTCAACCTGTGGGTCGAGATCCTGCATATCTAATATTTACATCATGATTCATAACAGTAGCAAAATTATGGCTATGAAGTAGCAACAAAATAATTTATGGTTGGGAGTCACCAGAACATGAGGAACTGTATTTAAAGGGTCACAACATCAGGAAGGTTGAGAACCACTGATTTATAAGCTACCGCTATAAATGTTCAGAATGTTCTCCTTTCTGCCATGAATTGCCCCAAACTCCTGTCATTCCATCTATTTCTAACATTCAATTGAGACCAGAGTGGATAATTCTGTACCCTTGCAATAATTCATTACTTGTGTTCCATTTCTCCCAACCGTTAAGATGGTACTGCTTTCTCAATGGCTCACCAGTGCTCTCTGGGTATTCGCGTCCACTTGGCATGTAATAAAATTCCAATGAATTGGCCACGGGATGGGTTATGGTGCAGTCTGTACAGTTCTCTATTATCAGTTTCCAGGATTGCCTGTAATTTAGAAAGGAAGTCTACAGCACAGAAAGATTTCAAGGCCAGATCTTACACTAAATTAAAGAAAGACTGTGTCGAGGAACTTCTCACCACATCATGGTTTCAAGGAACAGAAGTCTGCTTTTGCTGTAGAAAGTTACAAGGTGAGTTTGATAGGAGAATCCAGACCAGTGTGGAGCCAGTTTCTCTCCCTCTCAAGCGGCAGTTTCTCTCATTATCACAAGATAAGATACAAATGGGTATTGCTTGTGAACTTTCAATTAAATAAACACTTTTTTTCCTCCAAATACTGCAGTGCAGTCATTGCAGAGCAGAACCGCTAACATGAGCAGAATTCTGTAAAATTCCTGTACTGCAACAAGGCGACTGTTTAAAGAAACTCCTCAGTTTAAACAGCTTGAATTCCCATTAACACAAGACAAGTAGGCAAAAGAATTTGGGGTTCTCAGTGCTTAGGGCTTGAGAGCAGTCCCTCATCTCGGTCTCAACTCCTCCGTAGTCGAACCTGGTGAGTCAGTGAACAGGGCTGCATTTGTGTGGTGGGAAGTGGTGGGTTTTCAGGTGAAGTTGCTCAGGGTAGAAAGCAGTGTAAAGAGCAATGAGTGTGACTTCCAGTGGCACATTCGCGAGAAACGGGAGAAAGAAGCACTTACCGTGACAGTAATGAGCTCCAGGTGAGAACTCTGCGAACTAGACGCCTCTGGTGTTCAAACTTCCCAGGGCTTTGATTGATGAACAATTATCTAAGATTCTTAATTTTCCATTACATTAGCACATAATGTTATTTTCTCCTGTGATAAAACCCTTTTTGTGTCTGGCTACCACAAATGTATATCGTTAGCCGTAAAAAAGGCTGGTTTCTCAGTGGGATATAACTTGTTAAAATAGACATTCTGTGGCAAGCTTGGGATTGGAAAGAAAAAAGTGGGGTTCACTTTGTCACTTAAAGTGCTGATTAGGCACACAGTGCAACATTTTTTCATATTTGCACATTGTTAGATTTATAGACTTTTCAGTCTTCCAATAGTATATAAGAAGTGACGTATTCAATTTGCTGTAAAATGTGAAGATGCTCAGTTACTGTCCTGCTCCCAATGTGCAGCTTCCTGTCAGCCATCCTCATTCACTCTGATGCATTTCCATTTACACTGAAACCATGCTCTAAGAGGATACAGAGGGTGCTGGAGCCACAGCCCAGTGGTGAAGAACCCTGAGTGTTCTTCCGGAAGACCTCGGTTCAATTCCCAGCACCCACATAGCAGCTAACAGCAGTCTGTGGCTCCAGTTCCAGAGAATCCAGTGCTCTCTTCCGGCTTCCATAGATACAAGGTACATGTGACACACCGACATGCATGCAGGCCAAACACCCATGTGCATAAAACAATAGGCTACTCAATTTAAAAATTAAGACTTTTAAGAAAGAAGACAGGTAAGAACATGTAAGAAATTCAGTCATTCTGCTCAGTTTTTGTTGAGGCCAAATTTCATAGGTCCATGCCAACACTTGTGGTGTTTAGTTTTGTTTTAACTGTTGCTTATCCAGAAAATTTTTATCCAAGTGCCTTGCACATGGAATGTCTGGTGTGTATCAGTGGTCAATGTGGAGAGTGTGCTCATGGCCTCATAGCCAAAGTCTTTATGAATATTGAACAAGGAGTATAACACTCGCTACAGTTAAGACTCAGTATTACAGAGGAGGAGTTCACAGTTCAGAGAGAGTACATGTTACAGGTAAATTTAATGCTTACTCTAAAATCAGGGAGGGTTTCCATGAGGGTGCTATATTAACCTAAAAGCTGAAAGTCAAACTGAAATTAGGCAAGTGGATAGAAGTAAATGTGTTCCCATAACAACGCCAGCATTTTCCGGTGTGTGTTTGTGTTTGTGTGTGTGTGTGTGTGTGTGTATCATTTTGACTTGGATAAGACGATATCTTGATATGTTAAGGGTGTTTAAATGTGTATTTATATCTGTTATGGCTAAGAATGTTGAGCATTTTAAAATATATTTCTCAGCCATTTGTGCTTTATCTTTTGAGAAATCTGTTTAGTGGTATGCCCCATATTTTAATCGAAGGCTCCTGTAACAGAGAGGCAATGTCCCTGCTGGACACCATAGCTAACAAATAAAAGCCTGGTATCAGGAAGGAACTGTTTCCTTTGGGATTGTTGGACAGTGAGGTCTTATAGGATTGAAAATATTGAAAGCTTTTCCCAATGCTCCTGATTCCCGGAAGAGTTTGACAGCGAGACTATTGCTGAAGACACTGCATGCTTGAATCACAGGACATGTAGAAAGTAAATTGGTTCAGCTTCACCCTTTTTAGTTAGTTTTTCTAATGCTAGAAAGTACTATGATTGCTAGAGGAGGAGAAAAGTAACCATCAGTCTTAGATGCGAATTCTGCAAGCTAACCATGACTGGGCTGGCGAGACATACCCAATGGGGCAGTAGTGGCATGGCCTTCGTGGGAATAGCCAACTTCTTGAATTTAAGGTCAATTCCACAGGATGAAACCTATCCCTGGCATCATTATCTGAACCAAGACCCCGTGGCTAGACAAGTCAAAGGCCTTGGGGGAGAATCTACTACTATAATTCTGGCTAATGGGCCTGTATCTGTTGTTATCCACAAATAAATCAGTGCATCTCTCAGCCCTCATCAGAGAAGCTTCTCTTGAAGTGGGAGGAAATTAAAGACCCACAACAGATCAAGGTGCAGGGAATAAGGGACTGAAATACTCAGCCCTAAGTAGAACACCCACATCACATTCCTCCTTCAGAAGCTCAGAGATCATTGTGGGGTAAGGAGGCAGAAGACAGTAAGAGTTAGAGGTGATGATGGCTACAAAGGAGCGGTGATTTCTGGACAGAGCTGGCAAGATGCACATAAGAGCTCATGGCATTTGTGACAATATTCATCATACCTGAGTAAGATCAAGTTAGGCAAAATTCCAGCATGGAGAGGGAGTGTGGACAAAAAGTCCCACCTAAACCTGAGAAGGCTTAGCATTGATAACTGCAGGGAGAGTGGAGGAGTCATTTTCCCTGAAGAGCGGTGCCCTCAGTAGGTCCCCATAATTCAGTGGGAGGAGGCACATCCAGTATCATATGAGCAACACAAATTCAGAATTAATGATTAATGTACAGCAGCAACAACGAAAAGATGAGAACACAAAGTCGTGTGGGTGGGGAAAAGTGAGGTAAAACTGGAAGGACGTGGGGTAGGAGGAAATATGATCAAAATTCCCTATAGGAAATTCTCAAAAAGCTAGAAAAAAATTAGTGCACAAGAAGTACAAGTGTACAAGAAGAAGCAGCATGCTGGCACAACCTGAAAGTATCTCTTTCAAAAAGTCTGTTATATATTACAGGAACAAAAAGATTTTATTAAAAAAACCTAGGGGATGCTACCTGAACCAAACTGTCATCACTAATTCAATGTTGGCATTGGAAACTCTTGGAACACACTGAAAAAATAATCTGACCTCCTCCAAGGGACTCCTCCTACAATATGGTAGTCTCAGCAGTACGGGAACTGTAAGATCCTTCACAGAAACCTGGGTTGTGCCATGACTCTAAGAAAGGGAAGGACCAAAACAGTGTAATCTGGTGAACCGGAGTCTAAAATTCATTTCTGCCTCTCCTGTCGCCGCAGCAACTGTGGATAATGGCAATACCAGTGCATTCTTGCTTTATTTTCACCTGATTTACAATCAAAAGGCTAAAACCGAGAGCCATAATGGAAAGAACTGCAAAAAATAAGGCTAGGACAGAACCTTAGACCATGCAGAGGGTCCTATTGCTTTTGATCTCTCTCACTAACCCCTCTCCAACTTGAAGGTAGGATTTGCACATGACAGTCTAAACCTTGAAGTCTGGGTTACTTACTGTGGATGAAACGCTCTGAGTTGACCAGTGAAGTTTACATTTGCAATTACACCTTCTTCTGAAAGATGGAGGTGGCTCCTGTTTAACTTTCCATGTTTGGAAAAGGAACGGAAAGAAAAGCACTTAAATCCTTCTTGCCTATTTTGTAACCCGAATTAAACTTCAGGAAAGCCCTCCTCTTCCCCACACAAAGAAAATTTCTATGTTCCTCTCTGGCGTGGCACTGTCTAATGACCAAAGAAAATCCCAAGAACTTTTTTTTTCCCCTGGGAAAAACACTTATTTTAATGGAACAGAGGGTCTGCCAGGGAGAGCACAGAAAGCTAAATAGGCCTCCATAGAGCAGATGGTTTCTGCAGTCTGTGTACATACCTGATAAGGTGAACATAGTTCCTGGAAGGCAAACATGTGGTTTTCGAATTACAGCAAACCGAATGTCATGGAAGTCTTACTCTTACAATTTGTACTGTCATGTCCTATTTCACATGGTGCAGAGAGAATTGGGCAATGCTCCTTGTATTTGGGAATCATGTGACTTCTCAAGGAATGATCAGGTGGTTCTCAACTTTAAAAAATCAGGACTCACCAAGTGTGTGTTTTCCACCATCAGTTTCCTCAAGTGCTCTGCTCTATAGGGAGCGAATACTCTGTTTATTCTCCCTTACTCAGCAAATACTGTGCACCTCCTAAACACAAGCCCTGATGTGGATGTTCAAAATAATCAGTTGTTCAAATTATGCTGAATCTTGTGTGGTCCCTGGTCAGGCACTGGATATGATCTTCAAAGGTTTTTCAATGCAGATGACTTTTCTATTATTCTTATTAAAATCCTTCATATAAATAAATAACAATGTGAGAATTGATGCCAACATTTAATAAGTAACACTCTTTGAGAAAGTAATGACATCCTGTGACCATTTTTGCTTAATGAGTCAACATGTAAACATATGAATTTTGCCTTGTGAGATTGTTCCATGACATTAGAACTCTTATTTTTTGAACCCTTAATTTTATAGGCTTTTGTTTCTTAATCACCAAACCCAAAATGTGACTCACTTGACCTGTATAGTTTCTTCCAGCTCATGCTCCTCTAAACACATTTTAATCAGTTGCATTAAGCTATACAGAAATTTCTCAGGTACAGTAAATTGCATGATGCCACTATAAAACATCAAACTTTTAGGAAACAACATCTTATTGAAGGAAAGAAGAAAAAAGGCCAGGCACAAATGTGTGAGCCAGAAACCTAAGGCGTGCCCTGAGAATGTGAGGGACATGGATCTCAAGATACTAGAGGCGTAGTGGAACCATGCCAACTCAGAACAGGAAGGGGCTCTGATCTCAGGACACCACTATTTAGATACATTCACTAACCTCTTTGAACTCAGTCCTCCTAGCTTTATACAAATTGACAGCTGTGATGCCCAAGATCCAATCAAGTATTGAAAAAACAAAATTTGTGACTCCGAATCTTGATGTCAAACTATGGTAAAGAATGCTCAGAATGCTGTCCAGGACAGACTATGCTACAATCCTGGAAGTCTTTCCTCAAACCCCCTCTGTTCCAGCCTAGCCTCTGGACTACCGAGTATTCACCAAAACCCGTTGTCCCCAGTAGTTATGTTCCTCTTGTTTTCCCAGAGTCCTTCCAGAACACACACAGCAGAAGGTGGATGACCCAGTTCTTTAGTTCCGTCCAGCAATGTGGGAACAGCAGTCTCTCCATGTCTTCATGTTTCCCATCGCTTAAAAAATAAAAAAGGAATGCATTTAACCCAGCACTCTAAATTATTCCTGGAAGATAAGCAGAAAAATAATTGAAACTCGGAACAGCTGCAGTGCCTTCCAGGTCCTTAAATTTCTAGTAATTAAGTACTAAAGGGAACTTTGCATGTGGGAGCCTTCCACTTGGTCACAGAGGTCACAAAACAACTGCAGGCACAGGCACACGCACACACACACACGCACACAAGGGTTATGAAAGTTTATAGAGCACATGTATTTGTGAAACAATTATTAGCATAAATGTGCTCTGCTTGGCTTTAAGGCAGCTTTTATCTCACTTGAACTCTGTCCCTGATTTTGAAAGCGTACCAAAAAATACAATTATTTTGCAGAGAAAGTTAAGTTTCACTATCAGCTGTGTCCCTCTATATATGGTCATTGTTTGTAACAAGAAGTGCTTGCATATCTATATATCTATATCTATGTATGTATAATTTTTTACATCTTAATTGTTTGTTTGTTTACTTAAGTATCCAGCTTAGCTCCAGTTCAGAGCCCTGGGTCAGAGTATGTTCACCGAGGGAGCACAATTTCAGACACTGTAGAGATATGACAGCCTGCTTCTTCTTCGTGCTTTAGTAATGACTTAAGATTTTTAACTATCACCCTGTTTTTGCTGCACACACACACACACTTACATTGTTTTAAAGAAGAATTTTAGAAGTTTTGATGTATCTACTTCATGGCGTTTAAAAAAACACGAATTTTACAATCTTTCTCCTCACTCATTGGCTGGTTAAACTGGCTACTAGAAACAGTCTGGAATGACTTTTAAGCCAAAACAAAAATGGTAAATATGGCATAGTTGTAAGGATAAAGAATCATAAAAAAAAGAGTCCTTTGAGATAAGCAGAAGGGAAACATGAGTACCTTCTAGGAAGGCCCTAAATGGGTGAAGTCTGGTGGGAAATCAGGACCAAGCTGGGCAGAGATCTACAGACAACTGTGTGACTCAGCCACCAAATTTATAATACCAGCAGTTAGTATACTGGGCCACCAGCACCATCCACCTGGCATAGCAGGCAGAGAGAGTTTTCCAATTCAGCCCTCAAACAATCCTGGCAAAATCACCCACTGCTTCTTATCCATTGTAGAACTAAAGCCTGGATGGTGGAAATAGCTCAGCAGGAAAAGGATTGCCTTGCAAGCACATGAACCTGTTTGGAGCCCCAGACCCCAAGTTACGACCAACAAACAAACACAACAAAATTTGGTGCAGCGACATGTGCTTGGAACCCCAGCAACAAAAGTCTCAAAACCGAAGAATGACAGCTGAGACAGTCCTTTTTTCTCCACAAGATACACACAAGCCCAAGCTTGTGTGCCCACAAAACATACTCGTGCACATAAGTCAATCAATCAGTCAATAAACGGTGTATGAAATTTGCGAGCTTTCTTTGTTTCTACTATGCCCGAGTCAGTGCTCCCCCATCAGTCATCTCCAATCCCAGAAATGAGTTGGGCTGACAGTCTCCTAGTGACAGGGTCATTCATTTCCTCTCTAAGGTCCCCAAATAATGGTTTGCTCTTCCAATTCATCTGATTTGCAGGAATTCCTGTTTGTCCCACTTTCTGTCTCGAACACTGTGCGCTCCTCTAAAATCTCCCGACCTAACTAAGTGATTTGTTAAAGCAGTCAGTGAAACTGATCCCTGCTACTTTGTGACCACTGCTGTCTTCCCCTTCGTTCACAGCAACCTCCATCCTGCCAGGGTTGTGGATTCCCTCTCCCAAGCCTCTATTTAAACATTGAAGAGAGGTTGCAAGATTCGAAGGTTAGTTTGGATTTCTTTCTTTTTTTTTTCTTGTCTCTCCAAATGGGATGTCAATATCATTAGCAATCTATAAATCAGAAGCCATTTGATCTCACTTGTATTTCATATAGACACGTGTGTTACACATGTGTGTTAGTGTATGATGTGAACTTTAATCTTCAAAGTGTACTATAAGTTATTCTAGATGAAGAAATACCGATGCAGACTGATGTAATAAGCACCCATTACTCAGTTAAAAAAATAAAACTTTTCTCTGGCACTTGAGTATTTCTCATGAGTCACACGTTAAAAATAAAACTAATAAAATGAATTTTTAAAAAACTTATAGTATTGTGCATGTTTTTATTTTATTTTGAGATTGACCTTTACAATTTTAGCTCCATTCAAAACGAAAGATGCTACCAGCTTCTCGGCCCGCTGTGTTTTTTTGGATGGCTTTCCAATCACTTCACATTGACATCACCCAAACTGGAAATTACCAGCTTCCCAACCAATCACGTTCCCATGTGGGTTTCCTGGCTTCTCCATTGGAGAAAAGTGACGGGGGAGAATCTTCTGTTTTGTGGTAATTTTATTGGTAAAATAAAAAAAAACTGCCTTGGCCCCTTTAATAGGACAGAAAATTAGGTAGGTGGAGTAAACAGAACAGAATGCTGGGAGAAAAAAGCAGAGTCAGGGAGTCGCCATGATTCTCCCACTCCAGACAGATGCAGGTTAAGATCTTCCCTGGTAAGCCACCTCGTGGGCTACACAGATTATTAGAAATGGGTTAGATCAATGTGTAAGAGCTAGCCAATAAGAGGCTAGAGCTAATGGGCCAAGCAGTGTTTAAAAGAATACAGTTTCCGTGTAATTATTTTGAGTATAATGGATTTTAAGGTCAGTTTTGTTATATGTATATGCATTTCTGATATTGATTAAGGTATTGTGATTGTGTAGTTCATTTAAAAATGTAATGTATAATTAGAAAATATAGGTTGTTAATGGATAATCATCAATAATAGTCAAGCTTGTAGTCATGTTAGTTAGATTTTCTAGATATATAGAGATATATTTCAGTTAGATAGACATTCTTCATATCTTTCAAAGGCTACAAAATATGGCATTTTAAAATATTTTAATAACTTAGGGTTTTTTATGACAATGAGACAGGTCTGCTCCTGGCAGTGCCAATCTACTTCAAGAGGAAGATGGGCATTGAAGAGGCTCGTTATGGAGTTTGATAGCCATTTGGGCAAGAAACTGCTCTTGCCTGGACTGTTGCATAAACTGGACACAAGGAACCCACAGAGAGAGGACTGCTGAACTTGCCTAAAGGTGAGATGGTCTTTTGGGGTTCCTGATTCATGAAAGAGTCTGCGAGACATTCTATAGGACACAGTAGAAAGTGACAAAACTGTCTTTAAAATTTCCTACTTCATGGAAAAGTCTGCCGGATACTATGGGCCTGAAGGCCAAAGATGGATGCCCCAACGGTACAGAGGAACTTTGGGTGACTGTACAGGCAGTGAGATGTCTCTGTCATTTCTAGAGTTTTGGACTTCTTGTTTGCTTAGGTAATATTCTATCCTTCTGGAGTCTTTAATGGAGTTGAAGAATGGTTAGTTATAGTTTTCCTTAGTTATGATAAAAGATAAAGTAGATATAAATATTGTAATGGTAATTCTTGCTTGATAACTGTTTTGTTATATGTAATCTTACTATGTTAAAGTGAAAGCCTTTCTTTTTTGTTTAAACAGAAAAAGGGGAAATGATGGGGGAGAGTCTTCTGTTTTGTGTTAATTTCATTGGTTAAATAAAAAAACTGCCTTGGCCCCTTTAATAGGACAGAAAATTAGGTAGGCAGAATAAACAGAACAGAATGCTGGGAGAAAAAAAGGAGAGTCAGGGAGTTGCCATGATTCTCCCACTCCAGACAGACGCAGGTTAAGATCTTCCCTGGTAAGCCACCTCGTGGGCTGCACAGATTATCAGAAATGGGTTAGATCAATATGTAAGAGCTAGCCAATAAGAGGCTAGAGCTAATGGGCCAAGCAGTGTTTAAAGGAATACAGTTTCCGTGTAATTATTTTGGGCATAAAGCTAGCCGTGCGGGCAGCTGGGTGCCAGGAACGTAGCCCGCCACTCTCATTACAACAGAAAGGCTCTGCAGTTTCCCAGGGCTGCCCCAGGTTTCTGCACTGGACATATAAGATTCTTTATTTGCAGCTCACTCTAAACCTGATCTCTCTCCAGACGCAGCTGTTGGGCTTCTATGTTGGTTTTTTTTTTGTCTTTCTCCATCTTCTCAGCTACCCTCTAAAACATTTGTTCTCATACTATAATCCAAGAGCCCATCAGAATCCCATGAGCCTTTTGCAATGCTGTGGCATCAAAAATATTTATGCCAAGACTGTCTGACTTGCCTGCCCTCTTTCCCTCTCTCAGAAGAATGCATGTGGTTTTGTGACCATCAAATGTATGATAATTTGGCTAGGTTCTATCAAACCAGACATTAAGGAATCCTTTGGAAACACAAAAGAGTAGTGTTATTTTTTTTATCATTTTACTGTCATAAAATGTTTTATATTGAGATAAACATAAATTTGTTAATATGACTCACACATTACTATTACATTTCTTTTTAAATGATTAAATAAACTTCAGATAAATAAACATCAACAGTTCAAAATTCATGTAAGCTAAGTTCTTTGGACCCCAAGAATGCCTTGAGTATTAGCGGCCAATGACCTGAGAAGGGTCACATTAGCTATGTCTCAGTCACCTCCCACCTGCAGGTTAGCACCAGCTTATCAACAACTCTGGTCACTCCCTCTTCCTTTATCTATATCCAACTCCAGAGTTCTTCCCTTATTAGGAAACTTTTTGTCGAATATTAATTTCTGCTCCAAATCCACTAAGTTAGGGATCACTCGCCAGTCTCCACGGCATGTTTTTTACCTTATCATTCCCCCTCCCAACTTCCTACAAAAACAATATACTTGAAGTAGGCTGATTGCTCTGGCCTCAGAACACTTAAATTCAAATTTGTTCATTTGTTCTGTCCGCTCTTTATTTAGGGTTCCTTCTCTTCTATCCTCACCTTTGAATGTTAGCAGTTCCCCTCTGCCCAGTCCAAGGCAACAGACACAAGAGCCAGGAAAGAGCAAATGTTTGAAGGTCTGGTTTGAATTCATGATGCCTTTCCCTAGATATCTGAGGCGAGGGACTAACTTTCCAGAGCTGGGAATGGAAAACAGAGCATAGCAGCTGTGAGGGCAGCACCTGTTCACATCATCCAATAGCAAACGTTATGAAAAGTCGCCATTATCCAGATCTCACAATGTCCCTGGAAGGCTTTGTGTTGATCTTCAAGGACCCCTGTTCTCCCTTTGTTCTGCTTTGTTGACTGGTATGGGGGGGGGGGTTCCATCTTGACTGACCCTAGTGGCTGTAGGAATTAACTAACACTCCCTTTTCTTTCCTTCCATTTCTTCCGCATCTGTCATATATATGAATAATCCCAACACGTGACCAGTGTTGCTACACCTCTTTCAGTAACCTCAGTGTGTATGGTTGTTCATCTGCCTTCCACACGATGACCTACATCAACCAATCTCTGCTGACAGAAGGCAAATAGGTGTGTTTGATCTATAACCTTTTACTCAGCTCGCTCTTCCCAGAGCAGCTCGGGCAAATTCTCCCTCTAGCACAATAAATCCATTCATTAGAAGCAGGAAACTTTTTATAGAGAAAGACAGTTCTGATGAGAGAATATTCCAAACTACACAAGAAGGAGGCCAAAGGTTGGTTGATCCTGGCTGGGAATCAATCCTGCTGTTTAATGGCTTTAGCCAATCACAGTATCCTAGAAGTCAGCTGAGAGCTAAAGGCTTGAAATCCTCAGGGCTCTATCAGCTGGGAGAAGACATGGATTGTTACAGGCACCGGAAATCCTTTCCACCAGCAGTCTAGACTTCCTCTAACTTGTCCTGAGGTTAAGAGTGGCTGCTTCATGACTGGGATTGGTCATTTGGCCCCAGAGATCAGCTTTCTGGTTCTCTTAAAGGGGGCAGGTGAGTGGAGATGTCAAATTAGATTAAATGCACATGTGTGTACCAGTGTTGATTGATGTGTAATGATGAAATCAGCCTAGTTTGAAAAGTACTTCCAAGAATACAATCCTGAAAGATTTTTGTATGTTAGTCCTAAGGTACTCCTTTATCAGTAGCCTGAAATGGCTCAAAAATGTAGCCATTTAACTTCAAAGCATTAGTGTAGATGAGAACCAGTGATCATATCTCAAAGATGCTAATACCACTGTAGATGGCAATGCTGGATTGTTTCTACTGTGCACTGTGTTGACTGCAGAGAAAATGGGATAAATAGAATTTTCTTAGAAGTGTAAGCCCTAGTCTTCAAATCCCATTTTCAAAGAGAAAGTGAGATCTGTATCCAACAGTGCTTTGTTCTCACACTTTAGACCATGTCAGTGTTCCCTTCAGCACTGTTCACGATGTTACAGAAGAGAACACAGAAGAAAATGCCTGTCCATTTATAGGAGGCAAAAAAAAGAGCTTTGTGTTTTTGGAATCTAGGAAACTATTTGCACTTAGGCTTGGGAATGTCATATGTTTCATATGTAGCACAGGCAGTTTAGCCAAATGACCTAGAGACCAAGCTCCTGTTAGAGCAGCCCATGAGGTCCAAATGTTGACTCTCCATCTTGGAAGTCCTGTGATGTAGTTTTCTCGTCAGAAAGCTGGGTGCTGGAAGTCTTCCCCTGTATAGATTTGGTGTTGTACTCACAGGCTTATTGGTGTTGCAGTTGTAATCCTAAACTAAGTGAGATGTGGGAACGGAGATGGTGCTTGGCAAACTCAAGTAAACTTAGGCTCTGTAGAGGTAGTCCATTTCCAAAAACAAAATGAATAAAAAAAAATCTTGTTCAATTAACCAGAATTGGTTTCCGTTGGAGGAAGAAGCGGGTGAGCAGTGAGCTTTGTCTGACAGTTTCAGAAGGAAATGACTTAGCTCTGAATTTTTACATGACTTTCTGGTGCCGTGTTATAAGAAACTATTAGATTTTAAAGATGAAAATAGGTACTTTGTTTCTAATTTTTAAAATTTTATTATCATTTTGTGTGTTCAGGTGTTTTCTATGCAGTTATGTCTGCACACTACTTACTTACTTGCCTGAAGAAGCCAGTAGAGTGTCCGATCTCCTGGAGCTCCAGTTACACTTATGAGCCACCATATGGGTGCTGGGTACTGATCCAGAGTCTCCTGGAGAGCAGCCAGTGCCCTCAACCACAAAGGCGGCTCTCCAGCTTTTATACTCTCTAAATAAAAAGGTATGATCTGTCTCTCGGTAATTAGTCCTTCGATGCAAAACTCAACATTCTGGAACTGTTGGTGCCTAGGAACACACTTTCCTAAGTTACGATCCAAAAAAGTAACCATGCTAACCAAAAAAATTCACTAAAAATAGCAGTATCAACAAAATCTATCTTTTAGTATATACAGTGGAGTGGTTTTCAGATGACCTATTCAGCTTAAGGAAATCTCATGACAAGTGAGGTTGGAAGAAGGATTAGTTTAAGCAAGCAAAAAATGAAAGCCCGTAACACGTGTTTAGAAATATGACTTGGCACTCCCCACTGTAGGTGACCGAATGTGCAGGTCAGGTCACCAGGCTGTTTCCATTTACTGACCAGGTTATACTTAGAGAAACACACAGGTTCATCATATTGTATGCACAGCAGTGTTCCCTTCAGCACTGTTCACGATGTTACAGAAGAGAACACAGAAGAAAATGCCTGTCCATTTATAGGAGGCAAAAAAAAAAAGAGCTTTGTGTTTTTGGAATCTAGGGAACTATTTGCTCTTAGGCCTGGGAATGTCATTAAGGCCCTGAGCGGAAGACAGAAGCCTCTAAACAGTTCTTTGAGACTGATCCATTTCTGGATATAATTGTTGGCTACACGGTGCCTTCGGTGTGAGATACCATCACCTTTTACACTTAAAGAATGTTCTAAATATGTCTGCTTTAGTGAAAGGTTTGCTACTTTAAAGTCCCAGTGTGTGGCAATGTGTGGGATACTCCACTGACTAACTTTATTGCTATCCTTGTCAGAGCAGGTGTGGCTACCTGCAAGGTGTCCCAGGAGAGGGCCTGCTGGCCTTCTCTTGCAGAAGGAGGGGTAGGAATGTTATTAGAACACTTCCTGTACTTCCACCCTCTCTCCCCCCACCAGCTGTATGTAATTCTGTATAAGCTGCACATGATCGCAGGAGGTGATAAGGAATATAGGGGGTGGCAGGTGAACTGTGGCCTGGACTACATCTATGCAGCTGTGAGGAATGCATCACCCCTGTGGAGATGAGACTTTCGGGTTATGCAGCTGCTTTGGGCTCCCCCAGATTTTAGTAATTTACCCCTCACCCATGATCTGTAAGGAAGCCCGATGAACTCACCAGTCCACTGAGCTAGACTGACTGGGGTATAAGCACACTTTCGTCTGTTGGTCTCTATCTTGGGTGCATAGACACTTTTCTCCTCAAGAAAAGACCATGCACTATGGTAATATGGGGTGGGTAGACGGGTACAAGGAGGGCCAGGGAAATGGAGGAGAAAAGGGGAAGGAAGAACCAAAAGAAACAAATATTGTTTGATACTATAATAATATACTATTGTATGTGTTAATTAAAGATAGATAGATAGATAGATAGATAGATAGATAGATAGATGATAGATAATAGACAGACAAGTAGGTAGATAAATAAGCATAGTCTACAATGTAAAACTTAGCAACTGGGACACTAAAAATTGTGGTCTGTATTTTAATTTCTATTTGTTATCTTTTCATTTCCCATAGTTTTATAAAAACAGTAAAGATATTTTTATAGATAACTTTTCTAATTTGTAAAGTTTTAATTTAATAAAATAAACAGTGTGTTGTTTTCATCCCTGCAACAACTGAGTATACTTAGTTCTGTACTTATTTATATCTAGAAACTTCCTTTAGGGATGAAGAAAGAAAACTTTTGACCTCTTCCTAAAATGAAGATGTTTTTCCCCATTATTAGTTAGAATACATTACATTTTAAACTTGGCAAAGGAATAATCCAAGAAGAATTTTCTGGAACAGCATAAGTAAGTGATGATGGGGCCAAGGGAATGCTAGGACTTCAAGACTATATATAACTACAGTCGATGTGTTCAAACCACTTTGAGTAGCCTCGGTGACACCTGGGATTTGTGTGCCTTTGGATAAACGTTGTGGCGAAGTTGTTTACTCAACTGAATTCCCTGAGCCTTGAAGGGCAAAATATGTTCACTGCAGAAATTTTTTTTAATTATTTATTTTTATTTATTTATAAAAGATTTCTGTCTCTTCCCAGCCACCGCCTCCCATTTCCCTCCCCCTCCCCCAATCAAGTCCCCCTCCCTCATAAGCCCAAAGAGCAATCAGGGTTCCCTGCCCTGTGGGAAGCCCAAGGACCTCCCACCTCCATCCAGGTCTAGTAAGGTAAGCATCCAAACTGCCTAGGCTCCCACAAAGCCAGTACGTGCAGTAGGATCAAAAACCCATTGCCAATGTTCTTGAGTTCTCAGTAGTCCTCATTGTCCGCTATATTCAGCGAGCCTGGTTTTATCCCAGGCTTTTTCATACCCAGTCCAGCTGGCCTTGGTGAGTTCCCAATAGAACATCCCCATTGTCTCAGTGTGTGGGTGCACCCCTCGCGGTCCTGAGTTCCTTGCTCATGCTCTCTCTCCTTCTGCTCCTGATTTGGACCTTGAGATTTCTGTCTGGTGCTCTAATGTGGGTCTCTGTCTCAATTCATTGCCTGCTGAAGGTTAATATTCAGGAGGATGCCTATATGTTTTTCTTTGGGTTCTCTTTCTTATTTAAGTTCTCTAGGATCACTAATTATAGGCTCAATGTCCTTTATTTATGGCTAGAAACCCAATATGAGTGAGTACATCCCATGTTCCTCTTTTTGGGTCTGGCTTACCTCACTCAGGACAGTGTTTTCTATTTCCATCCATTTGCCTGCAAAATTCGAGAAGTCCTTGTTTTTTACTGCTGAGTAGTACTCTAATATGTATATATTCCATACTTTCTTCATCCATTCTTCCGTTGATGGGCATCTAGGTTGTTTCCAGGTTCTGGCTATTACAAACAATGCTGCTATGAACATAGTTGAGCATATATTTTTGTTGTATGATAGGGCATCTCTTGGGTATATTCCCAAGAGTGGTATTGCTGGACCCTGACCTTAACCCACAAACCTATGAACACCTGATTTTCGATAAAGGAGCTAAAAGTATACAATGGAAAAAAGAGAGCATTTTCAACAAATTGTGCTGGCAAAACTGGATGCCAATCTGTAGAAGAATGAAAATAGATCCATATCTATCACCATGCAAAAAACTCAAGTCCAAATGGATTAAAGACCTCAATATCAGTCCGAACACACTGAACCTGATAGAAGAGAAAGTGGGAAGTACTCTACAACACAGGAGACCACTTCCTACGTATAACCCCAGCAGCACAGACATTAAGGGCCTCATTGAATAAATGGGACCTCCTGAGACTGAGAAGCTTCTGTAAAGCAAAGGACACTGTCCCTAAGACAGAAAGGCAACCCACTGACTGGGAGAAGATCTTCACCAACCCCGCAACTGACAAAGGTCTGATCTCCAAAATATATAAAGAACTCAAGAAACTAGACCGTAAAAGGCTAATCAACCCAATTATAAAATGGGGCACTGAGCTGAACAGAGAATTCTCAACAGAAGAAGTTCAAATGGCCAAAAGACACTTAAGGTCATGCTCAACTTCCTTAGCGATCAGGGAAATGCAAATCAAGACAACTTTAAGATACCATCTTACACCTGTCAGAATGGCTAAAATAAAAAACACCATTGATAGCCTTTGCTGGAGAGGTTGTGGAGAAAGGCGTACACTCATCCATTGCTGGTGGGAATGCAAACTTGTGCAACCACTTTGGAAAGCAGTGTGGCGGTTTCTCATTGCAGGTATTTTTTATCCAGAACCTGAAGAAGAAAATTCTAAGGAACAACTAGACTCCATTACACAAGAACTCGCTCTTAGTACTAACACTTTGAATAAAAATGCCTTCTCTGAACTTTGCAGGAGAAACTCAGGACCACTAGCCTATCACAAATAGAATCACGGATTGCAAAAGAGATCTTTGATTTAAAGAAGAATTCTGATTAGAAGTTTCTCTTTGGGATTCTTTAGTTCTGTTTTAAAACCATGTAACAGAGCCCAAACAGCCTTCCAAAAACAACAACAATATAACAGAGCTATACAACAGTTGCGCTGGGAAGTGTAGAACTGTCATTCCTGATACTGTTTTCTGGGATGTGTCTGACTCTGGGATGCTTGCTAAACAAGGAACATGAATAGCTCAGTAACTCTTGTTGCTGACATAGATGAGAGGCTACAGGACTATGCGCCCCTCCCTGTTTGATGTCTTACCTCAGTCATTCGGTTTATATAAATGTTTTGCATCTGAAATTCAGTATCTCAATGCCATGTGCTCATTTAGCCAGCATCACTGTTGTGAATTTATTCACCGTGCACTACCATGTGCTTTGCAAAAGCGATTCTTAGAGCAATGGGAAAAAATTGAGTGGTGTATTCAAACATTTGCAAGAGTCCTTGTAAATACTTTAAACATCAAACATAAACTCTTCTCCTCACATCTTGGGCATCCAGACAATTACCCAGAACAGAGAAGATTCCTAATGTTTGAGGGATAAACAGATTAATAGTAAGGAAGAACTGTGCTTCTTGATAGAATGATAAGGTGGGTAAACTGAATAGCATGGATCTGGAGGAGACCACATTTCTTTGGCTGCAGGAAGTCCGGGACCAAGGGAGAACATGGTTCATTGGCTGCCAATCTCCTGTGCTGATTAATGTCCCAGCACATCACACCTCTAGGAACTGATCGCTCCAGGTCAAGCTGATATTTGGCCGTTCTTGACCTAAGCATACACTTCCCTTACCTGAAGAAATGAATGGTTCACCAGCACAGCTTAAAGAGGGCACTTTCTGTTATTGAGCAACACGTCAGCATGGAGTGAACTGATTTATTTATACTTTGACAGCAATCAATCGACAATTATTTTTCTAAACAAGGTTTGTCTTTCTAAAAACAAGTGTTTCCAAGCCTCATAACTCATGCTGCATGGGCTTGTGGGAGTCACGAAGACTCATAAAGGGATGCCCCATGGGATGGTGGAAGTCGTGAGGGTTGGTGATAAGGGCAGAGCCCCAAAGCTTTGGTTACATTGTACCTGCTTGTCCATGAGTTTTAAAAAATTTTAACCCTCAATTTAATAAAAGCCAAATGATATGTTAAAGTGTATCAAACCATAAACACTTTGTGTATGCCATAGTGGGTCTGTGAACCGAGCCAGTCATTGAAAGTCTGAACTTTAGTTTCCACATGAAAACATGGGAATGATACCAGGTAGTGCTTTGGCCCTCTATGATTCCTTGACTAGTATATGATGCTTTGTATATAAGAACTGTTCCCATGTGAAGACCTTTGGACTACTCCGGTGGCTCTGCCTGAAACTGTATCAGATGCTGCTACCGCCCCAGTCATATTTGTTGAACTGCACTCGCCAGTGACTCCATATAGAATCTTACTCTGTGCAGAGGACTCTTTACAGAGATTTGAGATTACAAGAGAAAGAAATTAGTGGTCTCTAAGAGTCAGCAAAAGTCCATTCACCCACACTCCATCATTTGTCGGAGGAATAGTTCCAAGAAATGTGCACTGATGCTGACATCCCCATGGGATGAAGCTCCAGTTATGTCCTGAGTTAACTGCTTCAATTATTCCTCCAATCATCTGCCTCTTGTTTCTGTAATACTTTCCCATCGCTTTCCTGGAGGTTCACATACATCCACCAATTTGGGCTGGAGAGATGACCCAGTGGTTAGGAACACTGCTACTCTTTGAGAGAAGCTGTGTTTGTTTCCCAGCACCCACAGAGCAGCTTACAACCACCTGTAATTTTACTTCCTAGGAATCCTATGCCCTTTTCTGATATCTGGGAGCACCGTATGTGAATACGCTACATATGCATACATGGAGGCAAATGTTCATACATGTAAATTAAAATAAGTAATTCTAAAACACAAAACAAAGAGGCTGCTTTAAAAATCTTCAAACTTCTTCAAAAATCTTCAATAATCTTCAAAAATAATCTTCAAAATAACAAATAAAATAAAAATAATCTTCAAAAATTTTCAATAATCTTCAAAAAAACCTTCAAACTTCAAACAATAGAACACCCAAGTCTTCAGAACTATTTCAGAATGAAAACATTAAGTTTTTTTAGATTGAATGCATCCTTATAAAATATTTATCATTTCCTTATGAATATAGCATTAGTGATAGGATGCAGACTTGCCAAATATGATAACTATTTCTTCAAACAGACTATTTGTTTACATACATTACACATAGAAGATCAAAGTGAGGGCCTTAACATTAGCTATCAGCTGTTTCTTCCTCAAAATGCACAGAACTTCTATATATGTTCATGAAGTTTTTTTCTGGGTAGCTTTAAGCCAAGCAGAGACAACACGAATCATTCCTACTTGGTCATGTGTCCTAGCACAAATGAGTCCAAGAATCATGAAAAAAGGCTAATCTGAGTGATTGGAGATCTACTGGTTTGCATTCTTGCTGGGTTTTGTTAACTCTGCAACTATTTGCTTCTAAGTGAAACCAAAGTAGCAGTCTCTCTTTTGGCTAACGAAATTAAGAATTTCTGGGGAATCTGTGAGACAACCCCACAGTCCACCACTCCGTCCCTCCCACACTGCCTTGCTCCTTCCCAGCTCTGAGAAACTAAACTGACCACAGAGAGTCTTTTATACGATGTATCCCTGGCAGACAAAATCTGTAGCTACTGCTAGACTTTCCAGGGTTTTATATGAAGTCACATTGGCATTTCCCTTCAATGGCAGTTAGGAATTGAAACTGTTTCTGGCAAGGTACATCAATTTCTTTCCAGATGTATTATTTAATCCTGGTTTTATACAGATTGAGACCAAATCAATTTTTTACTGGAAAGTGGCTAAACTAAAACTATAGAGACATTACAGATAATGTATGTTAAAAGTTATAAAGCTGAAAAGCCATTTGTTTTCTTCATTCTAGACTCTATTGAGAGACACCTTTAAAGAACATCTCAAAAATAAAAAATGACATTTACAGGGAAATGGGCACAACAGAAAATCATTGATCTAGGTGAAATCAACTAGACTAGGAAAGGAAATCCTTTATTTTCTCTTAGATACAAGATCTAGATTTAAAATTAAGAATGGGGTACGGTTATACGTGTGTGCCTGTGTATGATGAAAATCAGGATCAGGAGATGGGGTAAGAGATCTTAAGAGAGGCAGGCAATAAGGCAGTGGCATGCATATGATAAGAAGGCAGAAGCCGGGATTAATAGGGAGAAAGGAGGAGGTGAGCCACGGGGCAACAGAGAGCATAGAGTCAGGAAGGGAAATAAAGGAGAGGAAAGTATAATAACACAGTGCATTAAAGATGCACTGACAAAAACCATTTCCTTATATTCTAACCTAAAAGAAACTTAAATACAATATCTATAGCATCCTGCACCATTGACCCACTTGGTAGGCATTTCATCTCTAAGAGCACACAGAGGCAGGCTCTGTGAACCTGCCACTTTTTTCTTTCTTTAAGATTTATTTATTTTACTATGTACAGTGTTCTGCTTGCATCTATGCCTATATGACAGAAGAAGGCACCAGATATCATTATAGATGGTTGTGAGCCACCACGTGGTTGCTGGGAATTGAACTTAGGTACTCTGGGAGAGCACTCAGTGCTCTTAACCTCTGAGCCATCTCTCCAGCCCCCTGCCACTTTTTTTCAACTATCAAACCAGCTAGCCACCTAAATCCCCTCGGAGTTCTCAGGAGGTATAACAACAGCATTCCAGGAAGGCTCTGCACTGAGGGAGGATTGTGGAGGGTTTCAGAAAATCAGTTTGCAAACAGGAACTGATGCTGTGTTCTTGTTTTGTTCCTTTGTGTTTTGACATTCTCTTGTAACATGAGGCAATGTGAAGGTTAATTTTATTTTTCAGGGAAAAAAACTAAAATTCATATATTTTTTAGAAGCCACTTCCAGTCAAATTTAGCTTTAACTTTAACCTTTCATTCACAAGCATTTCTGACTCACTTCACGTCACGATATCGCCATATCAAGGAAGCACAATGTTTGCCAAATTTGACACAGGAAAAGAAACAGAGCAGTGATGCTGACCGGGAAAACTTTTGCAGAGGCCAAAGCTCTCAAAGGGTGGCCGCATTTCATTTCTATCACATTTAGCAAAGCACAAAGCTCAGTGGATCTCGCCAGTCCTTTATCAAGGTTCAGTTTGTCCAACTTGGTCCCCAGTGCTTCTGCATAAATGGGACCCCAAAGCTCACAATTACACATATCTCTGTACACATCTGCCCTCTATGCCTCTGAGGGGGTGGGGACAGAAATTTCACAAGAAAAGTTTCCCTAGAGGAATTAAGTGTTGGACTTTTACCCTAAAATAAACTAACAAGAACAGTGATGCAGTTGGTGTTTTGAAATTAAGAATGTTATCTCATTCAAAATGTTCCAAAATATTAACTGAGTGGAAACAGTCATAAATAAAACCAGTTTCTTGGAATTCTCTTCATCAAGTCCCTCTGCCTCCCTTCACTCTCTTTTTTAAACACTTTATTTTCCTCTCTCTCCCAAATGTTCTCTATTGACCTTATTTCGAGGATCTGCTAGGTTTAGCCTCCTAAGGATGGGAGACTACATCCAAACTCTGGGAAAGGAAATGATATTCTAATGCATAAAAGGTAAAAACATATTAAATTGTGGGGAAATGACTCAAAAATTGTAACCAATAACTTAATCTATGAATAACATTCATTGCTTTGCAGCTCACCCATGAAAAAAAAATCCCAATAATTACTCCCAGTAATTTTACAGGACAACACCAGAAAGCACTGGCTTGGTAACATTTCTCAGTTCCTAAGAATATCAAAAAGATAGGACAGCAGGTTTTAATACAGAATTGTATGAAGGTTTCACTTGAGAGAAAACTCAGGCAATGCATACGCCATGTAACAAGGAATGTGCCAACAACCAATATAAATGTTGTTCTGTGGCCTGTTTCTGCCATCACACTACTCAAGAGGTGGGCAGGCACTGTCAGCTCAGCAGAGCAACATCAGCCCAGGCTCTCTGGTGTTCAGTTGCTGCCTTTCTTCACTAAGGTAGAAAGATGAAAAGAAGGGGACAGAGAGGAGAAGTCATGTCTTCCTTGACTGAGAAAGTAAAAGCTTTCTAGAGATCTCCATCTTTACCCCATAGAGATCTCAGACATTTCTAATCAGCCCAAGCACCAGGGGAGATTACTGCAAAGGACACATTTGGCTCTCCTGGAGCCTGCAGTGAAATGAACCTCTGGGGTTTGGTGGTAAGTGAGCCAGCTTCTGGAGAGAGGAACATCTGAGTCATCTTGCCCTTCCCCTTGCCTAAGCTCCTGCCCTCAGCCTGGCTACTGGGGACTTGGAAGACCCAGTTTCTTTGTTTGTGTTCCTTGTTTCTGGAATCTCTCTTTGTGACCTAAATCTTGAGAGCAATGTAAATGTTCTGGCTAACCTTCTTGTCCTTAGCAATTGACTTCATGTCCTTGGTGGTTTCTTGTCTCATAGCAGGATGGCATCCCTGAGCTAAGATGCATGCAATCTTTTCTTAGCCCAAGACACACATGCTATTAAAACTTCTCCCCATCTGTAATTGTGTCATGCTTGCTCTTGGCTCCTCTCCTTTCCTTTGCTGAGAGTGGCAGAGTCTCTGTGCACATCCATACCTCTAAAGGAGCAGGCATTGGAAGGCTCACAGTTCTTTCCCTGGAGTCTATTCCTATGCACAAACTATTCTCAGGGGCATGTGTACAGCCATACCATCTGTGTACCAGGTCTTGCCAGAATGATGTCAAATGCATGGATGTAGGAGAAGGGCAAACTCAGAAGGCTAGCTTGTCTCTGTGCACCTCGCCATCTGATAGGCTTGGTTATAGGAGATTGTTTTATGACCTTTGCAGGATTCCCATGTGCCCGCTGCTATTCTGGGTGTCTTCGAAGTAGAGGGGAGAATCTCTCCCTCCAAAATGTTTATAATATTTTCATGTTAATACCAACCACTGGACAAGTTTCCTGTACGCAGTGAAGCTGAATAACTACAAAATATCACATGTGACAGCTATTATAGGGGGATGAATATCAGTAACAAGGCAATTTGGTCAATAACAAAAATCATTACCTAAGTTTCCTGGACTAAGGAAGAGATGACATCACTGATCCATATTTGAGATTAATGCTCTAATAGTGAAAGACAGAGTTATTTTCCTCAAACCAATGATATAGTTGCTGAGTCGAAAGAAGGAGGCAGAGCAAATGTCCTTTATTTTTCCATGTGTTTAGGAATGATGGAAAAGCAGCTTCAACATGTCTTTTGGAAGAAGAATGAATTCAATAGTCTCTAACTTTGATTTTCTTGATTTCTTCATATGTATGGATAAAGAGATTATCAAAGACTTGGACTCATTAATGGCAATTTGATAAAAATTATTGTCAGAAAGAATTGCCACCTTCCTACAATGTCAGATCATGCTTTGATCCACTGGGAGACATTCTATCACGACATTCATTATATATATTCTTAAAAAACTGAGGAAGCAAAGGATCTTAGGAAAGTGGCCAAGTCTTGAATGCTCGCCATAAGCAATCCTGGGACTGTCAAGTTGGTGAGGTCCAAATCCTAGCTTTCTTTTGCAGACCTCGCTTGAAAATTTTTCAGAGCTTCACGAGCAGGCACCGCCTGCCTCACCGTTCCCAATAGATGACAACTCTACTTTGGGAAGAGCTGGACCCTTCAAAGCAAGTCATTCTAGGATTCCGTTTCTTTCCTATGGAGCTGGGATTCGCTGTTTCTGTGGTATGATGTAAGGTAAAGTCAAAAGCACAGACATTTCTTCACTACATGGAGAACTTCACCATGAGATGCCCATTGGCTCCGTCAGGCTGTACCACAGCGTTCCTATGGGGATTCCTGGGAAAGACAGGACCCCAAGACACCACAGCACATCAGGGCTATCCCTGGACCATCTTCGAAACATGGAGAGCGGCTCTCAGACGGCTGTTAGGAGGGAGGCATGTACTCCATCTGTAGCTATTTAGCCACTTCCCTCAGCCCCACAGCTGATGCTTTGGCTGCAGCCTGGCTAAGCAAATCTCCAGAACTTCATTAGGACTGATCCCCACCTAACCTGAGAGGATCCACCAAGACACTGTTAAGAGTTCTGGACTTGGGAGAAGCTAACCTGGGAATACTTTGTAACATGTAGCAGCCTTTGTGAGTGTCAGATACCTCAATGCATAGAACTAATAAATGAATAAGTTACATCATTTCTTGGATAGTAATGTACTAAGGCTTAGTAAATGTGACTATAAGCTGGAATTGGTTGTTTTGTGTTTCCCCCCAGGAGTTACACAACACATTGAAGTAATGTTATTCATTTAAAACATATATGATAATGTGCAAATGATATACTAGAACAATCACTGCTGGGAACACAGAGTCATCTTAAGGAAAATACATACAGATCTTGCATACGCATTTCCTTTCTTGTTTGTTACTGACCTTCAAACCCAGGGCCTCAGTCAAAAAGCTAAATAAACCAATTTTCTCACCCCTTCCCTGCCTTTCTTCTTATTCTTCCTTGTTCTCTTCCTTTCTTTGTCTCACCCCTTCCTCTTTCTGTCCTTCTTCTCATTCATTTTCTAAAAGAAGAGAACACAAAAGTCTCCATTTCTTTTTGTAAACAAAAAAACCACAGTCTTGGAAGCAAGTAGCCAAAGGTCACTTTCAGTAGCTTTGTCAGCAGAGATGGACTTTTGTGGACTTAAAAATCATCTTGCTCAGTTCTAAATGTCAGTTGCCTTTTAACTTTATCTTTTTTCTTTTTTAGTGTTTTTATTGAGCTATACATTTTTCTCTACTCCCCTCGTTTCCTCCCATGAGTCCCTCTACCCTCCACCATGACTCCCACACTCCCAATTTATTTTGGAGATCTTGTCTGTTTCTCCTTCCTATGTAGATCCATGTATGTCTCTCTTAGGGTCCTCTTTGTTGTCTAGATTCTCTTTGGTTGTGGACTTTAAGCTGGTTTTTCTTTGCTTTACGTCCAAAAGACACTTATGAGTGACTACATATGATATTTGTCTTTCTGGGTTAGGGCTACCTCACTCAATATTGTTTTTTCTAGATCCATCCAGTTGCCTGCAAATTTTAAAATGTCATTATTTTTTACCATTTAGTAGTACTCCATTGTGTAAATGCACCACATTTTCTTTATCCATTCTTCAGTTAAGGGGCATTTAGTTTGCTTCCATGTTCTTGCTATTATGAATAATGCTGCTATGAACATAGTTGAGCACATGTTCTTATGGTATGACTAAACATCCTTTGAGTACATATCCAAAAGTGGTATTGTTGGGTCTTGGGGTAGATTGTTTCTTAATTTTCTGAGAAATCACCACACTGGTTTCCAAAGGGTCTGTACCAGTTTGAACTCCCCACCAGCATTAGAGGGGTGTTCTTCTTACTCCACAACTTCTCCAGCATAAGCTGTCATCAGTGTTTTTGATCTTGGCCATTCTTACAGGTGTAAGATGGAATCTCAGAGTTGTTTTGATTTGCATTTTTCTGATGGCTAAGGATGTTGAGCATTTCCTTAAGTGTCTTTCAGCCCTTTGAGATTTAAAATAGAAAGATCTCCCATGCTCTTGGGTCAGTAGAATTAACATAGTAAAAATGGCAATCTTACCAAAAAAACAATCTACACACAGATTCAATGTAATTCCCATCAAAATCCCAGCAAAATTCTTCACAGACCTTAAAAAAAACAATACCCAACTAACTTCATATGGAAAAACAAAAAATCCAGAATAATCGAAACAATCCTGTACAAGAAAGGAACTTCTGTAGGCATCACAATCCCTGACTTCAAACTCTACTATAGAGCTACAGTAACAAGAACAGTCTGGAATTAGCATAAAAACAGACAGAAGGACCAATGGAATCAAATCGAGGACACAGATATCAATCCACACACCTACAAATACCTGATTTTTGACAAAGAAGAAAAAATATAAAATGGAACCAAAAAGCATATTCAAGAAATGGTGCTGGCATAACTGGGTATCAACATGTAGAAGAATACAAATAAATGCATATCTATTGCCAAGCACAAAACTTAAGTTGAATGGATCAAAGACCTCAACATAAAACCAACCACACTAAAACTCATAGAAGAGAAAGTGGGAAGTACATTTGAACATATGGGCACAGGAAACCGCTTCCTAAATATAACCTCTGTAGCACAAACACTAAGAGAAACAATTAGTAAATGGGACCTCCTGAAACTGAGAAGCTTCTGTAAAACAAAGGACACAGTCAACAAGACAAAACTGCAGCCTACAGAATGGGAAAAGATCTTTACCAACCCCATATCTGAAAGAGGACTGATCTTCAAAATATACAAAGAACTCAAGAAACTTGACATCAAAAGAACAAAAAATCCAATTTTAAAAAATGGGGTACAGACTTAAACAGAGAAGTCTCAATTTTGTCTTTTTAAATGCCCATCTGGAAACAGGAACAGAACCAGAACTTGCATGTTCTAATTGCTCACCCTGTCACTGTCCCTGCTTGCTGGCTTCTTTGTAAATCTGTGCAGAGTGGTATCACTCAATGCCATGCATGTTTTTCAGGCAGGAGAGGGCCAAGTACAGTGTGAGAAATGCCTTGCTTTTCCAGCCAGACTAAAAACCTCCCTCTCAGACCTGCAGGAAACTGTAGGAAGACCGGTAGAGCTGAGATGTAGGCTTTAGCCCAGTCATATTCTTCTCTACACCTCTCTTTGACAACCAGAGTTGTGTGAACAGTGCTCTGTGCTGGAAATCAGCCAAAGAATTTGCCAGCAGTTTGCTGTTTGCCTCTAAGAAAGCAATTGCCTTCCTTGGCCTCAAGAATTTGCCTCAGTCATGGAAAGAGCAGGGAGCTGGGGACATTGTGTCATTGAAAGCCTCTAGAGGACCAAGTTTTTAGACACACAGCTCCTGAGCCTCCACCCATGATACTTCCCAATGCCTGCCAGGGACCCACAACATGGAGTTTATGCTTTGCTGCCTTCCCCACTACATTCCTACCAGTGAGTGGCATGCGCATCCAGAGTTCACCTCAGAAATTTAGCATTGAGAGTGAAAGATACAGCAAACTGATCCCTTCTTGCCATTCTTCACTGACAATCAGAAACTCCTGAATCAGTTTTGCACGAGTTTAAACAGAAATAGGAGAAAGACAGCCCCAGGAATCCCTTCGATATGTCGTAGATCTGATTGCTGAAAGCCCCAGAAAACGTGTTCCATTTGTTGATAGGCATTGCCAAAATTCCTGCCCATTCAGCCTAAAGCTCAAAGCCAATTTTAGTGAAATAGGTCTATCGTCTTCATAGTTTCAGACAACTTCCAGTAAGGTGAGGGCTAAAACTGCTTCTAGCCAACTATGACTTCTTAGTGGCATATTAGATCAATACAGAGGATCATAACCATGAGTTTTATTTAAATGAGATGAATGAAGTACAATATACCTGAAGAGATGTCCTTCCACCCAAGTGTTTTCTATCACATTTCAGCATTAATATACAGTAAATTAAAACTATAATCACTTTATAAAATACTATTCTATAGTGATTCATAACTGCTCGCACTTAAAATAGAAAAATAGTATTTCTAAATGATTTCACACTGAATATGTATATATCTTTAAGAGTAAGTACTAAAATGTGTGTGCGTTCATTATCATTGAAATGTATAAAAACTATGAGGTATTATGAATAACATTATATAATATTAAATATGTACAACTAAAGTCTAATCACTGATGTGATTAAATTGACACCTCTGTTGAAAATCAGGTAACTATAGCTATGGCTTTCTTTTGGATCTTTTGCTTTGCTCCATTGGTGTACCTGTCTGTTTTTATGATAGTATCAGCCTGTCTTTGTCACTGTACTAGTGACAAGTGGCTTTTGAGGTCAGACATTGTGGTACCTCCAGCTGTGTTATTTCTCCTTAGGATTTCGTTGGCTATTTATGGTCTTTTATGCTTCCATATGAATTTTTGAGGTTTTTTTTTTAGTTCTATAAAGTGTAACATTTTAACTTTGATGGCAGCTGCATTGAATCTGTAAACTACTTTTGATAATGGAGCACTTTTCATATTAATTCTGCTAGTAGAATATCTTCCTATAGTCCAGTTTTTTTTCTTTGATTTCCCTTTTCATGTCCTTGAAGTTTTTATTGTGGAGGTCTCTCACTTTCTTCTTAGGTTTATTCCTATAAATATCATTATTTGGGATGCGTTATGGATAGGATATTGTTCTTAACTTCTTCCTCTGTGAGTTTATTGTTTTCATATTTGAAAGCTACTTATTTTGTATATTGCTTTCATATTATGTAACAGTATTTTAAGTGCTTATTAGAGTATTCTGGTGGAGTCTACGTGGTTTTTTTAACTATAAAATTGTCATCTACAACTAGAAAAAAAATATAATGTTGAGGATAGAAAAAGAAAATCTCCACTTTCATTTACAAGTGCTTCAACAACATAGAAAAATCTTCAATATGTGTGTTCTATTTACATATGTGATCAAATAGGAAGTAAATGAATAAATGAATGCCAGATATAAACTTGAAGTTCCCAGTCACTAGGAGGGAGGGAGAGGAGACTCAAACAGTAAGACAGAAACTGGAAACACTGGTAACTATTTCATAAGCTCATCATGGGAGACAGCCACATTTCACTGACTATTTGCATTATTTATGTTCTTTAAAGTAGGAACGACATATTTATTGTGATGCTAAAATCTATAGGACATTTCCGAAATCAATCGTCATCTTTTTGACTCCTATTGCTCATCTCAACAATGTCACAAATTAACTCCTTAATATGTTAAAATGCTATTCTCTTTGATATATGGGCTATATTTCACATGTTTCTTTTATCTTTCTTGTATAATTTATGACTTGTTACAGAGTTTGCTGCTTTCAGAACTAAGTGAAATACACTACACAGTGAGGTCATAACATTCTACATAGGAATCCATTCTCAGCCTCAGCAGTTATAATAAACATGCTAAATTATGTCTGTAACACATGAAGAAGCTCTTTACAAGTTTACTTTATGTTCCTTTCATTGACACCGCTCCTTACCACCCATGATCACAGCAGGGTGGGCAGGGACCCTGGGGGCTTGCAGTTCCCCTCAACATATGCCAGTATTGCTTTGTAATTAGAACATATATATTTCTTTAAGAACTAAAAACAGTTTTTAAAAATAACAGTGAGCATTGCTACATAAAAGACTGCATGTGTCCTCTTCCTCGGTCACTGACCATTAGTCCCACCTCAGTTGTCTTTCTCTCCTCCTGGGCAGAGAGGGCACACATTCACTCATCTGAAGTAGCCAAGCTGAAAATAAGGAAAACATCTTTAAAATATTATGTAGAGCGAAATGTCTGTTTAGAAAAGTATGAAATAGAAATTTGGGCTGGGCGGTGGTGGCGCACGCCTTTAATCCCAGCCTTTAATCCTGCCTCTGGGAGGCAGAGGCAGGAGGATATCTGTGAGTTTGAGGCCAGCTTAGTCTACAAGAGCTAGTTCCAGGACAAGCTCCAAAGCTCCAGAGAAAAGTTGTCTAGAAGAAAAACAAACAAAAAATAAGAATTGAAATAGAAATTTGGCAACTCGTTTAATTTGGCATAAAATATATATATATATATATATATACACACACACAAACACAATACACACACACATATGTGTGTCACACATATGTGTGTGTGTGCTGTTACTGTTTAAGATCTGATTCAAATTCTGTGTTCTCTTCAGAGCTTTTCTTCATTCTTCTCCTCAGTGCTTAAGTACAATTGTCCTTCCTGTGAGGTCACCCAGCTTTTCTTGTATGCTTATGTACTGTTCCTTTTTATTTTACAGTTTTATGCTTACATCCCCTACAAGTCAATATTGTTAAATATATTAAATATTATACTGCAAATGATTTTAAAAAAATCATTTGAACTGTAAGAAGCAAATCAGATCAGCCAGACATTATGTAATCAACAATACCTGGTTAAGTAGGGGGAAAGTCCTTTTTGGCAAAGCAAGTTCCATGCCTCGCATATGTCCTAGAAGACCACAGGAAAACCACAGTGAGAAGAAACTGTAGAAATAGGACAGAGGAGCCACTGCCGGGAGAGTGTTTAGAATACTGCCCTGCAATAAAATACCGCAAACCATTTCTCCCATGCCTCCTACTTGACCTTGTACAGAGTTCAGAAGAATAAATATCCATCAAGAAAATAGAGCATAGTCCACAACATCCTTACATGAAGAGACATTCTCAGAAAGAAGGAGGGGAAAGAAGGAAAGTAGGGAATGAGAGATGTCCCACCGCATGAGGCACATGGATGAATCATAGCAACAACATGCTTCCAGACAAACACACGTGATGGGAAGCAGTGCGAATGTCCTCTATGTATCACTGTCTATATGAATTTGAGGGTCATAGCATGCGTGAAAATTACAGTTGTCATAGCTCCCAAGTCAGAAAACAGGCTTCAGATCTGATGAGAATTTCTTCCATAGATACATAAAGCTATGTTTTACATGTAGAGTAAAAGTATTCTACACATAATATTGATAAATTGCACTATAGAATTAACACCAAACAAAATCACAGCTATCCCTCAAATGATAATGAAGATCCTCTTTTTATGACTGGTGAAGTCAAGGACTGGCTGCGTTATCTCCTTCTGTTTATACAAATGCTGTAAGTCCTGAAACAAAGCTTGCCGTGGGGAGTGTTTGAAATAGATATGGGCTCACCCACCCCCAGTCGCCCCTCCACAGAGTAGATGGGATGAAGAGAACTCTCATTTGTCCCAGTGGGAACCGGACACTTAACTTTCATCTGAGCTCGCCCTCCGATAGAATCCTCATCCTGGTACTTGAAGCTAGACTCCAGAACAGCAGCTTCTATAGTCCAAAGCAACTATGAAAGTGTTTCTTAACCCATGCACACAAAAATGTATTTAATGATCTAACACTTAGATTGCTTACATTTATAGGTTCTCTTTAACTAATAAATCACTTTTAAAAATGACTTTCTCCTTCAGGCAAACTGATCTTTTCTACTTTTGCTTTTCTTTGCTGTGCTTCCCACTTGATAGGTCTGTGGATTAAAAAAGGAGGAAGTTTCATTATCCAAATATTTTCCCCATCCATTTGTACTGATTCTAAAAAATTCTTCAGAACAATTTGGCTTATTTGCTTGTGAATAAAGGAAAGTGTGATACATGGGGCAGTTAACATCGACTTTGTGTCGAAACTATTCCTAAACAGGATTTCGTTCTCAGAAAGGATGGAACAGATCCATATCTTCTATTTCCCTTAGCCAGGCACAAATGTAAGCTATCAAAGAAAAGTTTCGACGGTAGAAAGTAAACCCAACAGTGGTTTGGGACCCCAGGATCACTAACCTTGAAGAGTAGATAACCCAGACTCTGCAGTTCTCAATTAGGAAGAGAAGGCTTCATAATTCAGGTGAGTTCTTCTCCCGGGAGAGCAACCACTTCTTTTTTTTTTTTATTAATTTTTTATTGAGAGAAAAAAAAAAACGTTTCCCCCTCCTCCCCGCCTCCCATTTCCTTCCCCCTCCTTCCACCCTTCTCCCCCTCCCCCCACTCCTCTCCCCCTCCCTCTCCAGTCCAAGGAGCAGTCAGGGTTCCCTGCCCTGTGGAAAGTCCAAGGTGCTCCCCCCTCCGTCCATGTCTAGGAAGGTGAACATCCAAACTGGCTAGGCTCCCACAAAGCCAGAACTTGAAGTAGGATCAAAACCCAGGGCCATTGTCCTTGGCTTCTCATCAGCCCCCATTGTTCGCCATGAACAGAGAGTCCGGTTTTATCCCATGCTTCTTCCTTCTCATTCCATCTGGCCTTGGTGAGCTCCCAATAGATCAGCCACACTGTCTCAGTGGTTGGGTGCACCCCTCGTGGTCCTGACTTCCTTGCTCAGGATACAAGATCAACTCCAAAAAATCAGTCGCCCTCTTATACACAAAGGATATGGAAGCAGAGAGGGAAATCAGAGAAACTTCACCTTTCACGATAGCCACAAACAGCATAAAATATCTTGGGGTAACTCTAACCAAGGAAGTAAAAGACCTATTTGACAAGAACTTTAAGGCATTGAAGAAAGAAATTGAAGAGAATACCAGAAAATGGAAGGACGTCCCTTGCTCTTGGATTGGGAGGATCAACATAGTAAAAATGGCAATTCTACCAAAGGTAATTTATAGATTCAATGCAATCCCCATCAAGATCCCAGCAAAATTCTTCACAGATCTTGAAAGGACAATAATCAACTTTATATGGAAAAACAAAAAACCCAGGATAGCCAAAACAATCCTATACAATAAAGGATCTTCTGGAGGCATTACCATCCCTGACTTCAAACTCTATTACAGAGCTACAGTAATGAAAACAGTGTGGTACTGGCATAAAAACAGAGAAGTCGATCAATGGAATCGCATAGAAGACCCAAATTTTAACCCACAAACCTATGATCACCTCATTTTCGATAAAGGAGCTAAAAGTATACAATGGAGGAAAGAAAGCATCAACAAATGGTGCTGGCACAACTGGATATCAGCCTGTAGAAGAATGAAAATAGACCCATATCTATCACCTTGCACAAAACTCAAGTCCAAATGGATCAAAGACCTCAATATTAGTCCGAACGCACTGAACCTGATAGAAGAGAAAGTGGGAAGCACCCTACAACAAATGGGCACAGGAGATCGCTTTCTATGTATAACCCCAGCAGCACAGACATTAAGGGCAGCATTGAATAAATGGGACCTACTAAAACTGAGAAGCTTCTGTAAAGCAAAGGACACTGTCACTAAGACAAAAAGGCAACCTACTGACTGGGAGAGCAACCACTTCTAACAGCAGGAGGTGATGCAAGCATTCAGTCCATCAGAATCAGGTGGCCAGAGGCATCCTCTTCTCTTCCTGACCTAGAAGGCTCATCCTCCTCCCAGCTACATCAGGGCAGCAAGTGCAATCAACCTATGGAATACAGCCACTTGGGTTTGACTTTGAGAATTCTAGATGGCCCTGAAAGAAGAATACCTCCTCCACACCCCCTACACAGAAATCCTTGAGAAGGTGGAGTCACCAAGATGGTATCCTAAGTGCCTCTCCCGAATGAGAGACAGTGAAAGGTCTTGTCTTGAGGAAGCCACTTCAGTCCTCACAGGTGCAGCAAACAGGAAGCAATGGGAGCCCCTACCGCACCTGAAGGTCCAAACAAAGAGAAGAAGCCTTACAAAGATTCCCAAGTAAAACTACTGTTCACTCTCAGAAGAAGACCCCAGAGCTGCCTGCTAAGCCAAGCGGAATGCCTGGTAAAATAAAAGACTCAGTAAGCGTGAAGATGCAATAGAAAGTCATGTGTGTCACACCGGGAAGAGGGAAAGACAGTCTGAAGATGAAATTCCAACCAGTCAATCCAATCAGTGTAGGGATTACTTAATAATCAGTTACAACTTCTCTTAGAAGACATCAACAAAATCAAAATGAAAGAAAACACAAATGGAAAATTTGAAATAAAATTAAAAAAGCAAAATCTAAAAGAAAAAAATTTTTTTGATATCTCTGGTGGTCCACATTGATTGCCGACTTGAACTCTAGACAAGATTTAGAATTACCTAGGAGACAAACCTCTAGGCACGCCTGTGAGGGATTGTCTAAAGGGTTTCACTGAGATGGGAAGACCCTCCCCATAACTGTGGATGCGCCATTGGCTGAGGGCCTAGACTGAATGAGGCGGAGAAAGCAAACTGAAGAGGTGCCTCTTACGGTGGATACACTGAGACAAGCTGGTCACCTGCTCTTTAAACCTTGCCTTCTCCCATAAGAACTGCAAACCATAATAAGTCCTTCCTCTCTTCGGTTGCTTTTGTCTGATATTTGTCCAAGTAACAATACAAGGAAATGATTTTAGATATTTTGCTGCTATTATTAAAATGATAGGCTCAGAAAAACTTGAAAGCAAGATACCACAATTCAAGCAAATCAAGCAACAGAGAGAAAATGGGCCCAGGAAAAGTCGATAGAGTCTCAGAGAAGGTGTAACCATTTTTATAATATGATGCTCATAAATGAGACATAAAGTGTACCTAAAGGAATATTTGAAGAAACAATGGCTAAGCTGTTGTCAGATTTTACAAAATTTTAAAGAAACAGAACAATAACCGACAGGAATAAACTCAAAGATACCCACACTGGAAGCTTATCAAACTTGCCCTCTGAAAATTGAGGGAAATAAAAAATTTGAAATCTTCCACAGAAGGTTGACTCTATCTGAAGAAAAGAGTAACTTGAAAGACAGTGAACTAGCGAGTTAAAACCACAGACGATAGGAGTAATGGAAGTGCAGGGAGAGTCAGTGGCTGCTATCCCGGTGTACAGTTAAACTAGCCTGCTGGGAACTAACGAAGACAAAGAAATATAAAGATGCTATTGCCATCTAACACCCTTAAACGCTTGCTAAAGGAATACATGTACACAAAGACGAAAACAGTAAGAGAAGAATCGGGGCGCATAGGACAGAAAGAATAACAAGCATCAAAAATATGGGCAGAGCCAGCAGCCTGTGCCTGTCTGTAAGAGTTGATAAATCACACGATTTTCACAAGAATTATATTACTTCTCATACTGAAGACAATGATGCTTTAAAGTGGAGAAGGGAAATGGATGTAAACAAAGTCCACATCCTTTCAAAGCTGTTGACTACTAAGTTGTTGTTCTAAGTCGTGTGTTTATATTACTACAGGCCGGGTGAGCAATAGAAAAGACTGCAAAGAGAAACACTCAGACGCACTTTAAGTAAGATGGAGTTCTTTAAAATATTTAAACAGCCCATAAGAAGGCAAGAAAATCAGAGTTATGGGACACCAAATGGAGAAGGAAACAGCTGAGCAATAGAAGGCTTTGCTGCACAGGGGTTGATAGTTACATTCATTCCTGCATTAGAAAAGAGGCAACTTAGAAGCAGAGGATTATGACTTTGCCTTGTAGTTTTGAAGGTTTTGTCTCATGGTCAGGTGCCCTGCTCCTCTTGGGCCTCTGGCAAGGCTAGCATGCCCTGGTGGAGGCTGTTCACCACACAGCAACCAGGAAGCAAAAAAAAAAAAAAGAGGACTCAGGGTCCTGATATTCTCCTCAAAGGTATGTTCCCATACATGTTAGTCAGAGTTCACTAGGAGAACAGAAATTATAGAATGCACACACACACACACACGGGGGGGGGGGGAGAGTGACTTAAAGTGGCTTACAGATTGTGGTCCAGCTATTCCAACAATGGCTACCTACAAACAGAAGATCCAGGAATCCAGTAGTTGCTCAGTACATGATGTTGGACATCGCATCTGGTCTTCTGTATACACTGGAATCCTAAAGAAGTGAGCTTAATGCTCATAAAGGAATGGACTTGCCAGCAAGAGCAAGCGGGCGGAATGATAGCTTCCTTCTTCCATCTCCCTTATATAAGCTGTTAGGAAGAGGTGTGTCCCAGGTTAAAGTAGATCTTCCCACATCAAAAGATCTGGATGAAAAGTGTGTCTTACCACTTAAAATTATTTAATCAAGAAAAAAATTTACAGGTGTAGCCAGCTGCTCAGGTTTTAGTTAACTCCAGATGTCCTCAAGTTGACTCCAAGAATAGCCGTCACACAATATGACCAGAAGACTTCCAATGAGCCCCACTTCTTAAAGCTTCCCTGATCTCCCAATAATGTCATTGGCTCCACCGGTGGAGCCGTGAATGACGCTTGCAGCTTTTTCTTTTTGCTTCATGTATTTTGAAGCTTTGCTATTAAGTGTGTATAGAACTTTGGACCGCTGTGCCCATGTGAAAAACTAATTGTCATTTATGTCATGTCTCATTTTATTTTTTTTTTATTAATGTTTCTTTTCTTTTGGAAACCCCTACTTGCACTGACCTTGATGTGGCTACTCTGGAGTTTTAACAGAAGGAGAGGGGAGTGGCGGGTGGTTTCACGGGCTGTCATTTCCACCCTTTACTTCAGTCTGTGTTTTCACATTTAAAATGACTGTCTGATAGATAACAGGTAACTGAGTCTTCTTCAAATACCAAGTCTAACAATCCCTGTCTTTCACCGATTCATTTAGAAACTTAGATAATTTTTACAGTTGAAGTCAAACATACCACATAGGTGGATCTTTTCTATTTGTTGTTTGCCATTTTCCCACCTTCTCTGATTTGATGGAGCACTTGATGATTCTGCATCTCCTAATTACTTATCTTTCAGTTTTATTTTGAACAACTAGCAACTGAAGTCATTAAACTAAGTGATTCAAGCATCTGCAGTGATGTCTTCAGCCTCTCCCTACTCATCCAATTGAAAGTTATCCACTTAATCATCTCAGAAGGGCCATACAAATCCATGCACCCTGGCAGACTCACCTAGAAACAACCCAAGTTTCCATGCCTTTGTCACTAGGAGCTAATGGTTCTCAAGTGTTGGTAGGCATCTGAACCTGTCTCTCTGTCCTCTGGTGCGCTCATGTCTCTTTTCTATTACCGCCTTGTGGCTATGTAGAGTAGTTTTCATTGGATGAGCCACTCTCCTCTCTCAGTCCCTCTGCATCTCTTTTCCTAAAAGTCTTGGCTGCAGTTCAACAACAGTGTGACTCCTTCTGGGCCTGCTCCTAGCAAAAGCCAGCCCAGGAATAGGAAGGGAAGACACAGCAGTGGTCCTGCCCTCCTCAAAGAGGACTTCAGCCTCTTTGTTAACATTGGACTTGGAAATGGTTATAAGAATTTCATCAAATCACATGATAGCACTTTCTAGCCAGTCCAGTCCCCAGCTCTCCAGCCCCTGAGATTCATCAAACTCCAATTGCTCTTTTATTAATGATAGAAATATGTTGACACAGCCGGGCGGTGGTGGCGCACGCCTTTAATCCCAGCACTTGGGAGGCAGAGGCAGGCAGATCTCTGTGAGTTTGAGACCAGCCTGGTCTACAAGAGCTAGTTCCAGGACAGGCTCCAAAACCACAGAGAAACCCTGTCTCGAAAAACCAAAAAAAAAAAGAAAAAGAAAAAGAAATATGTTGACACAATTTTTTATCCATCAGTTATATTTTAGAGCAACTAAATAAACAATCCGTTTTACATTTATCCATTAGTTGTTAGTGTGAGCAGCTGGTGCTCTGATGGCATCAGATGTATTTTTCCTGGATATCTTATATATATATATATATATATATATATATAT
>JABTXL010000001.1:1559369-1578653 GCA_025134845.1 Neodon shergylaensis
TATATATATATATATATGTGTGTGTGTGTGTGTGTGTGTGTGTGTGTGTGTGTGTGTGTGTGTTTGTGTGTGTCTATACAGCAGTCTGTGGCAATGCATTGCCCAGCTCTGTGCCTCGCTACTGCCTTTCACGTGGTTGAAAGCAGGTTGGGATGCTTTTGCTTTTTATCAGTGTCCTGTTTCAGCCTTAGCTTTAGGCAAGCATTAGGCAGCCAATGAACAGGAATCTGTGCCTTCATTGTGCCTGCTTGTCCTCCACAGGCTGTGCTGAGCCTGGCGTGCATCTCCTTCCCCCCAGGAACCGCTTTCTGTGCTTCTGTCCCTTATTCGTGTCCAGTGATGCTTTTGCTCCTTTGAGATAGCACAGATGAGGGTGACAGTATCATTGGCAGTGGCTTTAGAGTCTTTGATTCTGTTGGTATCTCAGGGAACATTTTGTTTAGAGTCTTCCAAGTCCTCAAGTCCTGTCTGTCAGAACCTACTTGAGCTTCTATGGGAAAGTCCTGCAAGAATGCGCGCGAGCACACACACACACACACACACACACACACACATCTATACAATCAGTCCTTAGGACCTTTAAGATCACTCTCAGCCTTCATTAGAAATACCCAGCGGTTGCCTGGGCTTTGGGCACCTCTTCTTCACAAACCTTGACTCTACCTAGAATTTAATGTGTTTGCCCTGCGTTCTCAGTGCTCCGGCAGCTCAGAAAGAGCCACAAACTTCTTTCTTAAAGTTTTTATTGATGTGATCAATTATACATAGTGGATCATAGTATGACATTTTCATATGTGTATTTTGGAAGAAAATTGGGTGATGTTGCCTTAACATATAAAAACTAACTTTTTATAGTTATAATATTGCACACCAACATCCTGTTTTAAATTAAAAGTAGACAATAACTTCACCAACAATCTGGCTCAGCAGATAAAAGCACCTACCCCCAAGCCTAGCAACCCGGGACCACATGGTAGAAGGAGTGAACTGACTCGTGACAATTGTCCTTTGACCTCATAAGAGAGTGTGTGGCATGTATGTGCCTGTTTATGCACGTGAGTATATGTCCACACATGTAAATACACAAACAATGAATAAAAAAACAACTAATTTCTGACTAATTTTCTATCAACACCTCTTCCTGACTACAACTTCAGCAAATAAAAATGTCTCTTAGGACCAAGAGACAAGGATTCCTGAAACAGTGTGTCAGATTACAGCTGCACACGTTAGAATGTAAAAGCTTGTCTTGTGAAGACGGCTCCATCCACAACACGGTATTTTCAGAAGCAAGCATCATTTTCATGTATGACTTTGGTAGTCCCCTTAGTGACGCTGGGTCATTTGTGACTGAGACGCTCTTACTGCCGAACCTGAGATGCAGGGACATGTGCTCAGAGCTGAGACAGAAATGGCAAGTGGCCACATTCCTCGGATTATGTCACCGAGTGAAGCAGGGAACTCAATACCTCAGCAGATGACAAGTTCAAGGATGACGCCCGTGTTAGCGAAAGCTAACGTGGGGCCCACGAAACCAACCAAGTTTGAGTGCCCCTGTGAATCACTGTGGAGCACGGGGATTAATGAGCGTCTAAGAGTATGTCCTCGGATTAGAACGCATTCCTGCAGAATGAGAATCAGAAATTTGAGAAACAGTAGGCAGAAAGCAAATACAGCGCTGTTAATTTCTCACCATGCAACCGACAGAGGCAAGGGACTGGTGTGGCCTTGGTGGTCAGTTACTTTCCCACAATGCACCTGCTCGTGAGCGACAACTGTAAACAGTCTAAGATTCTGCTCAGAAGTTGCAAATGTTCACTGCTACCAGCAGACGGAGTTTCGTGTTTTAATGCCCTTCTGGTATTATTTTCTGGAACTAATAGGGTTAAAAATTCAAATCTGTCTATGCTTTGGGCCAACAAATGAAAATATCGAGGCAGGCAGATATAAATAAAATCATAAACTGTGTTGTTTAGATACATTTAGATACTTAAAAATGTTTGATATTAAACCAAGCATGTGACTTAAAAATCAGCTGGTCACTGGCTAGGCTGACGGTGCTGTTGTGCGAAGGATTTCATCACTTAGACTAACAGATGATGAGCTGAAAGACTGAAATAAATAATTCAGATTCTCCGTTCATAACAATAGCCAATCAAAGTTCTGTGAGAATTGGAAACCTTTTTTTTTTTTGAAGTTCGGCGTGAATTGGAACAAGGGTACCAGCTGTTTTATTACATAATGTCTTGGATAGGGGTCTCTCTTGAATGAAAATTTTCACACTCCGTGTTAATCATGAATCAACACTGAATTTTTTTAAAAAGATGATGACGAATATCTGAGATAATCCGGAAATGAATTCTTTTCCGTGACCAAATTTATTCTCTTAGCCAGGGAAGAAATCTGAACTTCTTGCCAAACTCCGTGTTTTGCAACAGATTGGAAATTAAAACTCTATTGACCACATGTAATACAAGTGCAAAAGTAGTTAATCTACTTGAGGTCTGGATTTCTTTTTAAAGAAAAAGATAAAAATGAACACCTACTTTTAATTTTCAGACAATCTCAACAATTTGGACAAATTAGAGAGATCAACACAGAGCATAAGTTGACCAGATTTGTTTCTGGTTCTTTCTAAAACAACATTCTTCTTTTTCTAAATACCTCTCCCTTGTTGCTAAGAAAGGAAGGGTGCCCTTGCCCATGGGCATATATATGGATAAGCTGCCTATCTCGTCTGTGCTGATGAGATTTAAAGAATGCACTTTAATTGTACAACCAAAAGACCCTCACACCGTGAAAGGTCAGCTTAACAAATGGGTGGTCACTTTCAGGTCTTTTATCTAATACTACAGATGTCTTTTTAGATAGCCCCAAATGACAAACCTGTCTTCTCTGCTGCTCTCATTTGAGTTGAAATGATTGCGGGGTACTGAGCCGCCATGTCAAAGACTCACTGCCAGTAAACTGTGTTCTTTATTCTGAGCTCAAGCGTTCTTAAGTTAAAAGCAGTTGGGGCTCTTGTTAAGTCACAGTTCCTAAGAAAGTAACAAGTGGGTCCATTATGATCAACACAAGGTACAATACTGTATGTGGTATCATCTATAATGTGCCATGGATTTTTTTCAGTCAATTCTTTGCTTTTCTTTCTTACATAAGTTCCTTATGACTGCACATTAGGGAGAAAATACTTACTGTGTCTGTATGATAAAACTTACTCAAAGGTAAGTCAGAGGGTAAGAGAGTTCCATGGGTAAAGGCACTCACCACCAACTCTGACAACCTGAGTTCCATGTCCAGGACTCACGTGATGGAAGGAAAGAACCCAGGACTCACTCGGTAGAAGGAGAGAATTGACTCCCCACACATACACAATGACACACCCACACACACACACACACACACACACACACACATTTTAAATGTAATAAAAATTTATTGTCAAATGCAATAAATGGAAAACAATACTTAATGTATTTATATAATATTCATAATGTAGAAAGAAAACATCATTTCCATAATGGATCTCATGAAATATTCCATAATTACATTGCTTTAGAATAAAAATTTTTTCATGAATACACTATAGGGGTTATTTAACATATATATTTGAATTTGGGGAGCAATGTGTATATTTTGGAGGGATTCAAGGCAATGTGCAAATATTATCGACTAAGTAAGTCTGTGTATGAGACTATCAGAGGAGTTCATGCTCGTTGTTTAACGGATTGAAGTAGAAAAGCTAGTGACTGTGGATCAGGACACACTCCAACCACAACACATCAGCAGCACACCTTGGCTGCCTGTGTTGACAACACGTTTTGTAGTTGTGGCATCATGGGACAGATATGGGCTTAGCTTTGCCTTCAAATAGATTTAGTTTAATTCTTGAGTTGTCAGAAAAAATGTGATAATACAAGTTAGTAACTGAACATAGATTTCATCATAGCACACGCTTGTCCTTGTATAAATTCAGCTTACTTTTCCTTGGGTTTCAGTGTTGGGATTTGAACCCAGAGCCTCATGCTTGCTAAACAAATGCTCTACCACTAAGCGACTCCCATCACTGGTTTTAAAATCTAAAAGGTGACAAATAAGACACCCATTACCTTAGGCTCAATTGGTTTTATCACCACCTTTTAAAATATTGGTAATGTCATCTTTTTCCTGTTTCTCTCAATATATCTAGGTTAAAAAAAAAACCTGAAAACAAGTCAGTGGAGACTTCATTAGCTTTAAATAAACACATTTCTTTTTGAATTTGCTGAACCTATAGGGTCATTAGCAGTGCAAAAGGTTCCTATTTTCCCACAGTGGTGGAGCAAGAGAGCTGTGCACAGCTCCAGCTGGCTGTTGCTCAGGGCAGAATTTGCAAGTCCACATTCCAGACTGCCTCAGTGTTGCAACACAAGACTTTTAAAACATGCAAACAACTAACCAAAAAGGACACAACGGGGCGACCAATTTACCGAACCTGAAACGGGAAGCACCTGAAAGCCAGTGTCTTTGTCGAGCTGCTAGTCCAAGGTGGCAGGACCCCCCACACTGCACAACCAAGACATGGGCTCTATGACAGAAGTCTCCTGATTCATTAGCAACCAGACACGGACGCAACTGTTAGCAGTAGCGTTTAGAAATCCCCATGCCAAGTGCAAAGCCACAGGCTTGGCTGTGGATACAGCAGCGACGGTTTCCAGAGTCTAGCAATTCCAAGCATGAGTATTATGCACAGCTCTTGTGTTTTCCCATTATGTTATAATTATAAAATTTATTCTCATCACACGCAGCCAGGATGGACTACCAATGTGCTGGGATATGTGACATAAGATGACAGGAGGCAGGGTTGTGACTCCAGAGAAGAGAAGTGTGTAAAATGAGCAGCCACCTGCTTGTACAGGAATCCTGAGGCTGACTGGTGATCTCAGATGTCACGGGCAGTGAGAGATGGCTTGTTCAGCTCCTTTGAGGTGTTCTAATGTCCTTCATGAGATCCAAGGGGCCAGAAGAGGTGTCATTTGTTGGGATTAGGTCACATACCCTTCCCTGGGACAGTTTCCATGATCAGGAAAATGAAATGTTCTGACTGGCCGCGACTAAGTGAGATCACCTCAGAGAAGTGGAAGTGGTCCAGCCCCATCTTCGGCAGGCAGAGTGGTGCTTCCCAGGCTGGCCTCTGACTACTGTTTTAACCACAAGTAGTGAAAATGTACTGAACCTTCAAAGGACAGTGATGAAAAAAATCTGCATAGCTTCTTCTTTTCTTTTTTAAGACAAGACATCACAGGTTTCCAGGCTTTCCTTATAGCCTTGGACCTCCAATCTACCTGCATCACTGCATCATCCCCAAACAAGTTCATGGACCACAAGAGTGCTCAACCACGCTCAGCATCTTACCTCTTCTTTGCTCAACTACAGTCATGTTTAGTATTGGATTTTGTCTTGATGATCCGATCCAAAATAACAGTAGCTATCATTGAATATAAAAACTGATTCACATATAAGCTGATCTATAATCCTTTCCAGAGCACCTGTCCTGCCCACTGTCTGTCCTCAGAGCATGCGTCTCTGCTCTCAGGATACCAGCCGCTCTTACTCTGCTTCCTAGCAGCTAGCCCCTGAAGCCTGACCTCACCAGGGACTGTTTTCTGCACCCCCTCCCCTGAGAACTTGCTGCCTGGCATCACTCAGCTGAGACAGGCCCCTTCTTCCTACAGGAGAACCTCTGAGCATGTCTTATATAATCAAGGTTTTACTTTCCATTGAGACAGACTGTATAAAGTCAGAGTCTACATCCATGTGTTTGCTTCCCTTTTGTTTTTTTTTTCCTTGTTTGCAAACATAGAACATTTTGCAAACCTTAGAGTTTTAATGGAAAAAAAAGTGTTACAAATTAATCATAGAACCAACCCTAGATATGAGATGAGCAAAAACAAGACAAAAGTAGGCAATTCACACGAGAAAAATATTCAAGTGGTTGAAAAGAAATGGAAAGAAAGGGACAATCTTCACAGAGAGATAATTCAAATTAAATAGAGACATCGTATTCATGGTTAAAGTCATGTTTTCTTTTTTTCACATTGTCCTCACTTTATTTTTTATATTTATATATTTATCTATTTATTAAAGATTTCTGCCTCCTTTCCGCCTCCGCCTCCCATTTCCCTCCCCCTCCCCCAATCAAGTCCCCCTCCCTCGTCAGCCCAAAGAGCAATCAGGGTTCCCTGCCCTGTGGGAAGTCCAAGGACCACCCACCTCCATCCAGGTCTAGTAAGGTGAGCATCCAAACTGCCTAGGCTCCCACAAAGCCAGTACGTGCAGTAGGATCAAAAACCCATTGCCATTGTTCGTGAGTTCTCAGTAGTCCTCATTGCCCGCTATGTTCAGCGAGTTGGGTTTTATCCCATGCTTTTTCAGACCTGGGCCAGCTGGCCTTGGTGAGTTCCCGATAGAACATCCCCATTGTCTCAGTGTGTGGGTGCCTCCCTTTTGATGTGTGACAGAAGAGACTTTTTCTGTCTCGTAAATCCACACAGAAGGAGAAACTCCTAATCTCTTCCTCCCTGTGGAGAGGAATGAAGCCATTCTCCTTGTCTTGTTCTCTCTTCTCTCAGGGAGGCAAAACCCTGACTTTCACTGCAGCTTATTTCCAGAGCTGACAGAATTCAGGTCACCCCTTCTTCATGCCCTTACATATTGTTTGCTGTGATGGTTGTGGTCATGCAGGAAATTCACTCTCTTGCCCTGGTGTGAGCCCCTCTATTTCCTGTGTCTGAAGTCATCTGAGCCATCTGGTAAGGAAAGGTCTTATGCCTTCAAAGGAAGATTTGCTGATCTCTCTGTGGTCCAGTTCTTCCTGCCTCTCTGAAGTAGTCCATGACCTTTCTGTAGGCCCACAGTAGGGCTAGCCAGGGGACATGGGTCACTTTGAAAATACAGATTACATTGGAACTACAAAAAAAAGGCTATCCTGGGGTCTCAAACTCAACCCACATGCTCCAATCTATATTCTCAGACAGCTGAATTTTGCTGGTTATTTATTTTCCTAATAAAAAATGGTGCGTCCATTCTTCTGTTTAAAGGTTAGAATTCCCATTGGATGGGAGTTCCTTCTGCCTCTGGGAAGTCATTTCAGTTATTTCCAAAACCCTCATATCATTTCAGCCTCAAAACCAGTTCATGACAATTGCCACAGCAAGGCTTAATCTCAGTGAATGCCGAGAAAAGGGACATAAGAAAGGGCAGGTGATTGGTCCCTGATGCAGTTGGTAGCACAGAAAGTTGAGGGACAGGTCAGTACTCACTGAGGATATACCCTCAAAACCAGAGACACTCACCTCTGTCAGTTTCAAATGATAAGCAGAGCAATTCATCCAGCAATCACAACCTATAACTGTGGCCGTTCATCAAGAAACCATGGAAACACAAGCATTCTCATCTTTATGTAGACAGAGGAGAAACATGCATAAAGAAAACCAAGCGACCCAGCATCCCAACATCCAAGGCATGATCTCTACTTCCACGACACTGTTGATCAGTAAGACCACAAAACAACACATGGCAGGTGTTTCATCCATGTCGGTGTGAGTGATGGTTATGGGGTTGTATGCACTGGTGAATATATGTATATATAACCATGCTGCTTCTGTTGTTTCTAAGTACCTCATTGGGTGGGATATTGAATATCACTTCAGATAATGCAAGCCTTAAAGCCTGTCAAATTGAGACAGTCCATGCACCTGCGTCCAGCTGTCTGCTCCTGTAGCAGTTCTGGGCAGCTGTCAGTGTTCCCACCCTTTCCCACATAGCAGAGAGTATCAAGCTACATGTCAAAAATGCCTCCGTATGTCCAAAGAGAAAATAAGATGGCAGACATTAAATAAGCCAGCCTTGTCACTGTCTATGCCTTCAGTGCTTAGCCAGGACACTATGAACTATGCCAAACAAGTTCCTGGGAGACCTCTGTAAAGGTTATAGGGCATGTATCTGATACGCAGATGGGTATTTTAAAGAGGAAAATGTTCCCCCAAATCTTACTGTTGCAAATCAGAATCTGAATGTGTTTCTACAAAGTCAGCGGAAGTTAGTGGAGAAAAGGAAAGAAAAACCCACGGCCATTCTGTACATACTCTATCTACTCTGCCCCATCTCATGCTGAGCGATGGTGGAAACTCTTTCACTTAGCATTTCCTTCTTCTGGGTAGGGTTTCCCCCTCCAAGTGTTCATGAGAGACAAAGACAAAAATCAGGAGCAGAAACAGTACTCTGCTTGTTTGACCTCTATGTCACCCTGTATTTGTGGATGAAACACGAGGCAATGCTAGTAAAGCTGCTTCTGTAATACATGGTTCATGAACAGGATACAAAAAAAAATAGAAGAGTTTGTGAAATACCATAGGAATGGCAACTAAGGAGTTAATCACCATGCCTTCTTAGCTTAGCATGTTTTCTCATTCAAAGAATGAAAACAATTGGGTTCATAACAACATTTATTGATTGGGTATGGCAAAATGACTATTCTTTCCTTTTTTATCACAATGCGTGATTTGTGTTGTCTGGGAAGATATTGCATCTTTGCTGATAAAAGGACAAGACAGAAACTAAACACATTTTATTTATTTTTTATTCCCCTGGAAACTTTTACAAAGGGATTATTGCATATCAGCTTGTAATCACAGACACAAGTAGTTAAGCCCCTGCCTCAGAGCAGCTTTTGCTCTGGGAAGCTGGAGCAAAGCCTTTGCAGAGCAGCTGTCCTTAGGCTGGACTCTATAGCTGGAATGATTCAGCCTTTGCCATGGGAAGCCTAACCACAGGCGAGCTGCAGAGGAAGAGGGAGAGACAAGAATGAGAAGGACAGGACTGTGGGTGATCTCCACAGGAGGGTGAGGCGGACAAGCTATGCTGGGAAAACACTGCTGAATCCTAACAGGTAGCTGCTTCCTGATTTCTTGACCGACTCTTTGGTGCGCGTGTGTGCATGTGTGCATGTGTGTGCGTGTGTGCGCTGCTACTTGGCTTGGTCCCCATTGCCTGCTTAGCTTACACAGTTTTTTAAATATAAGGGTGCCTATCCACGGGTGGCACCACCCACAGTGGGATGGGCCTGCCCACGTCAGTCATTAACCGGGAAAATGCCCCCATAGACTTGCATACAGGCCAGTCTTACGAATGTGTTCTCTCGGGTGAGGTTCTTCCTTCCCAGATGACCCTAGCTTGTGTCGAGTGGACAAAGGATAACTAGGCCATGTGGATTCCAGGGACTAAATTCAGGTCTGCATGCTTGGGAGCACTTTGCCACAGAGGAACCTCCCTAACCCTGCCCTGCCCTTTGAGCAATAAGAAGGTTGAAACGTCAAAGGGGGTGAGCATGGAACTATTTGATAATCCTCAGCATACTCCTGTCTTCATGGGAGCAGGAGAATTAGCACACGGTGAAAGTCCTGATGATTGGACTTTATGATATGAAAATGTCCATCAGGATTCGGTGGCAGACAGGGTAATATCAGAAACAAACGCTACTTGAAAAGCAAAGTGAAACAACGTTGAGCCCTGTTAAGAATGTTTACTTCATGGTCGGGGGAGATGGCTCAGTGGGGAAGGAACTTACCCCACAAGCATAAAGACCCAAATGGATCCCCAGAACCCACGTGAGAAGTCAGATTGTGTATGTCACTGTAAACCCAGTGCTTGGAAGGCAGGGACAGAAGGGTTTTCTGGAGTTTGAAGGTTCAATGAGTGTCCCTAGCTCATGGGAGTAAGGTAGAAAGACCTAGATGAGGACACTCCTCTGACGTCAGCATGCCAGCACGAGCACGCCCACCTGAGCAGCGCATGCACAGACACACACACGCACGCACGCACGCACGCAACATCAGCTTCATTCTAATTCCTGTTGTCTATATTTCTTATAGCTGCCTCTTGGAAGGCGAGGTGGAATTAAAACACCCAAATAAACAGAAGCTGAGATGTCCATCACCACCAGACCTGTTCTGAGAAGATGCTGGATGACGTGTGAGCTATGAAAGATTGCTGCAATGAGCAGAAGCCACATGAGAAGAGGATTCCAATAAAGATGAACACATACGCGCTGACAAAATTCATTTATTAATATAGCAATGGTTTGCAATTGCACACTTTACTTTCCACTTTAACCAACAAAACTGTTTTTTTTTTTAATTCAGCCCCAGTACTCAGCTAGTACTATTGTAACTTGGTCTATATGCCCATTTTTAACTTTTTATATAATATAAAAGATGAATATATCTCAAAGCATTATTAGTTTTTGGCTATACAGTGTAAAAAGAAGAAATCGCCCACAACTGAAATGGGGAGACCAGAAGTATGAAAGATAAAATATTATGTGGTGTTGGAATGAAGGTATTTAAGGTGCTATAAGTTCAAGTCAGAGAGCTGGGTGGACTTAGGACTTGGTGGAAACAGACAGTAAAGCAGAACATGAATGAAAGACCAATAGCTTAGGAAATTATATTTGTCTCTCCACATTAGGAACTACTTTAAATATAAATGGATTAAATTCTCCCAATTAAGAAAATAAATCAGGCTGGGTGCCGATGGGGCACACCTTTAATCCCAGTACTTGAGTGACTGAGGCAGGTACTGTGAGTTTGAGGCTGGCCTGTTCTACAGAATGAATTCCAGGATAGCCAGAAAACTTGTCTTGGAAAACCAAAATGATAGTAATAATAATAATAATAATAATAATAATAATAATAATAATAAATTAGAAAAATGAATACTTTTAACAGCAGTCAAAGTCTATGCCCTCTACAAAAGACTTAATTTACACACAAAGAAATGGGTAGCTATCTTAAAGGTTACAAGAGACAAAGGACATTACATGTTTGTGCATATTAGTAGAAGATTAATAGTACAATAATTTAAAAATATTAAAGATCATCAAAATATACAAAGAAAAACATAGAGAAATGAAAGAAGAGATAGATTTACAGTGATCGTTGGCTATAACAATACTATGAATAGATACAGAAGATAAATGGATGACCTTTTGGCTGTTTGATGCTAGAAGAAAAATAGGAAATAAGGACTTAAAAAGACAAGAAACAAAGTAAATCTAACAGACAAATACAAAATACTCTGTTAACAACAGACATATGTTCTCAAGAATCCATACTATACTTGTCTAAATAGTGTACAAGAATCTATACTACTATGTAGTATAGACTACCTTACATATTAAATTAAGTCTCAGTGTGTTTAAAACCATAAATAATACAGAAAGCAGAAAACATTTTCTTCAACCACAAAAGAATGAAGTTAAAAATCAGTAACTCAAAGTTGTGAAAATTTAAAAATCATACTTTTGAACAACTAATTGAAGTATGAATAAATTTTCTAAAAATTTAAAATATACTTAGATAAGTACAATAAAAACACAACATGTCATAACTTATGATACACAGTAAAATGTGTGCTAATGGAGAAATTCACTGCTATAGACACATAAAAACAAATGTGGCTCAATGACACAGCACTTGCCTAATATCACTTCAGACCTGGCTTCAATCTCCAGAACATCAAATTTAAGGAACGCCTAACTTCACAACTCAATGAACTAAAAGCACAAGTGAAACCCAATACTGAACAGAGCAAGAAGTAATAAATATTAGACTAGAGATCATAGAAATCAGGACCAGACAAGGGTAGAGGAAATAATGTTCAGTTTTGGTCTGGGCTATGCAGTGTACAAAGATGTAATTTTATGTCCTCAACAATGGTGAGTGAGGGTTAGGAAAGATGCACATTCTATGTGCTGTTGAAGTGAAGGTAGTTAAGGTGCTGTCAGATCAAGTCAGGCAGCTGAATGGTGAGTGGTTTGGAGGAACCAAAAGTTGGTCTTTGAAGAGTTATATCAACAAAATTGATATAGCTTAAGCTACATGAATAATGAAAAAAGGAAAGGAATAAATTAGAAATGAAAGAATTAATTGCTACTGATTCTGTGCAAATAAACAAATTATGAACACAATGAAAAAAACATTATGCCTGAAATGCACCTATAAACGCATAGGCGAAACAGATACTAGAAATACAACATAACCAAGAACAAATCATGAAGGAACAGAGTATCTGAGTAGATCTAAAATTTATTAAAACTATGTTGGTAATAAAAAAAAATACCTGGATCTGTAGGCTTCACTGGTGAATTGTCAAACCTGTAAGTGGTGATCCCTGGTCCTTCTCCAGTTGTTGCTGTTGTTCCTGTTTTATGAAGAGGAAGCAAAACTTCATAAAGATGAGGCATTCAGTGATGTATAAGCATCACTTTAACCTCAAACCAGACAGATATTTCTGAAAAAAAGAACTATGCGTAAATACCTCTTATGAAAAATGCTGCATACATTTATAATAAAATGGTGACAAACAAATTCAAAAACATTTCAGACCATGACTGATTGAAGTCTACTCCTGGAATGCAAGACTATTTCAACATTGATTAATATTGAGTATAGAGAAAAGAGATCGCCTAGAAAGGAAAACTAATAAAGAATGAGCAAGCAATTTAGAATTGGGCAAAATGCTGGAATGGGCATTTTTCCCTAGAAAATAATACAAGTGGCCACAAACACATGAAAAAATGATCAACATTACTAACATTTAACAAAGTGTAAGTTAAAGCTACAATGAAATAGAGATTTCTCAAAAAAAAATCTTTCTAAAAATTGAATACAGAGCTACCATATGACCCTGCCATATGAGTGCAAAGACTATAAGTTAACATTCCAAAATACTGGACATCTATGTTTGTGCCTGCATGAAGAAATAGAACTAGGCTACATGCCCATCAACAGATAAATGAATAAAGAAAATGTTATAAGCATACGAAATGAAATTTTATGCAGCCATAAAAAATAAAAATTATGACACTGTAGGAAAATGGATGCAATCTGAAATCATTAACTAAGTGAAATCAGCCAGACTCAAAAAGACAAATGCCGGATGTTCTCTCTCATCGATAGAGCCTAGTTTTAAGGTCACATCCATGTGTGCATATGCATATTTATGTATGTGTATAAAGTATTGAATTAGAAATTGGTTCACAAAAGGCAAGAAAGAGACCTTTAAGGAGGTGGAAATAGAGAGGGTGGCAGAAAAACATTTAATAGAAAGGAAGGAGGATCTGAGGGAAGGGAGGGAGGGAGCAGCTGGGGGCAGGGAGGAGGAAAGTGACAGGGTAATAAAAATATAATGGCGTGTATGTATGTGGATGCCATGATGAAGGCCATAGCCTTTAATGCAGAGAGAGAGGGGGGAGGGAGGAAGAGAGAAAGAGAGAGGGAGGGAAGGAGCGAGGGAGAGGGAGAAGGAGACGGAGAGGGAGAAGGAAAGGGAGAAGGAGAGGGAGAGGGAGAGGGAGAAGGAGACGGAGAGGGAGAAGGAAAGGGAGAAGGAGAGGGAGAGGGAGAAGGAGAGGGAGAGGGAGAGAACAATGATGGAAGGGAACAATAAACAATACCAGGAATGGCACCCCGTCCTTCTCACGACTCAAAGGGCACTGGGGTCACTGTCCAACGAGTCTTGAAATAGTTGAAGGGAATCCCTAAAAAGACTTCTGTTCTACCTCCTTCCGTGCGTCTGGAACCAGCTATGATTTAAGCTTCTGTGGGGGATTTCCTTAACGAGGATAATCCATGTGGGAAAATCTACCCTAAATAGGACAGCACCTTCCGTCGTTGACCGTGATAGAAGAAGATTCAAGGGGGAAGCATTTTATTTTGCTTGGTTGTCTTTACATCTCCGTGGCAAATTCTTCTCTCCTGTCCCTAAGTTCATGCCCTCTGCTGCTGCCACTGCCACAGGTGCTGCCATCCCTTAGTGATGTCATAACCCAGGTTTTCCAGCTTTCCATGACTGAAAATCCGTGGATCCAGGAATCCCACAGGCCTCCATGTTGGGACTGGAGTATTCAGCATCATGGATGCGGAACCTCACAGTCGCTGGCACCTCCTATGTGAAGACTGCCATTGTTGGCCTACCAGCCCATATAGTGTAATGTAAGTTGATCTAATAATTATGGAGTATATATTTATTATACGTTTCTTCTACTTAGTCTGTGTTCCTCTAGAGAACTCTGCCTCATTACAGCATTAAATAAACAAAACCCAAACACATAATACCATTTCCACATCATTTATCTACGCCTGGACCAAATGTCAGTAACATTCGTGGGAATACACAATATCCAGGACCAAACAGGCATGTTTTACTGTCTGGCATTTAACTAAAAGTTAGCAGCAGGGCAAGGAAGCAGGAAAATATAGACCATAATTAAGAGAAATATTTAAGTGAACCCAGTCCCAGAGAAGCTTGTGGGACTGGCTCCCTGGGCCTGATTCCCCATGGTGCCTTACAGGGTCATCAGCTTCTGGGCGGTCCTGCCTGGACCCAACCCAAAGGGCAGACTTTTACATTCTGCTCCTCCATTGGTGCAGAGAGGTTTTTGTTGTTTTATTTTGGGGTTTTTTTGGTTTTTTTTTTTTTTTTGCTGTTGTTGTTTTGTGGGTTTTTTGTTTGTTTTTTTTGTTTTGTTTTGTTTTTTTCGTTTTACACATGCTGACTTTTTAAATTTCTGTTCTTACATCCTGGTTCTCATTGCTGTGATTGGAGCACTGAGAAAGCCTTCCCGTTACCCACCTGCCAGTTCAGGACACCCCGCCCCCCATCCCCGTTTTCACTTACATTACTTACCCTCTTGATTGGCCTCTTACATCTCTAATCACTGACTGCCTTCCTCTGAATTTCCCTCTCCTCCCTTACCATTTAAATGTGTGGACTTTATAGGGATCCTGTATTTGATCTTTTTTTTTCTCTTAATCTACAATAGAGGTTTTTAAATGAGTCATATTAAATCTGGAAACCCCTGAAATTTTATGATAATCTAGAATTATTTTTCAACTGCGAAAAAGATATTCAAAAGTTGATTTAATATTTATAAGAAGAAAATAGGGTTGTAGGTTGTCGAATTTTTACAATAAATGTAATTCTTCGGTGACTTAGACTGTAACTATTGTGGTAGTACACAGTGTGTACAAGAAATAAACAGATAAATAAATAAGAAATGCTCTTTAGGGGACCATCCAAGTCATGAGACATGTGTTAATGGCTAAGTGTCAGCAAAAGAATAGAGCATATATAAATAAACTCAGTTCAGATGAAGGCTTTGGTGTTTCTTCCGTTAACTAATATTTGGAGATAACACTGTGTAGTCAGAGACTACTCATTCATTTCCTGGCCACCCAGACCTGAAATAAAACTGTATTCATTACAACATTGCTTCACCAATTAGCTCATGAATATTTCTAGCTAACTCTTATATCTTGAATTAACCCATTTCTATTAATCTATGTATTGACCAGAGGCTCATGGTTTACGAGTAAGGTTCTCCAGCATCTGTTTCCTTCGATGGCTACATGGCATCTTTTTGACTCTGCCTATTCTCTCTCTCTCTCTCTCTCTCTCTCTCTATATATATATATATATATATATATATATATATATATATCATATCCATAGCATACAAAGGGAAATCCCACATCACCTCCTCTTTCCTGTCTAAATAAAAAAGAAGGTTTTAACTTTAACATAATAAAATTACATATAACAAAAATAGTTATCAAGCAAGAATCATAGTTATAATATTTAGCCCATTTACATTTGGCAAATTAAGGAAAATACTCTATCATCTATCCTATCTTTGTGAGTCCAAAGTTTTATATCTAATTTTATCTTTTATAATTAGAACTATCTTTCTTCAACTCCATCAAAGACGCCAGAAGGATATAATATTACCTAAGTAAACAGAAAGTGCATTGTAAGCAACTTCCAAAACTCTAGAATTGAGAAAGATATCTTACTGCCTGAACAGTCACCCAAAGTTGTTCTGTAATGTAAGGGCATCCATCTTCAGCCTGCAGGACCATAGTATCTGGCAGACTTTTTCATAAAGCAGGAAATTTTAAAGACAGTTTTGCCTGTATTGGAAGTTTATCAGTCACTTAATTCTGTGTCCTGCAGAATGTCTGGCAGACTCTTTCAAGAAAGAGGAACCCTAAGGACTGTCTCACCTTTTTTAGGCAGCTTCAGCAGTCACTTTTTTATGGGTCCTACATGTCCAGTTTGTACAGCATACCATCAAACAGTCCAGGCAAGAGCAGTTTCTTGCCCAAATGACTAGCCTTGTCACATTGAAGGAAAAATTCATAATGAGTTTCTTCAATTCCCTACCTCTCTGAAGTAACTGGTACTGCCAGAAGCAGACATGCCTCACTGTCAAGAAAGGTCTAAGTTCTTAAAACATTTTAAATGTCATATTCTGTACGGCTTTGAAAGATTTGAAGAATACCTAGTCATCTAAACTTTTTTTTTTTTTTTTGGATTTTTCGAGACAGGGTTTCTCTGTAGCTTTTGGTTCCTGTCCTGGAACTAGCTCTTGTAGACCAGGCTGGCCTCGAACTCACAGAGTGCTGGGATAAAAGGCATACGCCACCACTGCCCGGCCCCTAGTCATCTGAAATTTATCTCTGTACATCTAGAAAACCCAACTAGCATGACTACAAGTTTGACTATTATAAATGACTATCTATTAATCTGTATTTCTTAACTATTCATTACATGAATAGTTTTTAAATGAGCTGCACAAACACAATACCTCAAACAAGAGCAGAAATATATATAACAAAATTGGCCTTAAATTTGTATTAATAGTCCAAGATCTATACCAAAGCAAAGTATTCATCTCTAAATCATATTCCCCTTTAAATGAAAATAAACATTTATAGACAATATTTGGAAATTTGGATGTAGTTTTCTCCAAACTGCTTCATGCCTTTTGTTGGGCAAAGTATTTGGGGGCATTCACGGAGACCTTTCAGTGGGTCTTGATCCATCAAACCACATTAATCTGAAAGGAATCCATCCTCTGGGGGAAGCAAAGCAGAACCTCTTTTACAAAGTAGCATATCCTTAGACACAAATTTTAATGTCAAGATACCTTTAGAATATATATGTTAGTTTAACTTAACCTTACCCAGAATCAAATGTCTCTCTGCAGTCGAAAAATTTAAAGGAAATACATTATACATAATCCAAAATCCCTGCATAATTTCATTTATATATCTTATTTTTCTTTCCTCCTTTTTTGTAACTGTCTATACTTTTTTTCTCATTCAGAGGTTTATTTCTATCTGAATCTCTCTTTATTGTGTATCTATAATCATTTTCTGACCAGAAGCTCCTTTAAAATGGTAAGCAGCTTGGTCACAGGGACCCTGGATTCTGGCTCCACCTCTCTCAGCCTTTCAATGTGGTGGAGATACCTTTACCTCCAGCTCTGGGACTGCCAGGTGGGAGCTGTCCTCACCACCTCAACTCTGGGAAGCAGTTGGCCCATGCTGCCACCAAGTAACTTGTAGCACACTGCACACAAACCCCATTCAAGTGTTCAGCCACCAGATAGAGCCTGAGCTGTTTGGGCAAGTACCTCAAACCAGGAAGCCTTCTTAAAGGAGCCATGCAGTTTTTGCTGCTACCACTGAGTCAAGAAGCCTTTTCTTAGAGGAGCCATGTCTCTTCTTGCTGCCAGCAAAACAGCCTATCTGAAAAACAAAAATAAGGAAAAAACAAAAAATAAACAAACACAGCTACCAAGAAGCTGCCCTTGGCTCCCATTTTTGTGGGTCTGGGAGCACTGTTTTTTTTTTAATGCTTTTTTAGGCTTTATGTGGATGTATTTTACCCCACGTTGGGTGCCATTTTCTAGTGACAGACTGCTCGTTCATTTCTTGGCCACCCAGGCTTGAAATAATTACACAGAAACTATATTAATTATAACACTGCTTGGTTATCTCATTTATATTTCTAGCTAACTCTTATATCTTGAATTAACCAATTTCTATTAATCTATGTATTGCAGGCTTGTGGTTTACCAGTAAGGTTCTCTGGCATTTGTCTTCTTCAGTAGATACATGGCAACTCTCTCTCTCTCTCTCTCTCTCTCTCTCTCTCTCTCTCTCTCTCTCTATATATATATATATATATATATATATATATATATATATATATATATATATATATATATATATCTGTTCAGATTTCCCACTTGGCTCTATTCTTCTATGTCATAGGCCCAAAGCAGCTTCTTTATTAACCAATGATAATAAGATATATTCACAGCATACAGAGGGAAATCCCACATGAACTAACACAGTGTTCGTGTGTTTGCATTTTCAACTAGCTGATATATAGGTGGCTCCTTTCATGAGCAGTTGGACACTGGGGACACAAGAAGTCTCTGTCAACACTGAACATAGCCTAAGATATGGGAAAGGAGACAAAAGAAGAGGGATCATTCTGGAACAGATGAGGTTAACGAACAGATGAGGGTAACACTGACTATAGTAACTGAGCTTGTAGAGTTTCTCACAGTCACTGAACTTGCACACAGGTAGACCCTCATCATACAGTTTATACAAAGGCAGCAAGTTCTAAGAGGCTTAGCCACCAGGGAAAAGTATTCCAGGGGTGAATGCAAGCTAATGTTCACCACTGAAGGGTGTTGTGGGATAGTGCTCTTGTGTAGTGTAAAGATTTATCACTCATATTGGTTTAACAAAACTCTGATTCGCCAGTAGCCAGGCAGGAAGTATAGGAGGGACAACCAGACTAGGAGAATTCTGAGAAGGAGGAAGGCAGAGATGCAGTCATCACCCAGAAGCAGAGAAAGCAATATGTGAATGCCTTACTGAGAAAAGGTAACCAAACCACATGGCTAAACATAGATAAGAATTGTGGGTTAATTTAAAAAGAAGTACTTAGTAATAAGCCTGAACAATAGGCCAAACAGTTTATAATTAATACAAGCTTCTGTGTGTTTTTCAGGGACTGAATGGCTGTGGGATCAGGTGGGACAGAAACCTGCATTTACAGAAAGGGCTTTCTCTAGTATCTTCCACATTTTAGGATAGCATTTCCCTCCCAAGTAAACACACAATTATATCAGACAAGACTTGAGACCACACACTGAATACTAGAGTTCTGTACTACAACTTCAAGGGATGGTCCAGTAACAGAATTTTCACACTTTTAATTACTGTTAATAAAATCAAAAGTACTTAAAAAGGAGAAGCCCCTGAGTGATGGGACTTTCTTGCTTTTGCCTAAGAATTAAAGGCTTCTTTAAGAGCAACAAAAAGAAAGAAAGGGAGGGAGGGAGGGAGGGAGGGAGGGAGGGAGGGAGGGAGGGAGGGA
>JABTXL010000001.1:1578663-1692300 GCA_025134845.1 Neodon shergylaensis
GGAGGGAGGGAGGGAGGGAGGGAGGGAGGGAGGGAGGGAGGGAGGGAAGGAAGGAAGAAGGGATAGCTCTCAGGCCCAGGAGCAAAAGCTGTCACAAGGTAACTCAATCTTTAGGATTCTCCAGTATCATCTTTGGTGTTCCAAATGCACAAAGGTCTTTGGAGGGCCTTCCCTTCAGGGGCATACCTTCTAGGCAACAAGGCTTCTTTGGCAGGCTAATCCTCTGGGCAAAGTAATGTGCAGAAAGTACCCCACATGCTATTGGAATTTAAAACTTGCTAAAATCTGAAAAGTACTGTTTTAAAGGAAAATCTGTTTCCACCACTTCCTGAATCTTTAGGCATGACAGTCAAGGAGACAGTCAATAGAGGTGTTTTTCTTCTATTCTAAATTGCTGAGAGAATCAGGACTGAGTCACACCTCCTTACACCTATGCACCCCCACTTAGTTTTTATTTCCTTATTTTTGTTAAGGGCTCTTTTCTTTATTTGGGATTTTTGATTGTTTGGTTGGTTTTGTTTTTTTTGTTTTTTGTTTTTTTGTTTTGTTTTGTTTTGTTTTGTTTTTTGAGACTAGGTGTCTCTGTTCCTGTGGAGCCTGTCCTGGAACTCCTTCTGTAGAGCAGGTGGCCTCAAACTCACAGAAATCCTCCTGTCTCTGCCTCCTGAGAGCTGGGATTAAAGGCATGTGCCATGACCTCCAGGCTTGTTTTTATTTTTTTAAGACAGGGTCTTAGCATTTATAGTCCAGAATGGCCTTAAACTTTTAATCTTTTTGCCTCAATCTCCTGAGTGCTTGGACACCATGTCTGGCCTCATTTTTCATTCTTGGTTTTTCATATAAGTGTACATAATTTACATAATTTCCCCTTCTCCTTCTAGATCCTCCCAGGTTCCTACCACACTCCCCTTTTTTTTAAAAAACTATTATCCTTGCTAATATTTGAATAAATACATTCTGCTGAATCTATTTAGTGTTTTTCATATGTATGTTTTTAGTGCTGATCACTTGAAATTAGATAACCAGTTAAGGGTCCATTCCTGGGGAAGGCATATTCTCCCTCTCTCGGCAGTCATTTACTGCCTGTGGCTCATCATGGGGCCTTGAGCAAGGCCCCCATCCACATTGGGATGATGTCAGTTGGTTTTGTCACTCTTCGGGTCTTGATTAGACACCCATGTTGTTGAGAGCTATGGATGCAGATTCTTCTGTGTCATACACACATGACAAATCACACAACGGATGTCCTGGTCTTCTGGCTCTAACGATGATGTAAGATGAAGTTTCCATGATGTTCCCTAAGCATAGGTGTAAGGGTTGTCTTGTAGGCACACCGCAGGGCAACCCATGGTCAGTGGGTTTTGGCATTTTGACCAGCTATGGCTTTCTGTAATGGCCTGCATGTGCATGTTATTCTTGTTTTAAGTATTAGAAATATTTATTCTTAACTTCTGCTTTTCTACCTTTCTTCTGCCTTTGTCATCCTCTACACCTAAGCACTAGCATCTAGATAAACTAAGTCTATTCAGGACACACACATAGCAAAGATCTTGCTGCAGATTTTGAGGTAAATACGCCTTATGTCTGCGGAGACCCAAACCTAATCCTGTGCCAGGCAGGAGTCTAGCACAATAGCACAGCAAGTGCCTGAAACATCACAAGACTGATGACGGCAGCTGTGGCTAAACTTTCATCTTCCTCCCTCGGGAACTCTGTTCACATGCAGGTGTTGTCCTGAGAAAGCAAGCAGCCCTGACTTCGAGGGTCATGAACCAAGACCTATATCTGGTGTGGTGTGGTGTGGTGTGTGTGTGTGTGTGTGCGTGCACGCGCTCATGTTTCTCTAGCAAAGGGCTCTGTAAGTCCCGAGCAGAAGTGTCTGCTTGCTCTTAGCGCTGAGAATCACTGATGGTTAGGCACAGGTGCTGAGATGCAAGGAAAGTGAGACGGATGTGATGTCGCTGTGCCGTGTATCGTATCTCAGGTGTTTCCCCCAGAAGGTACCCTCCCAGGAGCCAGGAGTCAGCTTTACAAACGCCTTCCCACAACAAACCAGATGCACAGATCCTGCCGGCATAGTGAGTCTCAACCTGAGTCACCCAGAAGAAATACAAATTTTATCAAAAAAAAATTAGATAATTCTCAAGTTTACAACAACAACCTTTATAATAAAAAGGTGAGATTTTCTCATTTTTTCAAAATGTAAACCTTGTTTGGTACGTTGGTGAGATATTTCACATTCTTTTATTATTTGCATCTTCAATACTCAGTGTATATTGGACCCCACAGCACTTAGCCGTCTATGCTGCCCATATGCTCCAGCCACCATAGGCAGTGTCCTTTACACAGGGCTGCGCTGTCCTAAAATGTCTGCTCTTCTAGACCAAGCTACAATTTTCTTTTTTTTCCCCCAGGCGTTTTGGGTATAGATTGCAGCCTTCATACAAAACAAAACAAAACAAAAAAACCATTAAGCCTTAGATCAGTCAGGTGTTTTAGGCAAAGTAGCACAGCTTCACAGAATAAAACAAATGCAACATAAAAGAATACAACACATCTTTGCATCATTAAACAAATATCCCACATCATAAATGAATATAACACATTTTAAACTATACATCCATTTCCAGAAGTGTTCAAAACATGTTACTGAAAACCAGTGTGTGACAGGAACTGTCATTGACCAGCCGCAGCCATGATGAGGGCATGCTCGCACATCTGTGGAAATGTGGAACGGTTCCCTCAGGAGCACCCTGATGCTCCTATCGATGGGCACAGTAAAGGATTAGCCAACACGACCCCTTCGAGGTAAGGTTAAGGTTTCTATTGTGAATAAGAGGATACAATTTTCTAAGTGTGTGGAGAATTCTTCCAGCTAATGAGACAGTACTGGACATGGCGGCTGTGGATAGGGACATCTCTAAGGCTCAGGAGCGAGACTGCACGCCTAGATAGTTTCTGCAATAGCTACATACTAATGCTTTTCATGTTGCCCCAGGGAATAGAGGAAATGCCTGCCCTCGCTCTGCCCACGTGACCCACCCATCTCCAGGGGTTCACACCAAGGCCTTACAACAAAGCCAGAAGGGAGGTGACAATGAATGGGTCCGCTTCCTATGGTCTGTGCTTGTCACCCCAGCTATCATCTCTGCCTTTTAAGTGTTTTCTAGAATAAGCGCTTCTTGGTGTTCTACGTCATCAGATTGTTTCCTGTACACCTCTGTCTCTCAATCTCCTTTATCATGACAGTAAGTCTTTAGAACTTTTATTCTCCTTTTATGACCCTTTTAAATTTAAGTTTTCTTTCTTTCTTCCTTTCTTCCTTTCTTTCTTTCTTCCTTTCTTTCTTTCTTTCTTTCTTTCTTTCTTTCTTTCTTTCTTTATTGTTTTCTTTTTTGAGGCAGTGTTTTTCTGTAGCTTTGAAGCCTGTCCTGGAACTCACTGTGTAGGCCAGGGTTGTCACCTCCATCTCATAGAGATTCACACATCTCTGCCTCCTCAGTGCTGAGATTAAAGGCATACACCACCACCACCCCTTTTTAAAGTAAGAATTAAAGAAGTGCTTCACTTTTGTAATGAAAGAATTTGTGTTGGGGAGAAAGTTTCTAACGAAGTCTCTCTCTCCCTCTCTCTCTCTCTCTCTCACACACACACACACACACACACACACACGCACACACACACACCGTCCTGCCGATGTTGTCCCCTGTTCCTGTCTCTTTCACCTTTCCCTGAGTAAGAGCCCTTATGAGAGCCATGGGAATTGTTGTTTGGGGATGGGACTGTCAACCTCAAAGCAGTAAAACATCTCTATACTAGCCACATCCCAGAGCAATTTGAAGTTAGAAGTAAAGCCATAAGCACTGTCCTTGTATGTTGACAAGACAAGATTCTAGAGGAATAATAAAAATTCACACCCAGTGACATCTTCCTGGGCATGGATTCTCACATAGACAGTTGATCTTAAAGTTCCTTCTCCATCACAAAAAGCTAAGATGGGACTGGGGGCATGGCTCGCTGTTAACCATTTGTCTGGCACATGCAAGGCCTAGGTTCTAGGCCCAAAATTGCATATTCATTCTCTACTGCCCCATTTTATAAATAAATAAATTCTATTTTTAAATTACATATGCATACTTTAAAATGGCTGAGTCTAATGATGTGTGCCTGCCATCCCCATGGAGGGAAGACAGAAAGATTGTTCTGTCTGCAGTATGTAAAAGGCATCACTTCAGCCAGGGCTATATAGCAAGACTTAGGTTGAAAAATAAATAAATAAAAGGAAATTTCCAAAAGAAAAAGCAGGAAGTCAAGAATGAGCCAATACACTCAAATATAGTCATGTTTGTTTCACATTGGAGCACCAACCCCACTCACCCAGCACTGCACAATTAGAACAAATATTGCTAAAATTGTCAAGTCTGTGAATACACACGAGAGACCGTAGCATATGCTGCTACAAATCTATAAGCTTTTAAAGTGTAGGCAAATAGAAATTGATTGTGTGTGCTTTAGTAAGACAAAAATAAAGGCTTCATTCACTATTCACCGACAATGTGTGGTAACACCAAAACAATGAAGAAGAAAAAAGGCACTTGGGATAGATGGGTTCACAGTGTGATGCTCATGTACTTTGTGATCCTGCAAGGAGGATGAAAAGTCAAACATGTGAACGCTGAAGAGGGGACAAGTCAGATAGTGCACACCCAGGGACAAGCATCAGATAGTGCACACACAGGGGACAAGCGTCAGATAGTGCACACCCAGTGGACAAGCGTCAGATAGTGCACACCCAGGGGACAAGCTTCAGGTAGTGCACACATGTTACAGCAAACTATAGCTGCAGGCTAATCCGAAAGGTAGAGGCGGTCCGTGATCTCCCGCACACATGTACAGTCGAAAGAAAGGAAAGGGTGGAGCTACTACTAGACCAGAAACAAAATGGGAAAGGAAAGATAAATGAAATGGAAATGTAGTAGAAACCATAAGGGTTTGTAGAGAGAGCAGAGGGAAAAGAGAGGGACTGGGTGCGAGGAGAGAGGAGAAGGGCAGCACTCTGGAAAATGAACCAGTTTCCTCAGGGACAAGAAAGCAGCCTTGATCCTCAGCACTGAGGCTGGCACAGTTTCCGCAACTGTTTAGAGAAATGCAGCGAGCTCCCCGCCATTAATCTTTTCTAAAGAAAGGCTTTGTTCTGCACCTGTATAAACAACCCAGAGTTTTAAAACCTATATGCTTGCCCCTAATGTGTGAGCGTATGTATTATAGTGATAGCTTCAAGTCATCTATAGGCAACACCTCTGCTTTACATCTCTCTGTGGGGACCCCGCCCCCAACCCTACCCACCTCCTTTAGCCTAGACAGGCTTGCCTACAGTCAAGTCCAAGTTCAAGCACTCTTTTTTTAAAAAAATAATCCATTCTTTGTTAAATACAGCTGCATTTTCCCAGCCCCCCAAATCTGAAGGCAGAGAGGACCCTTTTACCGAGTTGTCTCATAATAAATACCTCTCTTACTGCACCCCCAAGCAAAGACAAAATGTACAAGACAACTTCTGAAGTAGGAGCAAGCAGCAGGGTGGGTGTGGGGGGGTGGGGGTATCCCTAAGGAGGAGGCTTGGCCTGCAGGATGAGGTGACTCCTGAGGGCTGAAATTAGTCCCTGCTAGCCACCTGTTACAGTGCTCCAGGTTCTGGGCTCCAGGATTGGTTCTGATGTGAAGACAAGAATTTGCCGGGCAGCTTCTGGCTCCCATGCATCTGCCTGTCCCCACCCTCATCTGGAACCCTTAAACCACAAAAAGGACAAGTGGACAACTGAGCCCCAAGGAGAGGAACTCAGTTTCCTGTTGTCAGTCAGGGCAGTCATATCCCAACCCTTGAAGGGAGCAATTCCTTAAAGGGGCCCACAGCAGAAGCTATGGGGGACACTTACCACTGACTCAACATAGCCCCTCCCCCCCCCCCAGCACACAGTGTGACTGCCTCCAACCTCAGAAAAGAGCCCAGAATCTTGTTTTGTCCCAGCTAGGCTTGAGGAAGGCAAGGTGTTTTGTCTTGAGTTGAAATGCAACGCAATTCAAGGTGCTGCTTCATTATCGGTTTTGGTCTTTCCTCTTTTTCTTCACTCTTTCCTAATTTAATTTTAGCAAGGCAATTGTTCTGACTTACTATTCTGCATCCAAGAACTTGCTCCTAAAATGGTGATGGGTTCCCTCAACTAGTCTACAATCGCACCATGGTGCTGAAAACGAAATCACGCACTTTGGTACTCTTACAACAGTGGAAAATAACATCTCGGTGAGTGACGTGTGGGGAGTAGGCGTGTGGCGACTGAGGTGCTAAACACAGAGTCCTATGTATTTGTTACGCTAGTGATATTGCAAGAGGGACATTATAAGGTGTACGTTGAAGATGCTGTTTGAAGATAAAACAAGTCAAAGGAGAAAAAAGCGCTACGCGAATCAGAAGGTTATCTTGAAGATGAGGAGGAAAAAAAAAGTCAAGCGATTCATAGGATGTTAAAGCCTCTCCTTGTTTTTTGCCCATCCTCTGCACTCACTCTGAGAAGCCTTGGATAAGCAAACACACATCATGTGTGTTCATCTCGAACGACAGTTCCCGTGGAACAAATTGGGAAAGAAGCTGCGGTGGGTACACTGGGGTTCTTAAGGGCCCGCTAAGACCAGCTGCAGATATAAATGGGTTGAGTGGAAACAAGGTCTTTTTCCAGTTTTACCCCCAAATCTCACTTACCTCACACAGATACTCTTAGGGTCATTGTCGGGTCTAGAGGCCCAAGTCTGGGCTCTATGCAGACGTTCCTTGCCCCCGCCCCACTAACCCACTCAGCTTAGAAAAATGATCCCCACCCCTTCCACGCCCCCGTCCCACCTCTTGTTCCCCTTTCAAACCCCCTCTACTTTGCCGGGGGTGGTTTGTCCCAAGGAGTACAGATAAATAGTCCTGTCAAAAGGCGCAGCTCGCGGCTGTACTTCTGGGTCCAGAGTCAAGGTCAGAGCCCCAGGCTGGCGGGTCAGCGGCCAGTCGCGCCTGCTCCAAGAGCCCAGCTCATTGGGGACCCCGATTTGCGACGGGCCCGGGTCTCCGCTACTCCTCTGAGCTCTCTCACGCCCCATCTTCTTCCAGTGAGCGGAAGCCAGAGTTGGCGAGACTGGCCGGGGAGGAGGAAGGCGGGCGCGCGTGGGCGCCGGGGACTAGGCGATGTCCACCGGCTCGGTGAGTGACCCCGAAGACATGGAGGTGAGAGGGCTGCAGCGGGTCTACCCGACCCCCTCCTCCAAGAGGCCACCTCTGCACGATACCGAGCGCGGCTACGTCTCGCCCAGCGACAATTCTTCCGCGGAGGAGGAGGACCCCGACGGCGAAGAAGAGCCACGCTCTTTGGGAGCCGCGGGCATCCCGGGGGGCTGCAAGAGGAAGCGGCCCCGTGTGGCTGGCCCCGGCGGCGCAGGTGGCGGTGCAGGTGGCGGTGCGGGCAGCGGTGGAAAGAAGCCGCTCCCGCCCAAGGGCTCGGCCGCTGAGTGCAAGCAGTCGCAGCGGAACGCCGCCAACGCCCGCGAGCGGGCCCGGATGCGAGTGCTGAGCAAAGCCTTCTCCAGACTCAAGACCAGCCTGCCCTGGGTGCCGCCCGACACCAAGCTTTCCAAACTGGACACGCTGCGCCTGGCTTCCAGCTACATCGCGCACCTGCGCCAGCTGCTGCAGGAGGACCGCTACGAGAACGGATACGTGCACCCTGTGAACCTGGTAGGGACAGGGACGCGGCGCGGGTGGCCCGGGGCCAGCAGCCCTGAGCGAAACCCGGGCGCAGGGCTGGATCGGCCCCAGAAGGGAGTTTTCTAGATCCGGGGGTGAGGAATCTGGTTTAGTGGCCCCCCAAATCCAGGCAGGAGGAGTCAACCTTTTTTCTTGGAGAAAATCATTCGGGCTGCTAATCAGTGTCCTGGTCCTTTGCCCAGTGACAGCTATTCGTTAACACCCTACTTCCGGGATAAACTGTGGCTCCCCACTGCGAGTAAACGGAAAAAAATCTCAGATACCCAACTTTTTCCAGACAACAGCCTAGCAGGTTTGAATCAGCCAGGGCTGTTTTCTTTAAAGTGTGAGAGAAAACCCAACTCTTTTAAAAAGTTTGAGTGGTTTGAAACAAAACAAAACACTAATGGAGGATAGTTTTCCCAGACGCGATTGTCCGGAAAGTCCCTGTCTAACCTGCCAGCTTCCTGGGCTTGGGAAAGATCTCATCCAAATTTACCCGTAAGGGGGAGGGGGCATTAAATCACAGAATCCTAAACTCGCACTTTTCACTGAAAAAGCATGCTAATAGAAGAACAAGACTCACAAATTCCTAGAACGCTAATAAAAGCCGGGGACCTCTGGGGAGAGCGGTTTCGTTTTGAGATTGTTTCTCCTCCGTATCTGAGGCTCGTTTCGATTTTTCAGACGTGGCCATTCGTGGTCTCTGGACGGCCGGACTCTGACACCAAAGATGTTTCTGCAGCCAACAGACTCTGTGGAACTTCCGCTTAGAAGGACAGCAACACAGCTGATGGGTTATGTTAAATGGAAAGGACCGGGCCAAGGAGGTCCTATTGGATTCCGGACCTTCTCCTGTTCCTGGACCTGTTAACAGGACGGGTAACTAACCTGGTGGAGCGCAGGTGGACCTGGCTGCTGTGGATCAGCGCAACTGTAGCCAAAGAGAGCCTGGTTTCCTGGGTAGAAGTCTCAGACTAGATCCAACCTGGGGCATTAGCTCTGAGCTCAAACCATGCCTTCTGAGTCCACAGCAGAAACAGGCTAGTTTTTAAGCTAATGTGGATTTTCCCTGTAGTTTCCCTGCGCAGCCAGGTCCTTCCCTGTGACCTTGTTTGAGCGCTCTTTTCCAGCTCTGGAAACGCTGGAAAAGTCCATCCGGTACCTCTTTCTCAGTTTCAGAGGACAGTGTCTAACTCCCATCAGGAAGTTCTCTTTTAGTGGCAGTACATGGCGAGATGGTGATATATACCACAGGAAACCGGTTTTGCCTTTAATCCCTCAGCATTGGGGTCTACTTCCAGAGCTCCCTTGTCTCTCTGATCAGTGTTGGGACAGTCTGCCCTCGGTCTGGTCTCCACCCAGTGGACCCAGCTGGTTTATTTGGTTCTCAGTCTCCTCCCCACCCACAGTTTCCCCTTAAGTCTTATTTGACTGCCCTTTTGTGACAACTCGCCCCTCTAAACAGCTCACTCCTGCCACTGCACAGCCTCCTGTGGGGTTCAGGTTCTCCCAGGCACCCACTATTCTTCCTGGTCCAAGGACTGAGCATGGTGGGCGGTTGGGGCTGGTCTCTCTACCCACTGACCCAGTGCATGGTGCTTGGTGGTCCTGGCAACGCTGTGGTGACGCTGCTCTACCATGGTACAAACATATGTAAATAAATTTATTTTTTTATGAACGAAAACATGCGTTGTGAAAATCTTTTCCAAGACTGTTTGGTCTGTGAGCTAACTTTAAACGGGCAGGTCTCTCCTCTAAACAGGGTGTTGAGCTATTACAGGAGGCAGATGGTGGAGGTCCCAGTTCAGTCAGATTTCCAGTTTCTCTCTCTTTCTCATCTCCATTCTGATCGCAGATGTATAAAAGGCTCACCCTGTAAGCCCAGCTGGCTCCGAATTCATAATCCTCTTGATACTGCCCCCTTAGTGCTGGGATGATTGCCAGAAGGAGCCACTACGCCAGATCAAAATATTCTGTGTTTCTGATCCTTCCAGAAGTAGGAAATCCTGGAGGGTAAAAACTGGAAGCCTGGTAAAGCTGATGCATTTTGAGGTCAGGGCTGACTGGGGGCATACACACACTTCTAAAATAAATATAGTATACTAATTAATAATTAATTTACAACACTTACTCTCTGACTCTCTCTCTCTGTCTCTGTCTCTCTCTGTCTCTGTCTCTCTCCCTCTCCCTCTCTCTCTCTCTCTCTCTCTCTCTCTCTCTCTCTCTCTCTCACACACACACACACACACACCTTTCCAGCCTGACCCACAACCCAGTGTTTAAAACTATAAGACCTACCAGAACACTGCACCACTCCCATCCACGGGAGGCTACAGTTCTAAGATCTGACTGGCAGAATAAAACTGTAGGAAACCAATCCCAGTTTTAGCAAGATCCTGCAGCCTCTTAACTGCTGTTTTGGATACACATGTGCAGCATAGTTTTCTTCCATTTTCATTGCAATAGCAATCAACAGATCCTCTGAATACAAAATGCATTTTGTAGAACATTTACAAAAGTGTGAAGGATAAAAGTACCTAAATATTTGCTAGACTTAGATTCTGCCTGTGACTTCATAAATTGTAACACAGTTTTCTCGACCAGAGAGAAAACACAGCTGGATTTTTGTTGAGACATGGGGAGTATGACTTCCTGTTTTGAACTAAACCAAACCCGATCTCCAGAGAGCTGCCTTCTCACACCATCATCTGGTCCTGGGGTCAGTCAGAAGCTGGAGGGTTGGAGGTAACATTGGTTTTGCGGAGGCATTGTGGGCTTTCCCGTGAAAGGGAGTCCCGAATGACTAGTGGCAGGAACCCCACCATGCGGAAACATATTTCAGCTGTGAGGTCTGGACCCTCTCTGTGAGGAGAGGGTCAGGTGCCTGCTGCAGCCGTATCTCAGTGAACGTGATGCCCAAAGGTAACGGCAAGCCAGGTCCTTTCCACTTCCCAGTATGGTGGTTAAGAACCGATGTAATCTGGTATAGTAGCTGCCTCACAGGCTATCAGGGCAGCACTTAGCAGGCTAGTGCAGCAGAGCCCTCCTGAGTATAAAGGCAGCATTGCCAGAATGAGTCTCCATCCTAAATAAAATTAAAATATGAAGTAAGAATGTTAAGTAAGAATGCTAAGCATGGTGGCTCATATTTGTAGTCCCAGTACTGAGAAGGGGAGGCAAGAGGATTGCCATGAGTTCTAGACCAGCATGGGTTACAACATAGACCCTGTCTTTAAAAAAAAAAAGAAAGACATGACAAGACAAGCAAACTTTAAAAATAATGTGCTGGCTAGTTTTATGTCAACCCGACACAAGATAGAGTCATCTAAAAAGAGGAAACCTCTATTGAGAAAACACCTCTGTAAGATCTGACTGTAGGGCATTGATGGGGGACCCACATCATCGTGGGTGGTGCCATCTCTGGGCTGGTGGTCCTGGGTTCTGTAAGAAACCAGGATGAACAAGCCATGAGGGGCAAGTCCATAATCAGCACCCCTCCACAGCCTCTGTATCAGCTCCTGCCTTCAGTTTCCTGCCCTGTTTGAGTTCCTGTCCTGATTTCCTTCAGCTATGAACAGTGACTTGAAAGTGCAAGCCAAATGAACCCTCTCCACCTCAGCTTGCTATTGGTCACCATGCTCCTTCACAGCAGTAGTCACTAGGGCAGAAACTGACACCAGGGTTGTGGAGTATTGCTATGACAGACCTGACCATGCATTTCAGGGAGGACTGGGGACGGACTTTAAACTCTGGAATAGGAAAGCCTTTGAGTGTTGAGAGCTCAGTGGTCTGTTCTGTGGGAATATGGAAGATAAGAATAACAAGAGAAAGGCAGAGGATGGAGACCTGGATTACAAAATTCCAGAAGGACACTGGAGAGTCACTTAAAGACTTTATCAGCGTTGTTGCATATCTTGAGTTAAGAATCTGTGGTTCCGGTTAGCTGGGACTGAAGAATTGGCTGTGATTAACAAGAAACCGGAAGCACTAAAGTGAAACCTTTGCTTTACTGGGGCAACTGATGCTGGAGCTGAGAAACCAGCAGAGATTAAGCATATAAGTAGAGCATTTTCTTAATTAGAGATTGATGAGGGGGTCCCATACCATTTTGTGTGAGGCTGTCCTTTGCCTAGTAGTCCTGGTTTCTATAAGAAAACAGGCTGAGCAAGACATAGTGAGCAAGCCAGTAAGCAGCACCCCTCCATGGCCTCTGCACTCTTTTTTTTATGTTGTTGTTTTCTTTCGGGTTCCTGCCCTGTTTGATTTAGTTCCTGTCCTGACTTCCTTTAGCAATGAACAATGATGTGGAAGTTTAAGCTAAGTTTTTTCCCCAAGTTGTTTTGGTCATGGTAATAGTAACAGCCATAGTAACTCTGATGTAGACAAGGAGAAGGCAAAAATTTCTAAAGAGCCTGTATAGGTCTACATTTTTCCACTACAATCCACCCTAGCCTGTTTCCTCATCTGCATGGGGTTACTAGCGGAATCTTCCTCCAGAGAATGCTTCAGGAGTAAGTACCAGATCAGAGTCCAGCAAATGTAGTATTTATGTGCTGAGAAACACATGAAGAGCTCACTGGTAAAGGAAACCCAGAGGCAGAGGAGAAGTCTAGCCCAGCCACTAAGACTGGCTTCCAAACCAGAAAGTGCTGCAGTGTGTCACTCCAGTTGCCTGGGAGGCTGGGCAGAAAGACGGCAAGGTGATTATCAGCCTGAGCTAGAGGACAGTAGCTTGTCTGAACCAAATAGATAAACAAAAACCAAGAACAAGCAAACAAACAAAACCCCACAGGGAAGCTGGCTCAACTTTGAGAAGTGAGGATCACCATTGTAAGAAGTCTCAAAAGAGCAAGCCAACAAACAAAAGAAGTTGAATTAATAACACACAGTTGAAGAAAGAAGGAAATGGAGCTGATTGTCCAAAACCAATATTAAAAATGGGTTTTTTACTCATAATCCTAATTTCTCAGGGTGCTTCAAGAGCAAGCATAAAGACTTTGAGGCCACCGAGTCACATGGGCAGAGTGCTGGAATCATGGCCCTTGAATTCATTTTTAGTGGCAATTTGTTTGTCATTCTCAAATTGATATAGAAGAAAAATGTCTGAAGAATGTTCTGCTTCATGGTTTCTGTGCGAAGTTTATAGCAAGATTGCCAAGAGCTTAGATGGCGCAGTTACTGCCCAGTATTCATGGAGCCTTGGGCTCAAACCACAGCAGCATGTGAATTTGGGTGTGTCATCCACCTGCAGTTCTAGCAGGTAGATCCAAATCATCTTCTGCTACTCAAGGTCATCAAAGCGAACAACTCCAAATGAGATAAACAAAGTAAACAAAACCTAAAAAGGAGGATTTCTCACGAGCCCTAGATGAAATCTTGAAGCTTGAGGGGAAAGAATGTGGCTGGGAACAAACACCTCGAAGCTGTCCTTTCTATGCCGTTAGGACTCAAGCCTGCTGTCTCATAGTGAAACATCCCAAAGTTTTCTCCTCCTCCCCCACCATTATTTTATTTGAGACAGCTGAATGGGGAATATGGGAGTGGGGACTGGGAACTGAGCAGAGGCGGCTGGGTATTGAGACAGAGAGAGGACCACACGCTTGGGATCCTGCCAACTTGGTTCTGCTCTGAGAGCAAAGCTAAGGGGAAAGGCTGATGGGGCTAAAGTTGCTGAATGACAGATGGATGAGTAAACTGAAAATACAACCCTGCTGGGGGCTTTCTGGGGGACCAGAGCATCCTAACTAGTGATGGCCTGGTGCTGCTGACTCAACAGAGAACAAAAACCCCCTTCCACACACTCCTCCTAAGATGAGTGTTGTAGAGCAAGTGCTCTTGGCACTGTAATTCTGAAAGGCTGAGCGCTCCTTGGTCAAGGATGCTGAACTGATTTCATATTCTTTTGCTCTGGCTTTCAAGTTCAACCTCACTTTAGTCTGGTGGCTCCTTCAACAGAGAGCAACCGTGATGTTTGGAATCTTAAAGGGATTTTAATAGGCACAAGGTTTTCTGTTTTGTTTTGTGGTTTAAAACAAAAGGCTCCATAGGAGAGATGGAGGAGGAGAAGAGAAGGAGGAGGAAGAAGGCACCCCCTTTCCATTAACAGAACAACAGAGGGGAGCACACTTCATCTTAGCCCGTACCAGGAGCTATTTTGGTTGATTCTTCTAGAAGATGTTAAAACGATGACTCAGAAAGTCATTTTAGTCAATGATAGTAAAGCCAGGTAAACTCACGACTGACTTCTCACTGCCAGGAATCTAACAAGTGACTCCTTTCGTAAGGGAGCATCTGTCTGCATCGTCTTTCGATGGAAACTTCCTTTAGTAAAGATCCATCCACAGGGGCAACCAAGGATTTCTCTGTCAATTTTCACTAATGGAGGGGAAAGAAGAATAACCCCCAAAGCTACCAGAACTCAAGAAGATAAATTATCAGGCATGAGTGCCGAGTTCCAATCCTGGCAGTGAGAAGTCAGTCGTGAGTTTACCTGGGTGGAAGCTGCTGAGGCTGGGACTCACAGTAACCAGTGTCTTTGTGCTAATCTGTTTATCAAGTTACACAGATCTCTTGCTCTGGCTCCTTTCTGGGCCTTTTTTGAAGTCAGGGCAAGACCTGATGGACCAGTTGCTCAGGAGGCTGGAACAGGAGCAAAAGTTCAAGATTTCTCTGGACTATAAAGTGAGTTCAAGTCCAGCCTGGGCAATTCGCTGAGATCCTATCCCTAAATTAAAAGTAAAAAGAAGGCGGGGAACAGCTAGCAAAATGGGTAGACCCTGATAACCTGAGTTGAATACCAGAATCCATATGGTGGAAGGAGAGAATTAGTTCCCTGCAGCTGTCCACTGACCTCCAGGTGTGTGCTGTGACATGCTGTGATATGTGAGTGTCCTCACATATGCACACACACACACACTTGCTTAACATGTAAAAGAGTCCTTCATCCTTCCCTTTTACCTAACAGGAAGCTTTATTTGGAGCCACTTTAGGTTCCTTCGTTGCTTGGAAGAGGAGAACTATGGAGCACCTCTTAGAAGCAGCTTGCCTTTGAGGAAACACAGTATCATTATGGAAGATTTCCTCCCTGGCAGCAGAAGGAGAGAAAAATGGGAAGCAAGAAGTCTCTGACTGGTCCTTGACGGTTTTAAAAGAGCGGTGCTTTATCCCTGCAGTGTTTGCAATAGGTAAGATCTGGAAGTAGTCTTGCAGTGTTTGCAATAGGTAAGATCTGGAGCAGCCTTGATGCCCATCAACAGATGCCTGGATAGGAAAACACGATACATATGCATAATGCAATCTTCTCCGACTGTGGAGAAATGGGAACACACGGCATTTGCTGGGAAACGACTGGAACGAGAGCTCATAGTGTAAGGTAAAATAAGATTTAGTGACACAAGCCTGCATTCTCACCCTCACGCGTGGGGCCTAGATTTACATTTCTATACACATAGGAAATGAAGGGAGGAAGTAGACGATGTGAGGGGAGAAGGAAACCAGAGGAGGAAGGAATACATGTGTCATGAAAACAGAGGGGAGAACTGTTTGGAGGGAGGACAGAGACTGACAAAGGGCAAGGAAGAGGACTGTATACTGATATATACGTATAGACGGGTCATGAAACTAATTGCTTTGTATTTGCCAAGAAATGGAATGTTTATGTATCTTTTATTGGAATTTGTAAATCAGCATTCTGGAAAAAGAGATCGTGAGGAAAGACGGCTCAGTGGTTAAGAGCGCTTGCTACTCTTCCAGAGGACCAGAGTTCAGTTCCCAGCACCTACTGTAGGGCAGTTCACAACCACCTGTAACTCTGATGCCAGGGGTTCTTACACTTTTTTAGTCTAGGAAGGTACCTGCATACATGTGCACATGCACATACACATGCACACACACATGCACACACATATACGTATCAATGAAAATAAATCTTTAAATGAAAGAGAGATTGAGCGTTTATCCCGCCCATGCCCTCTGATTCCCACATGTCTGAGTCACAATTTCTGATTTTGTGTGTGTGATTTTAGGTGTTCCATATGAGATAGGGCGTCCATGGCATACTTCCTCACTGACCCCAGCCCTAACTGACAGGTGTGGAATAGAATAGAAAAAAAAATGAGACCTTGCTAAGCACAGACACAATGCCCACTATAGGCTAAAATTTAAATATCAGCATCTTAGTTTTCTTCTTTTAATAGCTGAGATATCCTTGATCTTGACCTACAAATGTGTTCTGCCTTTCTTTCGCTACTTTTACCAACTGGTTCTTTCCTGCTAGATCTGATTTTCCTAGATTGGGCTCTTTTGCTACTAAGAAGAAATTTTCATTTGGCTTCATCTTAAAAGCGAAGATCAGCCCAGCACTTGGGAGGGAGAAGCATGATGATCTCTGTGAGTTGGAGGCCAGTCTGGTCTACAGAGTGAGTTCCAGGACAGCCAAGGCTACACAGAGAAACCCTGTCTCAAAACAAACAAACAAACAAAACAAACAAAAAAAAAACACAGAAAAGAAAAAAAAAGGCTAAGATCATAGTACTCCTTATGGAAAATTATGCGTAAGATTAAAATCACATTTCAGAATGCAAGAAAGACCACTGGATGTGAGAGAGTCACTGCACAGCTCAGTCAGCCTCTCAGAAGCCATCAAAGGACATCTACGATGAACCAAAACCACCACTACAACCACATCTTTGGGTGAGGCTGGATTTTTAGCCAAAATAAAACACCACAATAGAGTGAAGGAGGAAGAAGGTAGGTGCACATCACTATGTCTTAATAAGCTAGATGGCAAAGGGATTTCCAAACTAGATGGGTTACACGGAATACTTAAAAATTACAAGATCATGCCATTCCTCCCATTAAAATATTTTGGAGAATATTTTTTTCATTAAAGCATTCAGTTAGATTCACTTCAAGCATGTCGCAAATCTGCAGCGTTTCTGGCAGTGCCGGCTTATTTTGCCTCCCAGAACCTCACTACAGATCTTTGCTCATCTTTTTGCTTGAGTGTTTGTGTGTATGTATAAAACGTTTTCACTTTTACGGGTATATTCTGGGAGGGGGTGGGACATATAGAGGCCTAAGATTAAGGACAGGTCCCGTCCTCAGGTCTCACTCCCTTTATTCTGTCAAGATCTCTCACTGGTTCTGGAGCACATCATTTCCAACAACTCTTGCCTGCCTCGGGATCCCATCTCCGCTCGTAAGGACTAGAATTGCAGGCAGCTGACATGCCAACGTCTGCCCTTTTCCATGGATTCTCTTAGTGCGATCTCTGACTCACACTCCGGCAAAAAAAGGGTGTTATCCACGGAGCCATCTCCCCAGCCCGCCTTGGTTCTGAACACACAACATGTATGTTCTTGCTGCTCTGTGTGCGCTGTCACATCACATAACACCTTCGGACGCCACCTAAACTCTTCCGCTCAGATTCGAGACTATCGTCTGGGGGTTCCAGTGTTTTCACTGCGCATGGGAAGGTCTCTTCTCTTGCAGGAACATATGGTAAATAAAGACTGGTAATGTTTGCCTACTACAGCCCTCGCTTCTCAGTACCAAATCCATCTCTCTTCAGATTGCATCATGTTAGGACGTTTGTAAAAATTACTCTTTGAGTTGCTGACTTTGAATTTCATAAAAATGTTTGAGGTGTTTTGGCTTGGGATTATGACATTTTTTTAACAGTTTCTGAAATGGCCCTAATGTGGGCTCTCACAAGGTTTCTGAATAATTCAATGTGCTGTGAATATTAATAACCAATAATAATAATCAAATTTGCTATGAATCTAAGGTCTCATTTTTATTATGTTCTTGTGTGAATGTCATCAACTCGGATCATCCATAAGTTGCTATTGCTGTCTGATTCCCCAGGGTGTGTTCAGAATCTGATTGCTCCATCACTCCCAGCAATGATCTCTGTGTCACTATTTAGAAGGTAAAACGAGAAAAATTAAAAACACTATGACCAGAATCGTTTGCTAGCAGGTGCAGGGCTAGAATTCACACTCTGAAATTCACCCAGAATGAGGAAGACCGGAAGATAAACGCTCTGCTCCATGACAGCTCCTTCAAGGGTTGCTCTACCTCTATACACGTCATACTCTTGAGCTTTCCGGGGGCCACTGGTCGGACATTCTGAAAACCTGACCCACTGGATAGCCTTGGCAAGCTCTCCTGCCTTCAAGTCCATTTCCATGCAAAACTAGGATCCTGGGTTATATTCAGCCTCAAGACACACTCCTCAAATGAGTGTTTTATTTCCTGCAAGTCTTCTGAGAAACCTCTATTACATCTGCTTATGCAGTTTGTCTAGTATAATACAGGGTGGTTGGACGCCTCCAAACCAGGAATGTCCTAATTTATTTGGTGATGATGTTCAAAATAATCTCAAGACTGAGTAATTATAAAAGAACAGAGATTTATTTTTATGGTGTTAGAGACTGTGAGGTCCAAGGTCAAGAGCCAGCACCTGTTGGGGGCCTTCTTCATGCACCACCTAGAGTGGAGGGCATCAGAAGGTGAAGGAGCAAGCAGGAGCTGTCAAGCCCACAGCCTCAAACCCTTTCATATTTTAACACTGATCCATACTTTTGGATGGAGCCCTGGTGGTCTAAACACCTCCCTCGAAGACCCATCTCCCAGCACTGCGAAAAGTTAATGACAGGTCCCGTGATGATTTAGCTCCCAACACACGTGTTTTGGGGATGCACATCCTAACCATACTCCATCTGTACTGAAATGGTTTGGAAGCCATCTGAACCTCTTGGTCCTTTGACTTGTTCTGTAGAAGCCAGCGACCCTCTACACAGTTTGATCATTGACTATAAGCTTCATCCTAAATTCATGTCTATTCTAAACACGCCCACTTAATGAAGGTACGAAGGGTCTATCTGAGTAAGCTCCAAAACCCAAACACAACTGTGATGAGATTGAAAGCTCTTTCACTGTGTTCGTCTTGACTATCACTTGGGTGGAATTTAGAATCACCATGGCAGCACCCCTCTGAGCATGTCTGGAAGGATGCTCCTGGGAAGGTTTAACTGAAAAGGGAAGACTTACCTCTAATGTGGTGGCAGCACTCTGCAGATGGGGGCTTTTCACTGAGGAAAACTGAGCAGGGCACCAGTGTTTAGCTCTATGTTTTCTGTCTGCAGACACCATGTGGTCAGCTCCTGCTTGCTGCCGCCATACCTTCCCTTCCACGGTGGGTCGTGCTCTCAAATGGGGGGGGCAGAATAAACTCTTCTTACCTCAAGCTGCTGCCGCCCTGTATTTGGTCATGGAAAGGATAAAGTGATTAATGTGGTAACTAATGCACATTCTAAAGAACAGTTTCATTAGCATCAAAAATGTCTCACACGTTGTTTTTACAGACCCTTTAGCAAAGATTCTATGATTGTGTTTGACTTGCACTGGAATGAAAATTAAAGTCAAAACAAAATAGGGCAAAAGCGATAACCAAATGAAAGATGTCCTGGGAACAAGGTACCTCAACCAGGGTTGTCTTTCTCAGAGCCCTTGGAAGCCAAGGCAAGCTGAAGCTGAAGCGAGGCCCAGAGAGCTGCCCCCTTCACATGGGTGTCGCTTTTTGCATTTCCTTGGCACTTTGCATTCCTTCTGTTTCTCAAACTCTGTTCCTAGGACTCCCTGGACCTCATCTTTCAAAGCTGTTCCCATCTTCAAAGGTGATTCTTCTGAGCTGGAGCCTGGGGTGGCTCTGCTTGCCTTGGTTTGTGGCATGGGCTGATAGAATCAGAAGACAGACGAGACTAGGAAGAAGTCTGATAAGTGGCTTTCCATTAGTAATTATTATGATGAAGTCATGGACTGGATGTGGGTGATGAAAGACTGGAAAAGGGGGATAATGACTGTGAGGGGCCAGACAGAGGGCAGCAGAGTCACTATGAGTCATGGCTGATAGCTGACGTGTACAAGGGCAAGTTCAAAACAGTGCAGAGTTTAGAAAATACACCACGCACTATGGGATTCTGCTGCATTGACTTGGAAAAACTCCTATCAACCTAGACTTATTGTTAGGGTGAAGTCATTGGAAGGGAGTACTGACCACCAAACCCTGTGCAGAAGAGACTGAAGCTTGGGGACCAGACCCTTGTCTCAGATCTGTGTGGCTTTCCATTAGTAATTATTATGATGAAGTCATGGACTGGATGTGGGTGATGATAACTTTTCAACATTGGTCCCAAGCATCTTCAAAGTAGAAAAATGTATTTACTTTCCACAGCTATAAGAGTGTAACCCCAACTTATCTGGTAGGCAGTAGATGAAGAATAGATATCTGAAAGATGATTTTTGGTTGAAAGGAGTTATTAGTACTTTTTGCTCTGCTTTTCCTCCCTCCTTTGTAAAATGATGTGGATTTGTGGAAGTTCTTAACTTTTAACCTAGCTGACATGGTTATCACAGACCCTAGGAAAGAGTGGAGTCAGTTACTAATACTTACCATGAGTTCTAGTCTCCATCCAACTACTTAAATGATTTCTTAGCTAGAAAAGGAACTCACTAGCTGAATGCAGGCAATAGAAGACAAAGGCTTTAAAAATGGGAAGAGATGTGTCAAGGCTGTGTAAATGGTGCACGGATATTACTACTCCTTCTTAATTCTCTCATTTGATACAGCAATATGTCTGATTATCTTCATGTAGACAGAGGAAAACTGAGGCTCATAGACTTCAGGAATGTGCTAGTGTCCACCTCTGATAAGTGATATTCATAGTTTAAACCCATTCCTTCTCATTCAGAATCGCAGCCTGTCTCCAAAGGACTGTTAGCCAGGAGCAAGAGGAAGAAGGTGGGGAAACAATGGCCACCCAGGCCAACCTCCCCCTAAGTGTTAACTTGAACTTTACCTTGGATATGAATTCACATTGGTAGAAGAATAGTTCAAAGGGTTTGGAGCAGGATAGAGGCAAAGGGGAAGAGTCAGTGGAGAACGCCAGTCAAATCACCCAGAGAGACACCAGTTGCTAAGCAAATCTTTTTAGCTTTGTTTTCCTTTGGTGTAGGTGGCTTAAAGTCACTTATTCTATCCGTACTGACTGGAGAAGACGTCCAACTTCGCTTAGCATTTTGTACACATTCCTGGAGATCCCAGCAGCACAGGTAGGGAGTAGTTAACATGAAGGTCGCTGAGGAGATGCTGGAAGGAAAACAGGTAAAAGCCCAGCTGCATGTCTCCACTGACTCTAGACTAGCCAGGTAATCTTGTATGTAGGTAGCTGTCTAAGTGGGCTTCAGATAAAGACACTGCTGGCTACACATGATCCACATTTTTCCCACCTTCATCAACGGCAAAGAGAAAATACATTTGAGTTGAAGGAGGGATTACAGTAGACTCGCTGAGGTCACCCAAGGAGCTACATGATGGCCTCCACATCAGAAAGCAGGCATTTCTGTATGTGTGGGGACATCTGTGACGCATTTCATAGAGTCACAAAGTTAGAACCCTTCAGAGCTAGTAAGGCCCCACCTCTGCAAAACACACAATTTACTTGTGTTTATCACGGGACTCTGAAGCTGACAGCAATAAAGACTAATCTAAAGGCTTGATGGGATTACCTAGGCACACAGTCAGGTGCAGACATTTAAAATTAGGATTCCTCAAAGTAAGTCACTACTTAGAAGGGTTTGTGAGAGAAATCTAGCCCCAAGTAACCTCTAAAGAGGAGGCAAGGCTCCGAGGTCTTTGGAAACTGGGCTCTGGCTTCTCGTCTGTCTTAGACTAGAGGATGGTGCTGCCCGAAGGCTGGGCTTTCACCTTCTTCTCACGAGCTGTACTTGACCAGCTGCCTTTCCTCTCTCTCACCTTCCCATCCTATTCTTTCTCCCTACAGAACTCAAATCAGCACCCTAGAGTCTGTAGTGAAAGACCCTCGACGGTGTGGAGATTACATTTGATAAAGCCTAACACCTTGTCATGAAATACACCTGGACACAGGAGAGGAAAGGGCAGCTTCTACCATACCAGAAGGGGAATCTCAAAGAACCCACCACCATCATGACTTCGCACTAAATGGGGAAAGACTGAGACCTCAAGACAAAGGCCAAGGAAAGGATGCCTGAGTTTGCCATGCCATTGAACATGCCATTGAACATGCCATTGAACATGCCATTGCACATGCCATTGAACATGCCATTGAACATGCCATTGCACGCTCTGGTCATAAACCAGAGTGAAGTACTTTTTAAACATGGACAGAACATTGAACATATTATAACTTTTATACTATATAATGCTAGCTGCTGTTACTGTTACACTGAACTAATGGATTTAGAGAAAACTTTATTGAACTTACAGTCTCTGGTCAGCGGGTACTGCTGTCTTTGGCCTGGGGTGAATCAGTATGTCACTTTAGGGAGAGTGCAGAGGAAAGAGTGTTCCCCTCATCACTGAGAAGAGACAGAGAAGAGGGTCCGCCAGGGACACAATCTCCTCGGCAAGTAAACGCCCAGTGATGGAAACACCTCCCACTCAAGCCCACTGTGGGGACCTTCCAGATCCAACTAGAGCGTAAATGGGAGTCCAGGCGCAAAGCTCACACATTGCCTGGTCCCATTTACATGAGCATCCAGAATATATAAGACCCCTGGGATGAAACATAGTCCACCCGTGGGTGGGTATGGGAAGGGGGACATGCTGCTTGGTGGCTAGGGGGTTTAGCCTGTGATGTTGGCATAGCCCGGAATCAGTTTCACTACAAGTGTAATCCATTACCAAATTCAAGAAAATTTGGAGTCTTTTGAAGGCCACCTCCGCAGACAATCCGCCAAATGCTCACACTCCCACCTCTCGGTTCTGGGGACTTTCTGCCAAGCAGGACAAGCAGAACTGAAGTAAGCCCAAACTGCCAGCGACTGAGTCCCCGTCATTAGCTCGCCACCTTGTGCTGAGCACACAAATTGCAAGTGATCCTGTTTGTCCTCACAGAGGCTCGGCTTTTTCTTCAAGCCCAATGGACATGGATGAATAAATACAAGGTTTAGGGTGGCACTCCGTGAGGCCACAAACAGCAAAACAGTTTGAGCTTGGATTCTCTAGTAGAGAGACCCTGAAGCAAATGTCTGTGTGCTGATAGTTGCTTAGCCCCTTGCTGCCGAACCAGGACAGGGCAAATGCCTGGGAGGAGAAGCCAACCCAGGAGGCTTCAGACACAAGTGGACGTAGCAAAAATTGTCACAGAGGCCCCAGGGCCTACCAGAATCTCCACATAGTGCTGGTGCTGGTCCTAGGGAGCAGAGGGGGGCTCCGGCAGCTCCAGCTCCATTCCTATTATCAGCTTGCCCAGTCTTCTCCAGGTGGGCCCCAGCACAGACAGTGTCTCCTCATATACGCCAGAGTCATTCTTCTCCTTGTATGAATTCTGTATTCTATCCAGGTGCAGTCAAGGAGAGAGAGAGAGAGAGAGAGAGAGAGAGAGAGAGAGAGAGAGAGAGAATGAACACATAAAGCAACATCATGGGCCAATCAGAAGCGCCGCAGAAGCTACCGATAGATACATGCCTGCCTTAAAAAAATACAAAATATCAAAAGCAGTGTCTTAGTGTCCTTGTTTGCTTTCTGATAAAACACTGACCAAAAGCAACTTCCACATCACAGTTCATCACTCAGGGGAGTAAGGGCAGGGACTCTGGAGGGAGGAAGTGGGGTTCAGGCCACGCAGCAACAAATGTGCTTGCTCCTCATTCCTGGGCTCAGAAGCCTTTCTTACAGGCTGGGGGCCATTTGCCCACAAGTGGTCCCACTCACAGGGGCTTGGACCTTGTAGGTTAATGAGTAATTTAGAAAATGCCACACAGACATGCCCTCCTCTACTGAGGTTCCCCTTCACCAGGTCATTAGCAAACCCCAGCAGCACTGCAGCGGCAGCGGCAGCATCCCTCCCTTTGAAGCAGTGCAGAATGGCCCGGCTCCACCAAGGGCACAGGCGAGAGTGAGACTCCCTTGACTGCCCACAGTGGGCTGGCCCATTCTACATCAATTAATAACTAAGAAAGGGTGTTTCCTGTAGAAGGAGTCTAACACTATGTTCATAAATGACCTTCACAAGACTGGACTGGGCTCTGGGACCAGTGGGTAGAGACAGAGGCTGTGAGACTCAAAAGACACTAACAGGAAGTAGCATGGAGAAGGAGAACCACCTAGAGAATGTCTCTCCTGGCGGTGAGGGGTAGCTGCTGGCCTGGAACGGGGTCTTTCTGGAGAGGGAGAAGTCACCCGTTCCCCATTCTTTCATCTGTGCTGCTCCGTAGGAATGGGGACCTACTTTTGGCTCCCCTGGAAGACAACTCAATTCACGGCCCTCTGCCTTCTTTTAGGGTTTCTAAATGGTTACCAGCTGCTACTGCTACCCTGAAAGACAGTCACTCACAGCCATCAGAAGGAGAATCAGAATAACTATATACACACGCGCGCGCGAGCGCGCACACACACACACACATCTATGGGGACAATTTCTCAGTTGAGGCTCATTCTTCTCGGATAACTCATTTGTGTTAAATTGAGGAAGCTAGCTGGCAATCTGAAATGAGAAAAATTCAGGCGTTTGCAGTCATAATCTGGGTGTATACTTCCCTCTTGTGGTCAATAATATTATTGCAGGAATAGGAGTATTGAAAAAAAAACGATGAAGGTTGTAGGATGGGTAATATTAGTGCTGCGGGGAATTTAATTCTTCTATTGTCCACTATAAGTCATAGACATATGTGTACACATGTGTATAGCTTCAAAACCTGTATCACAAACGTTTGCACATAAGTTGTAACAACATTTCAAATTATGTGTGCCGTTGAAACAGAATGGAAGCTGAGGTTTCTTCCTTGCAAATTTTTTAACAAAAGAACTGGTTGACAATGATTTTCAGGTGTATGTCTCTGAATAGTATATTTCTTCTTTTATAGTAATTTAGAGTCAGGCTTTCTAGATTTGTGAAGAACCTCCTTCCTCCCCTCCCCCACACAAACTAGTTTCTAAACACCAGCTTCATAACTTCCTTTAAAAAGAACACTTTTAGCATTCAGGGGAGAATGCATGAAGGCTCTGCTTTGAAGTAAATGGCAAGCCTCGCAGTCAGAAACCTCCAGGGCTTGTTTTGATTCCCCTGTGATGGCCACTAGGGTTGACAGTAGTCGCTGGCTGGTAACCATTTAGAAATGCCAGGATGACTACTCAGGGCAGTGAATTGAGCTGTCTTCCAGGGATGCCAAAAGCAGTACCCCATTCCCACGGAGCAGGCACAGATGAAAGTGTGGGGAACTGGTGACTTCTCCCTCTCCAGAAAGACCCTGTTTCTGACCTGCAGGTGAGCAGCCACCCCCTGACCTCCAGGGTAACAACCTATTAGTATTTCTGCCTCTTCCTATGAGGGCCATTTATGTGCATGCAGACAAATTGCTTCTACAGATGTCTTTCAAGCTGAAAATTTAATTTTCATCCATGCTATAGAGTCCCGCTCACCTGCCCAGGGATGTGCTGAAGTTTGTCAATGCCATTGTCCCTGAGTGGAGTCCTGGGCACTGGGTGAGAGGACCCCTACTGCAGCCTTTGCTATGATAGCAGAGCACTTAGGAATGCTCCCCAGGTCCTGACTCAAAGAGCTGTGCCAGACTTTGTTGTCTCTCCATAGGAAGCCTCACCCTCTCTGAGGAGTGATTGGGGCGGCGGTGGAAGGTGGGGGATGGGAGAAGGGGAGGGAGTGGAAACTGGGATTGATATGTAAAATGAGAAAAGACTGCTTTAAGATAGATAGATAGATAGATAGATAGATAGATAGATAGATAGATAGATAGATAGATAGATGAGATTTAAAAAATGTTCCTGTTCTCATTGCTGTACCCAAAGGCCTGGCAAAAATGGATGGGGGCGGGGAGCTTGATTTGGTCTTTGTTTGGGAGATCTGACCTCGGTTTCCATTTCTGACCTATTCCTATTATGGAGAAGCTGTAACGTAGCAACAGCAGTTTTGCCAGTGGCGTGGTTGTTAGGGACATTCTGAACTGAAAGCACTGCTGTAGATGTTTAAATTGTATGTGGTTTGTGCAAGCTGGGTTGGCCTTGGTGTGAGCTTTACAAAGGTCACCTCCTCTCCTTTCTGATGCTACCTCATTTTCCCCACCCCATCCTACCCCGCCCTGAATCAAAGAGACCTTTGCTTTTAAGGGAAGCAAACGTATTGTGGTTGATATGCATCTAAGAAGGGGAGTTTACTTATTGAGCACAACACTGCTTATGAAGAACATAAACACAGACAGTGTGAGGTTGCTTGGCAATACACAGCAAGCTGCAAAAGTAAAAGAAATACATCCAGGGAAGCTGGCGTTGGAGGGTGAACCAGCTGTTGTGTCCCTTACAGGGGCATGCGGTGTGGCCATTTTCTCTGAACTGAAAGACTCCCTCCTGGAGGGAGGAGGGAGGTTCTCAAGATTCAGGAAGCTGACCAATCTTAAAGAAAGCCCAAAAAGTTAAGAATCACAAAGCCCTCTGCAAGGTTATAAATGCAGGTAGACAAGGGAGAGGAGAAGAAAAATAGAAACAGGCTTTTTTGTTTGTTTGTTTTTCGAGACAGGGTTTCTCTGTGCTTTTGGAGCCTGTCCTAGAACTAGCTCTTGTAGACCAGGCTGGTCTCGAACTCACAGAGGTCCACCTGCCTCAGCCTCCCGAGTGCTAGGATTAAAGATGTATGCCACCACTGCCTGGCAAGAAACAGGCTTTAAGTTTCTCCTTCAACAGAAGAATGGATTAAAGTACATTTACACAATGGAGAGTTACTCAGCAGTTAAAAAAAGACATCATGAAATTTTCAGGCAAATGAATGGAACTAGAAAAAAAATCCTGAGTGAAGTAACCCAAACCCAACAAGATAAATATGCTATGTTTTCACGTACAAGTGGATATTATTTCATAAGCAAATGCGAATCAAGCTGCTCTCTATAGACCAGAGAGGTTAGGTAAAGAGGAGAGGTCTGGGGGAGGGGGAGGGGGAGGACGCAGGGATCTCCCTGGGAAGGCGAAATAGAGCAGATTTTATGGACAAACTGGGGGCAGGTGGGGATGGGAGATAGGGGTTCTGGGTATGGGGAGAGATGGGGTAGAGGGAATGAATTAGAAGAGAGATGGCTAGAACTGGGGGGGGGGGGCATTTGGAGGGTAGTGTGGAGATCCAGTGCATTGGAATTTCCTGGTTTATGAAGGCAATCCTAACAGGAATTCCTAGTAATAGGGGATATGGGGTCTCACTAGCCACCTCCTGCAGTCAGGCAAGGCTTCCAGTGGTGAGATCAAGGTGCATTCCATTGCACTGGTGATATTAGGATACATTCCATTGCAGTGGTGAGATCAGGGTGCATTCCCATGAGTTGTTAGCCAAGGGGATCCCATGGAAATCCTTAAACAACTCAGTCTGGTACTAAGATAAAAAAAAAAAACTGCTCTCTTAAAACCGATGGTGCTCCCAGCACACCTTCCCCGCCAGGGAAGACGACACCCACAGAATGCATTGAACATAGAAAAGTCAAGTTGGTGCCTACTTGCAGCCTCACCCCTACCTTCTAACCTCTTCAGCATGGAGAGTTACTCTGCAGTCTACCAAAAGAGAGATACCAACCCAGAGCCACAAAACCTTGACTTACAGTCTGTCCTGCCTGCGAAATATGCTGGGGCAATAGTGGCACAGACTTGTAGACGTGGTCAACAAATGTCTGATTTGACTTAATGTCAACTCCATGAGAAGGAACCCATACCCAACAATGTTTGGGAATCCAAGAACCAGAGACTAGATAGCCCAGTGATGTTAAGGTCAAATCAAAAACTACTGTTCAAAAAGAAATCAATACAATTAATTATTCCTAATGCTATTCTGCTATACTCATAGACCACTGCCTTATCCAGTCATCATGAGAGAGGCTTCCTCTGGCAGCAGATGGGAACAAAAGCAGAAATCTGCATCCAAATAGCATGTGGAGAGAGAGGCTAAATAGGATAGGGGGTCTCCATCAACTTCCTCCCCTCAGAGGGCAGAGGAAGAGGGAAGAGTGTAGGAGTCAGAGTGGATGGAGGAAACTGAGTGCACACAGCCCTCTGGATCAACTAAACAAGGCTCCTATGAGCTCCCAGAGACTGACGCAGCCAGCACAGGACTGCACGCGGCTGTGCCAGGTCTTCTGCATGAATATCATAGCCAGCTGCTTGAGAATGAGCTGATCTCTGGCTCTTTTGCCTTCTCTTGGGACTCTATTCCTCCTGATGGGTTGCTGTGTTCAACTTGAAAATGATAGTTTTTGCTTCATCTTTTATTATTTTTTATAATTTTTAATGATTTATTAATTTTATTTCCATCACATCTTATTCTTTCAGGTTTGGTTGCTGTCTTTTAGAAGCCTGTTCTTTTCTAATGAGAGACAGAAAGGGAGAAGATACAGAGGGGAGGGGGTGGGGGAGAACTGGGAGGAGTCAAGGGGAGAGAAACGATAATCAGGATATACTGTATGATAAAATAATCCATATATGTATAAATATATGATATGATTTTAAAAAGAAGTGGATAGCATTCGGGATAGAAACATGGAGCTCAGAAGTGTTATTATTCATGGGCTCTTGCTCCAATTTTTAATCAATTGATTAATTTTCTGTGCTTGGGTCCAAGCCAGAGCTTCAAGCCTGCTAGGCAAAGTACCCAGTTGTACGCTAGCCCTCTTTTGTTTGTAAAGTTTAATGTCAGATACGAAACTACCGAGGCCTGGGACCCACTCATTGCCTCTTGCCTGTATTTCCCCCTTAAGGATAATGCCTTAACTTACAAAATTATGGATGCTACTTTAATAAACACCCATTTGAGCTCTTGCCTGAGAACCCACCTAAGTCCTGCTGACCTAGGTCACAGAGGAAGATGTAAAACATGTGGCTAAGAAAACAATTTCTATTATAAATATCAAGTCCTCAACTTTCTAGAATATAAGTTGAAATGGTAGTTGCTAATAAACTTTATAGCTATATACCAATAATTATTTGTTTGCATTTATTCTCAATAAACACACTTCTCCAGTTGAGACTTCCCTGCTAGGGTGAGTTCACATATCATGAATGCTGCCTTTCCTTTACTTTAATGAGACCGAGCAGAAGTATGTGCTGTGTCCATTGTGTTTTGGTGTCCCGGTAACTTCAGCTCAACACCTGAATTGAGACTTATTGAGCACCCGAGGCTGAGTGCTGAACCCAGGGCAGGATTCACCTGCAGCCTTCACCTTTAGTTGGGAAAGAGGAAGGAAGGAAGGGCCCAATCAGTGTGGGCTAAATGTCTGTGTGCCTCCCCCAGCCAGGTATTGGGAAGCCTAGTCCCTAGTGAGAAGATAACTAGCAATGGGGCCTTTGGGATGTAATGAAGTCATGAGAACGACACCCTCATTATGAAATTAATGCCCCATTTCATGACTTCTTCTGGGGAGGGGCAAATGTCCATTTGTTCCGCATGGGTTATAGTTAACAAATCAAAGATAGGATTCTATTCCAGTCAAGCTTGATGAATCAGTGAATTTCCTAGGGTTACTTTCAGGAGCACGAGGCATTGGGAGAAAGTTATATGACCACAAATCCCACTCCAGCATGAGCGAGGACTCATGGAAGCTGCCCCCGTGGAGCTCACTAGCCAACTCCAGGCAGTTCCACAGGAAAGTGTCCCCCACGAACCATCTACTGAACATAAACCCGTGCAGAACGGCTTGGTGAATCTTAACCTTCTTGGTCTATTGAGCCTCGTCAACCTGGCCAGTTTCCTGGGGATGACTGGAGCCGCTGACTACAGTCCCTGCATTCCTGACTACTTGGTAACCTGAAGCACTGGTTAATCCTGGACAGCATTGTTTGTTGGGGAGTTTGGTGTTCATAATCTGGGAGGACGGAACCCTGCAGGCACTGGGTGAATAAAAAGAGAGAGCCAGTGCCACCCCAGCCCAGGGGTACCAAAGCATGCCACAGCCCTGCTGGGATGAGGTGTAGGGCAGAGGGGAATGCAAGTGGGCTCAAACACAGGGAAGTTTGGTGCAGGATAATTGTCTGTATTCTGTCAATCATATTTTAAATAAATGCTGATTGGCCAGGCAGGAAGTATAGGCTGGAAAACCAGACAGGAAGTAGAGGTGGAGCAAAGAGAACAGGAGTATTCTGGGAAGCAGGACCCTCCCTCCTTCCGGCAGTTCTACCCAGACCATCAAAGAAGCAAGATGTGAGCTGTCCTGCTGAGAAAAGATACCGAGCCATGTGGCTAACATAGATAAGAGTAATGGGTTAATATAACTTATAAGAGCTAGCAAGAAGCCTGAGCTAATGGGCCAATCAGTTTATAATCTTATGGAGACCTCTGTGTGATTTTCTTTGGGACTTGCTGGCTGTGGGGTACTGGGCAGGACATTAACCCCAACAAGCCTGGCCCTCATGTTACAGAAGTTCATGCTGGCTCCTCTTGAGAACCTCCTTTCCCAGATTTTGACAGTGAGGGACTTAACTTTTGATCTTTGCATCAGAAGGATTCAGATCCATTAATTTCATTTGTTCATTCCCAATGCATTTCAACAGCACATTAGATATAGGTGCTAGCCTAGCACCAGGGATATATTAAGGATCAGTTTGTGCTTAACATAGATGAGATGTCACTGCAAAGCAACCACAAACAACAAGGCTTACGAATACTGTAAGGACAAGAGCTTGCGTCTGTTCTCTACACACAAGTGGGCAGTGACAGCCACAGTGTTTAATCCCTCTGCCTCAGCTTCCACGTCTTTCTAACTTCATAGAAATCATGCATGTAAGGCATATTGCAGCAGTGCCTCAATAAACATTAGCTTTTATGCCTGCTACTTAAACCCATTTGCCTTGTGTTACACGAAATGCTACAGTGGGAATATGCGTTACGAAGTGAATTCTGGGTGACCATGGAAGGGCTTCACAGCATCAAGAACACTGATCCCAGCTTGCATAATAGACACTGAGGGGACAGACAATCGTGGAGAACCTGGAGATCAGTGGATAAGCTGGAAGGACGGTGAGGTGAAGGGCAAGCTGACATGCCCCCCCCCCCACACACACACCCAAGAGCGCTGCTAAGCCGCCTTGCCTGGGGAGTTTCTCTCCCAGTGAGTCACTTAAATTCCCGAATGAGTGAAGTCATAACGTATCCTATGTACTTCACATTGTAAGCAGGAACAATTTCAGGTTAACAGAGAGGACTTTTAAAACCACAGAGATTTTTATTTTGTAAAAGGGAAGAATTTCATGGCAGCAAGTTTTGACTACTTGCCAAATGGCGAAAGAGTTTGCATGGCGAGGGAAGGGCAGAGGCAGCCAGCAGCTGCTGTTTCAGCCTATCAGTTTCTTGTGTTCTTCTCCACATCCGTTGTATTAGCCTTTCATGCTTGATGTTTCTAGACACAAAATGGAAGAAAATTTAAACATCAGAAAACAACAATGAATAGCAAACATGGCTCCATGTTTCTGAGTAGTTTGCAAACGGAGGTGCTAGCCGGAGTTGGAGCTGGGTGCCTGGTGACGTTCTGGTCACATTCCTCACTGACGTCTTCAAAAACTAAACCCTTCAAAGACCTTACCATGTGCAGTATTGCTACTATACTTACTGCTGTAAGTTACCGATGCTTTGGATGGTAGAGAGTCTAGACAAGGAGACACCAACTTGGGAGGCCAAAATTAGATGCTATGAACCTCAGTTCAACATTTGTTCCTTGAGCGAAATAGTCTCCTGAAGAACCAGAGTTGATTCTGGATTTGGGAGAGGGGATTCTGCACTAAGAGCACAGGTGAACTGAGCAGAGCTGTGGGGTTCCTCTGTCATTTTAACTACCTATGTCCACAGGCTGGGAAGGCAGGCGATCACAACATTGCACCCACAGGGCATTTTTATTAGTCTCCTTTTTGATATGATTATGACGAGAATCAGCCGAGAACTCCACCTTCTCAGCAATGTCTATGTGTCTAATGCTGTGACGTCCCAGGTGTGTTGCGTAATCCAAAATGTCCTTCTGCCATGAGAATTTGGTCTTTGTTCTGAAGGGAGAGCATAAGCCAGGCTATACCTAGTGGGTCTGACCATGCATTAAGTGAAAACTGCCCTTTCAAAGAGCCACCATAAGGTAAGTTTTAGGGTTGGCATAGAGTTCAGTTCAAATAGTACCTCCTCAGCAATAATGAAGCTTCGGGTTCGATCCCCAGTGCCACACAAATTGTGTGCTATGCGTGATGATGCGAGCTGCTTATAACCCCAACATTTGGGGAAAGGGGTAGGATGATCAAGAATTTCAAAGTTATCTTTAGTTATATAATGAGTTCAAGGCCAGCCTAGGTGAAATAAAACTCAGTATCAAAATACAGGAAGAAAGAAAGATGGAGAGGGGGACTTAGTTTGTAAGACACACGTGAAAACACAAACCATCCTATTACCACAGCCTGTCAGTTTGATAGGGAACACGAAGTCGGTGAGAGATTCTGTGTGCTGGCTCCGAGGTAAACAGGGTCAAACTTAGTGGATAAATGGTGTTTAACATCTATTACAGGTTTGAACTTTCCCCGCAAGCCTGAGACAGTGGAGCCTGGGTAGCCACCTGGAAAGCAGACTTGGCCAGCAGGGGGCAGCCGATGCCTGCCGGAGAAAGCCAGCCTTCTTCCCGGCCGCTTTGTGCTCATGCCCCTGAGCCTTCCTTGCTGGCGAACTCTGCCAAAAACGCCATCACTAGACTTAAAGTTGTTAGCAGTGTCAGAGTAGAAAAACAAATGAAACGACAGCAGCAACAAAAAATTCAAACCAAAGCATCTCAAAAATCTTTCTGGGGGCTAGCAAGAAACCTGGCACTAGAGAAATACCCAGGAAACCACAAGGATGACCCCAGCTAAGACACTAAGCAGCAGAGGAGAGGGTGCCCAAAGTGGCCTTGCCCTGTAGTCAGATTGGTGACTCTCTTAAATGTTATCGTGGAGCCTGCATTTAGCAACTGATGGAAACAGAGGCAGAGACCCGCAGCAGAGCACTGGACTGAGCTCCCAAAGTCCAGTTGAAAAGTGGGAGGAGTGAGAATATGAGCAAAGAGGTCAAGACCATGATGGGGACACCCACTGAAACAGTTTACCTGAGCTAATGGGAGCTCACGAACTCTAGCCGGACTGGGAAGGAACCAGCATAGGACCAAACTAGTCCCTCTGAATGTGGGTGACAGTTACGTGGCTGGGGCAGACTGAGGGGCCACTGGCAGTGGCACCAGGATTTATCCCTATTGCATGTACTGGCTTTTCGGGAACCCATTCTCTTTGGATGGATACCTTGCTCAGCCGAAATGTAGAAGGGAGGGCCTTAGACCGTCCCCAAATCAATGTGCCTTACTTTCTCTGAGGAGTGGATGGGGGGAGGGGATGGAGGCGGAAATGGGAGGAGGAGAGGGAGTAGGGACAGGGATTGGTATGTAAAATTCAAAAAGATAGTTTATCTTCTTTCTTTTAAAAAAATAATTAAAATTCTTTGGTAAGTGTAAAAACAATCTTTTTGGTGGGAAACAATATTGGTAAAAGTAAAGCTTGACAAAGATTTTGTGGCCTAGCCCTTCACCTGGATCTGCTGATACGGATAATACATAATATCCTAATCAGAAAACAGTCCTAATGGGAAAGAACCCTGTGCTACGATGTCAGATACGCAGTCAACTGTGAATTCTCTGGGTGACTGGGAAAAACGTCCCGGGACTCCGGCTGACAGATTTACCTGGAATGCTCTCATCCATTTCCTCCCCAGTTCTTGCAAGAGTGAGGACTATATCACATTTCTATGTTCTGCTCGACTCAAAGTGATTTATTGAGTGCCTAAAATGCACAGGGCATTGGCTGGTCCCTATGGCAGAAAGGTAAATGAGGCTCAAACACCCTGTCGTGAGCCATCAACTCCCAGAAATGAAAATCTGTTAACAAATAACAGAACAGAAGCGTGGAAAAAAAGTGATAGATGCTTCGAGTTAAATTTATTCACATTCCTGGGGGAACAAGGGAAAATATGAATTGAGATTCTGCCCAAATGAACCTTCAAAGGTGAGCAGAATGATGAGATGGGGTGGGCATGGGATCCCAGCAAGAATATTCTAGACACAAGGAAGGCTTTCTAAATGAGTAAGGCTTTGTTTGTAATGGGACTGACTGAGGAAGGGGGGTGAGAAGAGGACATAGCAGAAGGCAGGTAGAGGAGATTAATAGAGTGTGGCTGGCTTGGAGTCCCAAGTTAAGGACTTCAAGCTTCCTGAGAAGAGAACAGTGGCACAGGAGCCATGTGAAGGACAATGGGCAATGGAGGAAAAGTAGCAACAGGAGACCATGTCAGCAGGTGGCTTCAGTGGTCTGTATGAACTGCTTCAGCCCTGAGTCATGACCCAGGGTTGGAGGGATTAGAGAAACAGGGATACCAGTCCACTCAACCCGTTTTTTATTAAACATCTGCTCTTATCCAAGACAAGCCTCCGGGGGGATGCCAGAGAGAAAAGGAGCTCCCCATGCTGAGAGAGAGAGTGTTGTGGCCACATGGGTGCTGTCTGGCCTCCAAGAATGACTATGCTGGTGGGTCAGGGGTGGGTGGTAAGGAAAGAGAGCCCATGCTGAGGATGACTTGCCAGGGAAGAGAGAGATTACATAGCAATGGAATGCAGGGTTCAAATCCTAACCCATTGAGCAGGTGAATGAACACAGCAATGAGAAAAGGCATGAAGACATGAGTGAATGGACACAGCACAGCAATGAGAAAAGGCATGAAGACATGAATGAACGGATGAACGAACGAAAAGTTTACCAGCCTTCACAAATTTGGTACGTGAATATTTTCCCATTAATGTTTGTGATTATGTCTTTCAAACTGAGCAAGGCAGTTTTTCCTTGTTCTAAAACAGTTTTCATAACGAACAAAGAATGATGAAGAACAAGACTGTATCTTAGTGGTAGTCTTGTCTGGCAAAGCAAGAACTTGAGTTCTGCAGTTGGAAGCTTCATTCTGTGCTTTCATGACTTCTCGTAGTCTACCATTTCAAATCAAGAGTTCATTTAGCAGCTTGATTGGCAATTAGCACATTTCCATGAACTACTTAAAAAGTCCCTTTTGTTTCTACTATGCAATTCACCAATTGTTGTGATCATCAATGTGGAGTTTCGCTCTAGAGCCCTGGAGTGAAGTACAAAGCCCACGGTGTCCTCAGAAGACCTACATCCTAACAACAATCATTTCCCACTCCCATGAATCGTGTTCAGTACCATGGATTTCAAACTTCTTTGCCTATGAGAGTCCCAGGTGGTAATGTTGCTGTTGGACACTGGTGGAGCCCAGACTGCAGAAGAACCCCTTTTGTTTGGGTAATTTCCAACAGTGACAGAATACTTGAGATAATGTAAATTGGAACTTGATGGCCTTGTATAAAGAATGTACGATATGCTATAATTTAATTTTGTGAAGAAGACCTGTAGGGTCATCTTGTCTAAAGTCCCAGGAAGAAGCTCATGATGACAGACAATATGTGAAAGTAAGAATTGACTCTATCTTGTCTTGATACCCATTAGCCGAGATGCTTGGCCAAGGAGGGAAAGATGTTGGCAGTATGCCTCTGTGGACCACACTCAAGGGTGGCTATGCAGCAGAACATTTACTACTCTGCTCTTAAGTGGCTTTAGGATAGGGGTCAAACTCCAGTTTCTTTATGGTGTACCAGTATTGAATCCAGGCATTGAATCTTGGTCTCTCTCTCTTTCTCTCTCTCTCTCTCCCCCGCCCTCCCTCCCTCCCTCTCGTGTGTATGTGTGTGTCTATGTATGAAAGCCATAAGTCAATTGCAAGTGTGCGTTCCTCCACGGCCATCCATCCTATTTATCCAGGCTCTCTCCCTGCTCCAGTGACTAGACCATGCCAGGCTAAACTGACCAGAAAGCCAAAGGGATCTGACCGCCTCATTGAACCCATGGCCTCATGCTTGGTCAGTGGCAAGGACTTTATTGACTGAAGCATTTCCCCAGCCCCACAAGCTGAATGACTAAATAGAATCGGTAGCCAGGGAGCTAACTAGTATCATGGGAAGCTCACTCCTGCCATTTTCTCTTTTTAACCTGTCATTAATCATACAAGAAAGTGCAAATGCTCTCAAGAGCACACATGCTAGGAAATGCAGAGCATTTTTATGGGGCACTCAGTGGTTGTGAAATCGGAAAAGTCTCAGCCAAATGCAGCAGATTCCTAGTAAGCAGTAGCCAAGTTCCAGTCCATTCTGTCATCATTGTACTGTCGCTGTCTTGAGCAGATCATGTGTCCTTACCAGGTATATTAGTCAGGGTTCTCTAGAGTCACAGAACTTATGGAAAGAATCTCTCATATATATGGAATTTATTGAAAAGACTTACAGGCTGCAGTCCAATTAACCCGATAATGGATAACTGCGAACAAGCATTAGTTACTCAGTCGCCCAAGACTGGGTGTCTCAGCTGGTCTTCTCTATATGCTGGGATCCTGAAGAAGCTAAACTCCAGTGCCAGTAATGGAATGGATGTGTTAGCAAGACAGGGCAAGCAGGAAAAAGCCAAACCTTCCTTCCTTCATGTCCTTATACAGACTTCCAGCAGAAGGTGTGGCCCGGATTAAAGGTGTGTCTTCCAACTGTGTTTTCCTCCCTCAAGGTTCAGATCAAAAGCCTGTGTCTTTCCCCCTCAAGATCAGGGTCAGAAGTGTGTCTTCCCACCTCAAACATCCAGACTAGACGTGGATTCGCCACTTCAAACCTAGATGACTGTCTCTCACTGGTGTGCTCTCCTTCCGGATTATAAATTCATTCCAGGTCCAGTCAAGGTGACAACTGAGAATAGCCCTCACACTGGGCTTCTGGCTTTCTTTCCCATAAAATGAGGTGGTTAGAATAGTGTGGAGATGACCTGCCTCAGAATCTTCACAAGGACTTGTGCCAATATGATCGCAGCCATCACCACCCGCCTACACACACACACCTGGAGATATCACAAAACAGCTAAGTGTGGACAGGCTTCATATGTTCCAGCTCTGAAGGTCTGGTAGAACATACGATATGAGCTGTTGAGCTGGCTGGTCCCTCAGGTTCCCTGCACTGATGTCACTACAGCTCAGACTTGACTAACTATAAGAGATAGGAATTTGGCCTTGGTGAGGTGTTTTGTCTTTTATTTTGTTTATTTTTGTTGTTGTTGTCGTTACATTTGAACCGTTGTTTCATTTGATCAAAATTTCTAAAATTCTGGTTGAAAAATATAAAATGCAAGCTAAAATGGAAAAGATCATCATCTTACACCTGCAGAGGCAGTGAACTCACAGCTGTCTGACTATAGGGAGACAATCCATTGTGGGGTGCTCCTGTAGTCAAACACCTGAGTGCTATGCTGGGGAGCTGCTTCTTGCCCAAGCTTAAGGGTCAAGTAGAGCACTGAAGGCACTTAAGGACATAGCCCCATCCCCAACCCTGCAGGCTTTTCTTTACACTCCTTTGAGGCCCTATTTCCTTGCAAAGACCAGGGCTTGACTTTTTCCTTGGGCCTCACCTGGCCATACCTCTTCACATCCTTGCAGTTCCTAGATCAGTCCCTTGGGACACCCTCTCCTCTATCCTCATGAAGGCTTTTGGCTTCAATTACTCCCATCCCACACTCAAAAAACAAACAAACAAACAAAAAAAAAAAACTCCCCTTCCCTGCAGAGATGAACTGTCTAGGAGTGTTTGGAAACCACAAAGCATGTAGGCAGGAAATGCTCATTCATGTCAGAATGACAGACCCCGAGGACTAGCTGAGCTGCTCCTCAGACCAAAAGGCAGGAGGCTATGACCAACACAGGGCATTGCAGGGACAATGGCAGGTGGCATAGTGGTCCTTCATTCAGACGGGTGAGTAGCTGTGGCTTAGAGGACATGATTTGGTACAGTTTTTGGAAACTTAACAGTGGATAACTACTGTGTCACCTGAGATCCACTCTCCCCAGGAAAATGCACACAGTGTATAGAGAGGAGAGTCAAGCAAAATACCCTGAATCTTGTAGAGAAATTCAAAATATGAGACCAATCCAAATTTTCAACTGGCCTCTTCCAAAAGTCTGGCGTTATTCATGTTGAGCTCAGGGGCTTCCCACATTAAAACTCACATTTCCTGCCTGAGCTCTCACCTGTTACCTGATGTTTTTCCGGTCCTCTGACTGAAGGACTAGGGTGCTCCACCCATCCTCCTCCCGCAGAGCCAAAGGACTTGATGAAATGAGATGCCCTGTCAAGAGTTTTCTCCCGAGGGTCTCCGTCACACTGTCTGTGGGATCCACGTGACCGTGAAGGTTTGAAAGCACACGTACACATTTCCAGGGACCAGTCACTAATCTACATCCTTTAGGTAGGAAACATGAACATATGATTTTGCTCAAAGTATGGACTTAGCCTGTCTGCTGGGTGCCGTGGGTAAAAGCTAACCCTTGCCAACCTCACTATCTTTGGGAAGTGCTATTGGGCAATCCCAGGCCACATGACTTGTGAATCACACAGCAGGTAATGGCAGGTTGCAGGCAAACCCTCTGTCAATTTCACCCATTAATACAGTATCTCAGTAACATTAACAACAGCAGCACTCAGTCCTTCGTGAGCAGCAACAGACTTCCGGTGAATCCTTCCTTGAACCCAGGCTTGAACTCCAAATGGAGAAACTGAAGTTTAGAGACATTTCCTAGCGTTGCAAGTCACCAGCTGTGTACTGAACAGAGTGGGGGTAAAACCTCTAACCTAGGCTCTGCACGATGATGTTAGCAGAAGGGATAGTGAATGAACATAAAATTTGTCAGACACACCCACTTGTAGCATTGTTGGTGCCTGGCCTTCCAGACTTGCCCTGTGAATATCATATATGACTGTGTGTGTGTCTACATCTAAATTACATACTAAATGTAATATATTATATATTATAATATATACATAATTTTTTATCTTTTGCAATCTCTCTCTTTAATAATATATAGCTTCAAAGTTATTTCTATGTGAGTAGCTTGTACTGAATACAGTGTGACAGTCTGGTCACCCTGCATTCCCTGGAAGTCCAGCAGAAGTTAAGAGCTTCCCCAACACAGTGGCCACAAAGAGTAGACAGGATTGGCTTTATAAAACATATATATATATATATATCCTCCGATATATCAAGACCACAAAATCGTGACAGCTTTGAAATTTACTCCAGCACATTCTCCCATTCCTATATTTTATAGACATGGGTAATGAGCCCAGGAATGGCTTCCCCCGCCTTTGCGGGAGTGGAAAATAAAGAGCTGTTTCCGTGTAACGTGATGCCCCACAGCTGGTACAGCAGTCCGTCGTGCCAGCCGGCGTCTTCCCCACGTCCTGCTCACCACTGCATGTCACGATGTGCACCACAACAGGGCAATCTGTCCTTGCGCAGGCAGGGCGGCCGCAGGAGGAAGGGAGGCTTCCCAGTGCTGACCACAGCCTGGGTGCTGGCAGCTGAAGAACCTGAGGGAAGCCCTGGTGGTGGACTCGATTAGTTTCCGCTAGTCTCCGTCTTCCGCCAATATCAGTACCTGTTTGGTGATGAATAGGCACACAGCATACTCCCATCGCAATGTTCCCAACAGCAAGCAATGAGAATGTGCCTTGACCCAGTGGAATAAATCGTACCAAATGGAGCTGGTGTTCCCATTGATTGTTCATTTGTCATGGCCCATGGAGTGGGTAGTGGAACAAATAGTGTTTTCCAATGGAAACTGAGCGCAGTCCACAAAGGGCAACTCCACAATCTGCTGTCATAGCAACCACATAGCTGCTCTCCACAGTGTAAAAGTGTGCCGGTTCTATCTTGAGTAAATTTTTTTTTTGCTATTTGTTTTGGAGCTCATGTTTCTGGAGAAAGAATCTTACCTGTTAACCCAGGCTTGTCTGGGACTCACTGGAGTGAAGGGCAGCCTCAAACTTACAGCAATCCTCCTGCCTCGGCCTCCTGGCTATTGAGGTTATAGGTGTGAGTTTGTAATCTGCCTCTGTTGCTGATGCTCCTTCCTCAGTCCATGCCTCAGGTTGTCTCTTTGTCCTGTTCCTTTCCTCCACAGCAAGGTCCTCTCTTCTGGGTGACACAGCATCAAATGACAGCTGAGTTGTAGGGGATGGACTTAGACAGAAAGGAATGGGCACTTTAGGATACACACACACACACACACACACATATGTATATATCACACTGTTGTCGATATCTCTATCTACTTATCTATATCTATAGATAGATATATCTACATGTACATGTACATCTATATCTATTTATCAACACACACATATATATAGAGAGAGAGACAGACAGACAGACAGACAGACGTGACTATATTGGGGTGTTTGTAAACTTCTGTAGAGAACTCCACTAATTTGTCTCACCCTGGAGACAACCTAAAAGGAGATAAAATAATGCACAATTATCACCATGGGACACTGCATAATTTGATAAGTATGAATAGTAGCATTACAGATTAATCAAGTTAGGCTGCAAGAAGAGTTACTATTTCTTTATCTGGGAAAGCCGTACAGTGATGCACTCCTTAGGTTTCTAGGCCCTTCTGTCATTAATGACTCATGTAACACTATTGGCTTTGCCCTCTTTCATTGTCTATCTTTGAGAACTGCCCTGTAGGGAGAGTTCCAGGACACCCGGAGCTACACAGAGAAACCCTGTCTCAAAAAAATCAAACCAAACCAAAACAAACAAAAACAAACAAACAAAAAAAGAAAACAAACCAAAAAGCAAAAACAAAACCCAGAGAGAGCTGAGAAGCTCTTTAAAGCGTGGGCATCAGTTGAGGGTGGGTTCACACAAATGCTGCAGTGTGCTGTGGTGTTGTGCTACCTTCGTCAGCCCGCAGAGCTCAAACAGCAGCAGGCAAGCCTCTGCACTGCAGCGAGCCTTCCAGAGGCTTGTCAGACTTCACACACACAGGGCAGCTGATCCTTCTGCTCATAAGGAAAAGAACAAATCCTGGACCATGCTTGGAAGGCTTCCTAATCTCCTAGCCCACTGCTTCTGCTCATTCTCCACTCCCCAGCCATGATGCAGACTGCCACAGTCACACATTCCTGCCGTATCTGCAACTGTGCCCAGGCCCAAGTCTATGTGCTGGCCCTTCTGCCTCGACCTACAGCCGCAGTTTCACACCCAGTGTCCAGCCTACTCCTCCAGTCTTCACTAGGGTCTCTGAACAGTGATGGAGGAGAGTCATCTGTCTATCTGTAGTTTTATTGGTTAATTAATAAAGAAAACTGCTTGGCCTGATAGGTCAGAACATAGGTAGGTGGGGAAGACAGAACAGAATTCTGGGAGAAAGAAAGCTGAGTCAAGCAGACGCTATAGCTCTGCTCTCCAAGATGGACGCAGGTTAAGATCCTTCCTGGTAAGCCAGCACCTCGTGGTGCCACACAGATTATTAGAAATGGGTTAATCAAGATATGAGAGTTAGCCAAGAAGAGGCTGAAACTAATGGGCCAAGCAGTGTTTAAAAGAATACAATTTCTGTGTTGTTATTTCGGGTATAAAGCTAGCCATGCCGTGCAGGAGCTGGGAGGGAACACAGCCCTCTGCTCCTACTACAGAACGAGTGCTTGCCCTGACTGCAGCAGCAACTCTCATAAGGAATTCCCTTGGCTTTGGCCACACAGTCAGCTGTAGTCACCGTAACACTTGTCAAGAGAACACTTGTCCCCAAGCAGGACATCTCCACAACACCTGTCCCCAGACAAGACACCTCCATCTACAGCTCTGCTTCCATTCCCCCGTGAGCAGCACTACTGATCAGCTCCTAGGACCCTAATCATTCATTGCTAATGCAGGAATCTTCTGCTTTGGTTGGATGAGGCCTAATTCTTTAGTGCCTACTGAATCACCATATAAGAATGCATGGAAAGTTGGGCGGTGGTGATGCACACCTTTAATCCCAGCACTCAGGAGGAAAAGGAAAGCAGATCTCTGAGTTCAGGGCCAGCCTGGTCTAGAGAAGAAATTCCAGAATAGGCTCCAAACTACACAGAGAAACCCTGTCTTCTGTTCTCGTGAATTCCAGCCTCGCTCTGCAGAACCTACCTACTTATTCTCACTCTGTCCTTTCTCCCCACTGCTCTCTGTCCTTTTTTTTTCAACCTTAGGCTCTTTCTTTTATTTCAATGGGATTGTTTGCAAGTCATAATGATGCTGCACAAATCTGAAGCATAATGACATCTACTACAAATGCAATATCTCAATGTCAAGGCCAAATCTTTGTGGTCCTTTAATTTATGGTCCCAGTCACACTGTATTCTGCTGATACGTACCTCTGCTGTCCTCAGTGCTGGCTTTTGATTTTATTATTCATGTAGTTAATTAGTTAGTTAGTTAGTTACAGAGGCTGGCTGGTAGGAATGCCTGAAATGGTCCTCCTCAGACAGCCACGGAGCCTGTTCCTCCTCATCAGTTTCTTTGCAAAGGCTTCCTTCTCAGTGTGTCCTGCCCAGCCCATTGTTAACACATGGGCACATACAGAAGCACACCACATGCATACACACACACACACACACACACACAAACTCTTGCCCTCTAAATAATTGCTTCCAGTCATTCCCCCTCCTCTTGTTGCACCATGAACTCTTGGCCATCAGTTCTGCAAAAATGGAGATCTCAGATTTTGCTGTTGATGCCTGAAGGGAAGAGAGTCTAACACACAGTAGGCTATCAACAAATGCCTGATAAATGACAAAACATCTCACAGGTCACATCTATGCTTGCCCTTATTTTTAAGGTCTTTCTGACATACAAAGATGATTTCAACCACATATACCTCAGCTGATAGATTTAGTGATTTTTATCTTTAGTGCTCTGTTCAGTTGAGGTTGCCTATTTGATCACTTCAAACTCCCATATTCTGCCTTTGAGGTCTCTGAGGTGGGAACCTACAGATGAGAGACCAGCAGTGAGACTCTGCTAGGCAGACAGATAGGGAAAGGGGCTGTGGCTAGGTGATAAAGGCGGTGAATTTTCAAGATGGCCAGCTTCTTCCTCACTTTCTACCTTCAAACTAGGGGTGTGCAGACTTCTGTCTCTCACTAGCAGCCCTCGCTGATCGGCTGGCTCAGCAAGGCCAAGGTCTGCTCAGGACACATGACACACCAGCTTTGTGTAAATGCTGGTCTCCAAAGGACATGTTCAGGAATATACAAAGCCAAAGACAGAGTCAGAATTCCATAGCAAACCTACCTGGACACTGACTATAGGTCAACTGTTAGGAAATTAGCTCATTTCCAACTGGATTAGTCTGCTGTCCAATACTTCAAAAATGGTCCTGCCCTGCAATAGGTCTCTAAGCATCGAAGTTCAGTTCTAAGATAGATGCAGAAATTATTAGCGTGTGTTAATTTGAGGATCGCCAGTCAATGACTATGCCATGTCCCTTTCTTGCCCTTCTCATTTTGGCATCAAGCAGGAGATGCAAATATAAACAGAGATTTTTACATGCCTCTCCCTAAAACAACCAGTCCATAGAGCTGAATTACACAGCACCGAGGAGATCTGAGGGTGAGTCCCTTACATGTGCCTTTGGTATTTGAGGTACGATGACTCTGGGGTCGTCTTGGTCACTACAGACTCCTCTGCTCTCTAACTTGTTCCTGCATGGAAAAGGATTGGAAACCTCTGCTCCACCACTGTGAGCTCTTTTAAAATACTGACTCACTTTCCCCTGGCAGTGCAAAGATTTATCTTAAGCCGTTGTTGTCGATGTCTGCGTTGGTAGTAAAGACAGAAAGCAAAGGGTCTCTTGAGTATGGCAGAAACAGTGAGAGATGGCATTGGAACACGTGAGGGAAAATGAGAGGGCCAGGTGGGGGCATGAGGACAGAAAGTCCCTAGAGGTCAGCTGTCACGCGCACAGGCTGGGGAAAAAGCACAGGATGGGCCCGCAACGGCGAGGCCACTCAGCAGCCTCTTCTTTAGCTTTGTCGTTTATTTTGTCTGCCGCGGATTGCTGAAGATTCACAAGGAAGAAAGCTATAATGAGTCTCTCACGTAGACACGAGCTCAGCTGTTTTACTTTCCCCTCTAATACCCTTCCTAACCCAAATAAACTCTTGTGGACGTTGCGAATGTTTATGGATTCTTTTTGATGAGAAAAATGATTTTTAAAATATTGAGTTAAACAGCTTAATGGAGTTTGGGTATTCTTGCCATGTGTAAATTATACCCTGGGCTAAATATGCACTCGAAAGGGCTTGCCAGATAATATAGAGATCATAAAATAGCTCACAGGGCCAAGAGTAATTAATCTTCTGAAGACTCTTGGGTACATTTTACTTCTTAAGATAGATTTACAAACTGCACAATGGTACTACATCAAGAGTATGATAAGACAAGGATATAGTGGGTAAAACCTCTCATTGGAGTAAACAGCCCAGAGCCTCACAGCAAAGGCAATTTTCATATCACTGTGCCTGGCGACACATGGAAGCAATTAATAGGAATATGTTTAGTGAGAAGTAGGAGCACATCTGTGAACATTGCTGAAATGCATTAAACAAGAGGGACATTTTTGAGAATAGGAAAAAGTATTTGTAAAACAAAAAGCAAAAATACAAACAAAAACCAAGCTTTTGGCTGTTGTAGAGACATGGAACGCTCCTGTTGCCAAGGTCCAGTCTCGATCTACTTTGGCATGAACCCGGTGGAAATTGTAAATTCCTATTCAAGCCACCTTCCATGCGAGGACTGCTCCAGTGTCTACTGGCCCCTCGAGAGACTTTCCTAGAGTGAGTGTGCTGTCTGCATTTCTATTTATTTGTTTCTAAAATGAAGTCAAAGAATTCAGAGCTGGATAAGGATCACATGAGGGTAGATGCTTGTGGAGAAATTACTTGCTGAAAAACTATTCACATTCCAAAAAAAGCATAATTGTCCCACACCATACTTTGTAAGCCCCGAATGACCTACTCTTAAGGATACTTGAAAACCAGAAGTCTCGGGAGGATACTCGACGTGTGGAATGAATTAACAAGACCACAATGGCAGGAAAGTTAATAATTACATCGAGAAAGAATGAGAAGTTGGCATGCTTCTGAAGTTAACAAACAGCTAACATGTAAGAAGCACCCTTTGCCAAACTGAGACTGTGTGTTCAGAATCAGCGGCTCAGAACTAGAAATGTACCTGTTTTCTATGTGGGCTCATTGACAGCGGCCTTTTCTGTTTCTAAGTGGGGACCCTGGAAAAATAGGAACTTTGGAAGTGATCAGGAGTTGCCAGACTTCTAATCCATCTTCGAAAAGAATAAGTTTATGATTCAAATATAAACGGGTCAGAAACATATGGATTAGATTCCCTTGAAATATGTCAAATATTATGAGGGGAGAACACATTTGGCAACTCTACTGGAGGCTTTTCCAGAACGATGGTGTCTTGATTTTATTAGGAAGCCAGGGCTCTCCCAAGACACAGCAAGGAGCTTTGGTAGGAACACCCTATGGCCACTGAAGTTTCACTTAGACGATTTATTTGACAACAGAAGCCATCGCTTTCCAGTAGGAATCATTTGCCAAGACTCATTGGCATTGTTGGTGAATCACTAGCATGACAAAACATTTAAAACTTCATCTCTCAGCAAACAAGCAAGGTCTAATTTAGACAGTAAATTCTAAACGTTGATTGTGCCTTGAGCTGGCCGAGAGCTCACAAACCTTCAGTCTGCTGAAGGCTGTCATCAACTGTCCTGTAACTTTGTGGTGAGTGTGCAAGGTCTTTGAGTGAGGCTGAAGGTGTTTATATGGGCACACAGGCACTGTATTTAGAAGGAATGACTTTCCTCGCAAGTGTGCTTATTGACAGCCTATGCCAGGGACTTTCTGATGTCATCGTTAAAGGGTGAGATCAACAAAACGATCCGGTATCTTCAAAAACTGCAAGTGAGGTCTCATGGGCCTCAAGAGTTTCCTGTGGTAACTTCTTGTTAGAGAGCCTGGTATCAGCAGACACAACTTGAACCAGCCAGCTGTGCCTCCATCCGTGTTCTGAACCTTGCTGCCTTCCCTAGTGTTTTGCGAATTCCCAGCCCTCATCACTCCAAGGTGGTCCAGAAAAGACCACGTGAGGGGTCAGTACACATCCATCCCTATAGCCGGAAAATGAGGTAAGAATCACCGGCAACCACAATGTACCGGACAGGGAGTCACTGACGGCTGAGTCTGTGGTTATCTGCTTTGGCCCTCATTTTACGACATGATCTTTGAACATATTTCTTGATGACGCTGCACTATAAAAAATTCTTTTGCAATCTGCTCTTTTTTATTTTATCTGGCATGAAACAACATGGCTCATGGGAGCTTTCCCTGTATGAGGCTCCCCACACATCAGTGGAGAAAATGCCAGAAGCACGGCTCTCGTCCAACCTCTGGAAACCTGGAGACCTTCAAGTGGGCTTCACGTGGGGGGCTGCGTGTTTTCTTACAGCCCACTCCTAGATGTTTGGATTGTTCAGATTTAGTTCTAAGCCTTCCTTTTCACTGGCGGGAATTCTCCCCAGAGAATGTCCTGTTTTCTCTCTGATACGAACAAATCTTACAAACTAGTGTATTTGTAAATGCCCTCCCAGAAACAGGAAAGGGGGAAAAATCCTGTCCAGGTGAGATATGTTTTATTTATAGCAGTGGAGAAACAACTTAAAAAAAAAAAACAAAATTGTCCCTCCTCATTTAATGCTAGATAGGAAACAAAATAGCATTACTGAACGGTTTTGGTTTGGAGGGGATTTACCTCTCTTCCTTCTAGGTGGGGTGGAGGTAACTTTCTAGGATTTACCCTTCCAGTTTTGAACAGAAGATAAATGTGTGTTAGAACCTAGTCACAAAATGCAGAAGAAATTTTTTTAAGTGTTAAAAATCGTATAAAACACCCAATCCAACTTAGGTATTATTCAGGAGAGTACCAGCACAGCAACATTAAACCTGCTGTCCCTGCCTGCTCCCCAGGCCATTTCTTAGGGATACAGGCTATTTAATCAAGCCACCTCTCCAGATTAGCTTATAACCAAATAATGTAACAACATTGACCTTCCGGGTCATTTAGAAGCCTTAGTGAGCTGGCCGCACAACTGACTCACTTGAGGAAAGTTGTGGGAATGGGATGGAGCACTGTAAGCAACAGCATACATAGAACACGACACACAACACACACTTCTTAGGACTCTGTTAGCTCCATAAAGCCCCTCGTAAGAAGCGGCAATCAAAGCCGGGCACTGCTGACGTCCTACACCTCCGAGTGTGTGCTTGCTACGGTCTAGTGAGAGATCATGTACCCAACATAACAGGAATTGGGTAAAGAAAGAGCTGCTGGTGCCTCGGGGGAGTGAGGGCGCTGATCTCTCCTTTTGGAGTCAGTTGTGTGAGAGCAATTCCCAAACCTCCCAGAGTTTCTCCTGTAGGTACCACGGCTTCTCACTCAAGCTCAGGAGGACCGTGTCAGAAACAGCTACCAAACTCAGCCTCCAGAACTTGAGCCAAATAAACATCTTTCCTTATACCCTTATTCACTACCCAGCGACAGTTATTATTTTTATAGGAAAACAGAACGGTAGAGCACACTTAACTCCCAAGCTGTATTGTCTTCCTTGTGTGAGTGAAAATGTATTAGATCAGAAACTTTCCTTTCTGTCTGCTAGTATGCTTATATCCCCTCTCTCCCTCCCTTTCTCCCTTTCTTCCTCCCTTCTCTCTCTAACCAGTGAATTGTACTTTATTTTTGGTTCTAAAAACACGTGTGTCTTCTCTTTTGTCCTTCCGAAGACAAACATTCTAAAACTGGTGAGTTCCGGCACTTATTCCACCTAAATACGATTCTGTGGAAACTGAAAATATTCCCAGGTAAATCCTGGACTGAATGTGTTAAAGTTGCACCGCGGAGAGCTTGTTCTGCCCCGATGCAGATTTGACTGAAATGGACCGTGCGATTTTATAATCATGCATACATCTGATTTACCTGAAGCCTCGTTTAGACTCCGTGCAAGCAGCAGCTCACATCTGGCTCTACTTTGAAAGTCCACAAAAGGGTCTTGTGTGAGAGTCTACCGCATAACGTCATTCTAGCCGGAGTTGTGCCTAGGAGGCCTTTCATGGGAAGCCGGCTTAATGTTCGCTGCGTGAAGACGCCTTCGGAGGAAAGGAGATACAATCCCAGTTCTTGGAAAAGGCACAACCTTTGAAGACCCGCTGGTTTCAGAAGAGGGATGGTGGTCCTCTGCCGGGCCTGTGAAAAGTGCTGTTTTTTTTTTTTTTTTATTGTTTGCTTAGTTGTGGCTCTAGCTGTCATGGTAACCGATATTCTGGTGTTGCAAAGGGCAGTACTTCTGACTCAACTTCAGGAAAGATATGGTAACAGGATGGTATGCGCTGGGGAAAGCAAGGAAAACTAAACAGAATCCCTGACCCTGGTCTAGCATAACCAGAGCACCTGGCAGAAAGGCCAAGTGTGTGCTGTGCCCATCGCTGGCTTTTCCTGCGAGCCCATCACCAACTTTCCTTTGCATATTTATTGATTGGGGTTGAAAGGAGCCCAGGCTGCCCTGGACTTTCTATAGAGTTGAGGCTGGCTTTGAACTCTCGCCTTCCTTCATCTCTCAAGTGCTTACATCAAAGCATGTCCTAACACAGGACATGACCTGAGGCTGTGGTTTTCAACACTCCCCTTCTGTCCCGGAGCGCTGTGTTTGGAATCCATCAATCCCAGGAGCGCTACCATGGCTGTTTTGTGTCTGATATTTTAGCTTGAATTCACTCAAGTTCACACTTCTTAGGGACACTGGCCATTGTTGTTGGCTTTCCGAGAAGACCTTGGGCACAGATCTGTCTCCTCCTAGTCCCTGTCTCAAAGCACAACCTCTTCTGGCTTCTTGAGACAGACTCTTCACACATTCAGTCTGCTTGGTTTGGGTGACAGGGGACAGTGTCCCCTGAAATACGGCTTATGTTTCCTGCTCCCCGTGCTGCTCAATGACGGGAGAAATATACAGGCAAAACTTTCGACAGCTTTATAAAGGCAGGCCCCGTAAAGAGGCAGACAGTATAGAACACAGTATAGATTTTACTATACACAGGCCTACTAGAAGACCAGACAATGTAAATATCAGCACAGTCAATGATGGCCTGACAAACAGAAAAAGAAATGATTTTTAGATGTACTAGTCAAGAAACCACATTCTAATTTTAGATTTTTAATATTTGTTTGTTTCATTTTAGGTTTTTATTATAGATAGGCTCTTACTATACAGCTCTGGTTAGAACTCCCTGTAGACCCACTTGACCTCAGCCTTGCAAAAGGATCTTCCTGCCCCTGCCCCTGCCCCTGCCCCTGCCCCAGGATTAGAGCCATGTACCTCCCTATTCCACACTCGCAGACTTGGTGTTCTGTTTTGTGTGGAGTCATAATTTACTGTCTGGAAGGTCGACGTGGGTTCTGCACTAGAGGGCCCAAGATAGAAAACCAAGTCCTTCCAGGAAACACCAGGGAGCAGGTAAGGGTCTTTCTGCAGAGAGTTTAAAGTCCAGGGATGTGAGCCTGAGACAAAGTGTCATCTGAGCTGCATCTTATATTCATGCTTAACATGAACCACCAGCTGAGATGTGTGCTCAGAACATTCTAGAACTTCTGAGCCACAGCCATCTGAAGGGATGGTTGGAAGGCTGAAGAGTGGAGCTGTCTTTCCTACAAACAACTCAGAAACAGTGGAAATATTCTCTTTATTAATTTTGGAGAACTAGGAAGACCTTAGGGAGCACAGGCTTGGGTGACTGTCTGAAACGCCGGCCTCATGTGCTGATATATTTATATCTAAGGGCAACTTTACAGTTCCATGGGGTCTGGAGGTAGCTGTCCATGTCTTTGCTTTCATTTTGTTCTTGATAAAGCAAAAGAGTGTTCCAACTTTGAATTTTTTTTAAAAAAAAGCAGTTTTGTAATGTGTAAAACAGTAAGAAAATCCAGGGTCACCCGGAGGGCGGAATTTTGAGGACTCAATGGCCTGGGGAGCTGGGTACTTTTGATGTAGTTACCCTGCTATGCTACATAATGAAGGAAGAATATTTCAAACCACAGATCTAGGGCTCTCCAGGGCACACAGCAGAAGATTTTACTATATACAACTCTTCTCCAGCATGACCATCCTCCAGCATGAGCTGGGTGGAGTCACAAAGCAAACTAAATGAATGTTTGTGTCCAGGGCTCCTCCAGGAATTAATTCCTAATGGAACCCACAATTTTTGTTTTTACTGCACTCAGAAAATAACGCAGGAAGACCAAGTCACCTATGGGTTTGTGTATAATAGACATTTTTTTTGTTTGAATCCATGAAAAACTGTTGAAAAAATGTTATGTTGCAAGCACAGAAATAAAATATGTGCAGTGAAAACAGCCATTGGTTTTTCAAACAGTTAAGCTTAGAATTATCGTATGACCCAAATGATCCCAGTCTTCAGTGTTCTCAGATATTCAAACTTACATTTGTGTACAGGTATTTAGATATTTACACACATGTAGGGGTAGTGATACAGACCTTTAATTCCAGAACCCAGGAGGCTGAGGCAGGAGGAACTCTGTGAATTCAGTGCCAGTCTCGTTTATAAACTGAGTTGCACAACAGCCAGGGCTACACAGAGAAACCCTGTCTTGAAAAACATACAAACAAATAAAGAGCAAAAAAAAAATCTAAAATATCTTTCCACATAAAAGTCCACTAAAGCTCTTGAAGTTCTTTTCACAATAGTTCAAAGGTTAAAAAAGCCAAAAAACATATGCCTATGAGTGGATGACTGGATAAGCGAATTCAGATGGAAGAGTCGGTTGTAAATGGTGTAGATAGCTAATGCATGCTGTAAGCACCAACGTTAGGAGCTGGAGAGGGGCAGATCGTTACTGTGGGAAAAGATTTATTAGGACAATTATTAACTGCACAGAGAGACAACGTGGAGGGGATTTTGAATGGAGTCCAGGCCCATGAGAGGAAGGGCAGTTCTTCCAGGTTCCAGAGGGCATCGGCACATCTTAAGTCAGTCTTGTTGTGGGAGCAGAGAACTGACTGCTGAAAGTTTTCTGGAAACACATACACCTGCTTTCACACTTGGTAACAACAGTGATGATGATGATGGTGGTGGTGATGATGAAGAAGATGATGATGGTGGTGGTGATGGTGATGATGATGGTGATGGTGATGATGGTGATGATGATGATGGTGGTGATGATGAAGAAGATGATGATGATGGTGGTGATGGTGATGATGGTGATGGTGATGGTGATGATGGTGATGATGATGATGATGATGATGGTGGTGGTGATGGTGATGATGATGATGATGATGGTGATGGTGATGATGATGATAATGGTGATGATGTGATGATGGTGATGTGATGATGGTGATGATGATGATAATGGTGATGATGATGGTGGTAGTGATAATGATGATGATGGTGATGATGATGATGATGGTGATGATGATGATGATGGTGATGATGATGTGATGATGGTGATGTGATGATGGTGATGATGATGATGATGGTGATGATGGTGATGATGATGATGGTGATGATGATGATGATGATGGTGATGATGATGTGATGATGATGATGTGATGATGGTGATGATGATGGTGATGATGAAGAAGAAGAAGATGATGATGATGGTGATGATGATGGTGATGATGATGGTGATGATGATGATGGTGATGGTGATGATGATGTGATGATGGTGATGTGATGATGGTGATGATGATGGTGATGATGAAGAAGAAGATGATGATGATGATGGTGATGGTGATGATGATGGTGATAATGATAATGGTGATGATGATGATGATGAAAAACAGGGTACTTGTCAGTTACATAGCGTCTGGTTACCTCTCCAGCTTGTCCAACCCTTCTAGGGAAGTGAGGGCTGCAGACTCACCCACAGTCTCCGGAAGGTGCCTGCTGTTGTTTTACAGCAGCTGTTGAGGATAGAGGAAGAGGCTGCTTCATGTCAGTAGGAGTACTCCCTCAGTCTGTGCTAACTGCTGTACTTCATATGAAGTGTAAGGCATTTCATGCTATATTAAAGAAGCTGGCACAAAAGGACACCATTATATAGCTCCATAGATTTGAAATATGTAAATCAAGCAAATCCATGAAGATGAGTGGATTAGTGGCAGGGAGTAATTAGGATAAAGGGACAAAGGGAAGTCACTGCTCTTAGATCTGGGCTCTCTTTGAGAAGTGACCATATTTCAGAACTAGAAAGGAGTGAAGGTTGTCCGTGTTATAAATATACTTTTTAAAAGCCACTGGTTATGCAATGGCTTGTTTTACATTATGTGAATTAAATTAAAATACACAGACTTAACACTCCAAATACTTACTGATTACAGAAGCTCCCAAACACAGTTGCATAAAATACAGAATTTCAAGGCACTGTGGTAGTTCACAAAGAATCTGTCTTGTTTTAGTCCAATAGTGGGACACGAAGCATCCCTGAGCACCTTTCTAGGCAGCTCTGGTCTGGAGAGAAATCTCTGGTGGATCTGAATTTTTCATTGTTGCTGAGAAGGAAAGCATCTCACTCAGAACCTATAAATGAGATTTTTTTTCCCAGCAGTCCATGGACAGTTTCTCACACTGCCTAAACACTGCCTCTGATTTTAAAATTTTAAATATTCATACTGTACCGATGTAGAGCATGTATAGCCGTAGTTCTCAACCTGTAGGTTCTGGCCCATTTGGAAAGACTCAGGTGACCTTTTCACAAGGGTGGCCTGAGACCATAAGAAAATGCAGATACTGATATTACTATTTATAACAGTAGGAAAATTAGTTATGGAGTAGAAATGAAAATAATTTTATGCAAGGGTCACCACAACATGAGGAACTGTATAAAAGATTGAAAGCCTGCATGTGAGTGCAGTACCTACAGAGACCACAAGGGAGCGATGGCCTCCCTGAGGTGGAGTTAGAGCTGTTGTAAATCACCCAGTATAGGGGCTGGGAACTCTGTTTGGGTCTTTGGCAAAATCAGCATGTGCTCTTAATCACTGAGATCTCTACAAGCCCAAAGGAGATGATTTTTTAAAAAAATGCAAAACAAGGTAAAGGAAAGCACTCTTTCCAAGGGTTTTATTTAAATCAAAGCCGATTTTCATTGCCTTTAGATTGCTTCTTTCTGTTTCTTTATTCCAGTTTCCATTACAGGGAACCATTTGAGGCCAATCCTCAAATCCAGGATTTGGCTCCATTTTGTTAAGAAAACAGAAGAGTTTAATCTTTGCTTTTCTCTCTGAGAATTTTGAAGTCATTACATGGTGTCAAATAGATTTATTTCTACTCACATTTTGCATGATTTTTCTAAGAGAGCTATAGATAACCTCTTGTGTTCTGTAATTCCCATCAAAATGTTGACCGCAAACCAATCCATCTACAAAAATACTGAACTTGCCGTGGCTTTGTTGGGAAGACTCCAGCTCAGCCCCGGCGCCAGGGCAGTTTGCTGCCTGCGAGCTGAGTAGCAAAGGTGAATCTGTAGCTGGTAAGCTGAAGAAGGGGTCTGTCTCTCAAGGTCACTGTGAAGATCAACACAGGATTTTCGCTAAAAGAATTCAAAGGGCTTCCTCCTTGACAGGAGTGGATACCATGGCGGTGAATCCGGAAGATGACTCAGTTCCCAGCAGGGAGGTACACAGCAATTTGAACAACTGTGTCTTTTGTGTGGGAGCTGATGTTTGGCGAAGGAAAGGTGAAGGGTACAAAATGAGACATAAGCTTGTAGCCTCAGGGGCTTCCTCTCCTGCCATTAGGAATCCAACAACTTGTAAATTTATGATGCTCAGTCTCCTTCCTGTCTCATTTCTCATCAGAGCAGCTTTTCCTGTTCGTTCAGGACAATGCAACTGTCACGCGTGAGTGAAAACAAGGGGCTTTCGCTGTCACTAAACACACTGATATGATACTGATGACGTTTGCTCTGCACAGAATTGTGATCTGCGAAAATGAAAAACAATTCACACCAGTGAAGTTAAAAAAAAATCACTCTCTAAAGTCAAATATTAGTGTAAGGCAGGCCGAAGATCACTGCTATTCTTACCGGGATTTAGTATCTTTAGTCGCATTTGGGACGGGTGAACCCAGCCATTTAATATGCCATATAATTGACTTCCAACAACAGCACTGAATTGCTTTGTGAGGTACACACACTGAAATTCCCACAGTGTCTAGATCACCATTAGAGCTGGCCAGATTCTTAGAATGCATCCCTGTTGATGGGGGAAATCGGTTACAAAATGTCTCCTTTAGAAGACAATTCCTTCTGGCTACATATCAGCTGTGAGCCACACAAATCCAAATTTCTCATTGCAGTGAAGTGAAATGCTTCCTACTAAACTCTAGTCCGGGACTATTAAAATACTCATTGAAGAGGTAAACTTTAATTGTAATGTTAAGACGTGCCAAACCTAATGTCCTCTGAAGTATGCATAGCATTGGAGCCGTACATGTGACTCCACTGTCACGCGTATGTGATGTTCTCACATACTTTGTCTCCTTGCTCCTGTGACAGCCATGTGGGATAAGCAAGTCATGAGTTTCCTGTCTTCATCTCACAGATGAAGGACCGAAAGTGGGTGAGTAGCTTCCCAGAGCCTTGCTAACCCCCATCCACAGCACCCAGCGCCTCTGCTTCTTCCTCTGGCCACCTGATTTCAGAAGCGGCCCGTGTAACTGTGAAGAGTCAGAGGCCCCATCCATGGGCAGGTGCCTGCCTCACCTCTCTTTCAGGGGAGGTCTGTCATATAAGATGTCCCTCCCCGAGAGGTCTTTTCCCTAGAGTGCCTCTTATCAGATGTTGGCACCTGGGTCACCCTTGATATACTTTGAAAACAATGGTTTGTCATGGACATGACCAAGAGCTCTCTGTGCTACCATCATGAGATGGAGTGGGGCTTGATACCACCCCCCACACACATGGCTTTAATCATTCATGTCAGCTGACTGATAGGATAACTTTGGAGCTGACATTCCCAGGGACAGGAAGTCCCTACCTGTCCTGGAGTCAAGATTCTGGAGAAACTGAAGAAAGAAGGTGAAATACTCCGGATCTGTGTTTTAGTCTTGTCCACTCCAGCATTCCAGGGTATCTAGAGCCAGTGACTGACGGCAGAAGTTGAAGGGACACTAGCCCACTTGAGCACGTGGCGGCGGGCCTTGCTCTTCTCCCCTCCCCATTCCTTCTGACTTTCTAAAAACCCTTTGATTGTGTTCCTAGAGAGAGCCACCAAGGCCTATTCCTTTATTTGGTTACTTCCTCTTCCTGAGGCTGACTACCAAGGTTGAGCTACCAAAAACTCCCTTTGGTTCATCTAACTAACATGCCCAATTAAAATTAAACACCTCATCCTGACATGGGGTTCTCCCATTTACCTCTATGAACCGCCATTTCCCTGTCTGCCTCATCTGTCTCTTCTCTATCCGGAGGGAGTCCTTTGTCCCTCTGGGACAAACAACACTTTCCCTTGTCCCTTCCTCTTCTCCTTCATCCCCATCTCCTTTCCCACCATATCATAGCCCATTCTACCACAGACCTCCCCTTCTTCTCCTCTTAAAAATTCCACCTGCAAGGCTATTTGTCGTTTCCTGCCTGAGTCAGAAAGCAGCCACTTTAACTTTTCTTCCCCGCTTAATAAAGGATCTCTCTGTGAAAGCACATGTTTGGGTGTGGTTTGTGCCGAATCTGGGGTCCAGGAGGAAGCCCCCGCTGTGCAGGGATCCCCTTCAGAGGTAGAGATGAGTGAGTCCCAGAGGTTTAGAGTGGGGAGGAGACATTATTGTAGGGTCTGTTTCACAAGACAAGGTGCTTTGGGTTTGAGAGCTTGCATGGAAGTCATAGAACTGCTAGCCACCCACCGCCCGATGGCATTGGCCACCATCCGTCCCTTTTCAGTGCTAGGTGGCTCCATTTTTAACAGGAGTTGTTACACAAGCCCGGGGTCTTTCCAACTCCAGCTATTTACAGACCACAGCTTCCACCATGTTTGTTTAGCATAGCATCTGCACAATGACTTATTTCCTATCGGTTACTGTTCTAGCTACTTGCTAGAACACAGACATTTTCCTTTCAAAGTGTAATTGAAATATATCCTGCATATCTCCAAATAGCTACAGAAGCACAATCAAAGGTCCTTGAATGGTAACTAAACGCTGAACAAAGTTACATAAACTGAACATCTCAGGTGGTCAATTGCACCGGATCAGGAAGCCTCACCTCTTCAGCACCCCAGAACACTCTGCCTGTCCTGGTTATCACAATCCCATGGGAACAAAAGTTCTTGAACTTCTAACGAAAAGTATCCGCAGCATCTACTTCGGAGTCTTCATGCAAGGAATCTTATGATCGACAGCACTTTTTTGTTTGGCTTCTTTCATTCAGCATTTCATTTACAAGATTCACACACCTAAGGCAGTCCTCTGGCATGGGTGCTCATGGTTGATTTAACGGTCAAGACTTAGGTAGCATTCAACTGCAGAGAAATTCCAACAAGGCTTCTGAGCCGTCTTCATGGGTGTTTTGGTGACTATGATACAGTTAGTTCCCTTGGATACTCTTCTAGAATCACTCTGTTGCAGCCAAATATTGTCTAACATGATCGCTATTGTGTCCTACAGTGAAGAATCTCCATCAATCAAGCAGGTAAAGAATTAGTGCCATTTCCTCAAAATAAATGTCATAAAAATAAAACAATATCACTAAACAATAACTAAATGTTGTCTGCTAAAGGGTCTGCCGTGGGCACCTCACTTCTGCAGTGTCTGTCATTGTGCAAATAGTTGGAGGTGTCGAAGATGCTCTTTCGCTCCATGGAAACTTTCTCCTGAGATAAGTGAAAGCCCAGAAGGCCACAGAAGGACAGGAGCTTCTTACTGTGTAGTTCCCTGGCTTCCAACGCTGCCTCTGTTCAGTTACAACTCCAAGTAAGCAGAGCTGTGAGGGACCAACAGTCCCGTAATGCCAACATCATGTGACTCTAGTCGAATGATTCTTTCGCCATCTGAGGAGGGTTAGGCAGTGGCTGGAGACATTTTTTGTGAGGATTTGAGAGAGGGAATGCTACTGACATCTAGTGGGAGGGGTCTGGGCTACTGCGACACACCCACCCGGCCGCTAAGAAACTCCCCTAGCCTAGAGTAGGGTGTCACCTCTGGGACAGTTCTTCCATCATGGGCTCTGCAGGGATCAACGTGACTCTGCTCTGCAAACCCTTGGCCAGCGCTTGTCTAGAGAGTGAATGAGAAGCCAGTCCCTGTATCGGATCTAAAGCCTGGTGTTCCCTGCATGTTCGCCCACCTTTGAAACCAACACCAGAATGAAGTCAACGCCACAAGAAGAACAGGTTCTGCTTCTCTGCCTCAGACAGGCCTGTCAGGCTCACTCCAAAAGAAATCAGGCTAATTACAAGCTCCCACCGGTAGACGACACATACTTCCGATCACCTCATTTGTTTGGCTGTTGGCTTGATTGGCACTTGGGGAAAATTGCTGTCCGGACCTTTCGCCCTCACAATGGAATGCATGTACAAAAGTGCTTCTCTCTGCCCGGCTCAGATGAGTGACGCCAGAAGAAACAGTGCTCTGTAATCTTTACAGCGTCTCCCTGCCACACTATAGCAGCACAGGTTGTCTCGACTGCAAAGCTCGAAGGGCTGATATGAAGAGGAGACAGTGCCAGAGTTTGAACTCTGTTTTTCCTGTGGTAACTTCACTAGGCTCAATTACATCTTCTTTCATCGTGAATGCAAGGCCCCTAGTCAGTCCAGAGAGGAGGAGAAAGGATGAGGTAAAGGAGAAGAGGAAAAAGTGGATCTTTTAAAAATGAAACGTAGCACCTATCGACAGCCCAGTGAAAGAGGGCATCGGGAGACTGAGAATGTCATCTTCTTCTCCAACACTACCAAAGTGATTTGAAGTTAGTTAAGTAATTAGCGTATCTCTCATTGTGGGAAACACCCATAGTAGATTAAATGGGCACACTAGTCATGGTTTAGGAAGAAAAATGGTTATGGTATTGTCTTGTGTTTCAGGGTTTTATTTTTTTCTTTTGAATTCGGCACAAAAATTACTGTCAAAAACTGAGCAGTGAATTTTCCGGAAGTGATCTGTCAGAGATGACAGGGGGGTGGGGGTGGGGGTTGAGAGAGAGAGAGAGAGAGAGAGAGAGAGAGAGAGAGAAATTCACACAGTCCTGTACCTTCCCCTTGGGGGTTTGCCAACAGTTGTTTCTTGAGCAAAATGGAGAGAGGTAGAACTAACACCAGGGGACTGCGAAAGCAGGTGCTTTATCTGTTAAGTTCCACGGCCAGCCTGGAGTCTAGCTCAGAAGACAGTGCCTCTTTAGCATGCTGGAAGCTGTGATGAGGCAGGGGAATAGGATGGCGTGGGAGCCCTAAAAGGCCTTACTCACTGAGTTACAAAATAGCTGAAAACAGCTTACCCGAAGAGGAGGGCTAGAAAATCCCTGACTCGGGTCCTCTAAAGCCGACTATGGGAGCAGGGGCGCTGCAGAGTGTGGGGGTTGAGGGAGATGGTTCATTAGTTCACTAAAATGCACACCCCTGCAAAGAGGTTTAAGAAGCTAATGATACACATGACAGATGCAGCTTCTTGGAGAACTGTGTGTAGCAGACAGAGCGTGCCCCGTTGGAAAAGCTTGGGTTTTACAAATGACCACAAAGTACCCCGGATGTGACACAGAAGCTGCAGCCTCTGCAGCAGACAGCACTGCTGAAGTGTCTTTGCTCCAAGAGGCTTCTTCCCTAAGGAGTGTCTTTCCTCAAGGTACTGTCTCCGCTGGGTTGGTTTATCGTTTAGGACACAAGGACTCATAACCCCTTCACAATGCCCACCCAGTACTCATGTGAGCTGATGTCCATGGGCTCCAACCCCAGCACTCCCCGACACATCAAAGGTCCTAGGCGTATAGACATAGCTGATTGGACTGTCCTTGAAGACTCCTAAGCTGATAACGATCTGAAAAGAAACACGGTTTTCTCTTCTGAATACTGATTTCTAGTTGGTAAAAGATAAGTTCACCAGACTGCCTGTGTATAAGCCAGAAGCACATTTTAAAGGGCAATGAGTCACAATGTTGTATCATACCAGGTAGGAATTTTAAAAATGATTTACTAACTTCTGCTAACATTCTTCGAGTATTTTAATTACATATTTTATCTGTAGCTACAGCAGACAACCATGATGACCCTAGAGAGCATCGCATTAAGCAAAATAAGCCAGATTCAGAAGGGCAACGGCTGTGTGCCTTTCCCATATGTGGAACCTTGTGGGGCAGGTGGTATGAAAGCAGAGGGGACAATCTGCTTAGTTGGTACAAATAATAAAAATGTCAAGTCTAAGTGAGTAGAAGACACAGGATACTGGAGCTCCTTTCCCTCTCCCGCCTCCTGCCCTCCTCCTCTCCATCTCTCCCAGACTGCCCTCACATGCGGTTTCCTTCTGGACACTGGTTTGCCCCCATGGCTGCCTGGCTTTGTGCTGTTCTTGGAGTGTATTTTCCCTCTTACGTTTGCCCACACTTCTTACACAGATGTCCGTTGGTGTAGTTCAGATTCGCAAGCCTTTAGGATGACTGCATTGAAACACTTCAACATTCCGTTTCTCCTGAGAACAGTTTACAACCGAGTCCCTCATCTTAGTCTTGGTCCACTGAGCAAAGGTGCCTTTTTAAATATATACGTCTTTTTGTTTTTATTTTCCTAAGTCACATGTTGCCGCAAACAGTGAATAAAAACTGTGAAAAATCGTTTACAATATACTTCATTCCATAAAGAGTGCTTTTCTCAGTAGAACTTGGATGCTGTAGATTTGATCTGACATTCGAGGAGAATGTTTAATGCATTGAAAGTTATTTATTAGCTTTATCGAAACACCTACAAATACATGTCCTTTGCACTGTTACGTGCTATGAAATGGAGAAACATAAAATATGTAAATGCGAAAACAATTTGGAATACAGTCTTATATTTTTTAAAATTAAAATATAAAAACACCATCTCCCCTTTCCCTTTCCTTTTCCAAATCTTTCCCATGTGCTTCTACTTCTTGCTGTCTTTCAAATTCATGGCCTTTGTTTCAAACGTGTGTGTGATGTGTGTGTGTGTGTGTGTTATATGTGTGTGTGTAAAACCTATGTATAAGCAGGCACATGGTGGCTCACACATTTGATCCTAGTGTTTGGGATGCAGGGGCTACAGATCTCTGAGTTAAAGACTACTAGATCTACAGAGTGAATTCAAGGGCAGCCATGTCTACACAGAGAAACTGTGTCTTCAAAAACCAAATGACAATAACACAATGTCTATACTTACCCACCCACCCAGACACACATATACATATAAACATATATATGAGTGTGTTATGTATATACAGTACATATGTATGTGTGTATGGCCTGGTCAATTTTCTGGTGCTATGATAAGACACCATGACCAATACAACTTATAAAAACAAATGTTTAGCTTGGAGTCATGGTTTCAGAAGGGTAGTGTCTATGATACTGAAGGAAGAGCATGATGCAGGAACAGCTGAGTGCTTACATCTTGATCTGCAAGTAGGAGGCAGAGAGAAAGAGATGCACACACTCAGACACACGCACTGGGAATAGCTTGAGTCTTTTTGAAACTTCAAGGCCTGACCCCAATGACACACCTCCTCCAACAAGTCCCAAATTTCTAATCCTTCCCAAACAGTTCCACCAACTGAAGAACAAGTGTTTAAGTCATAACCTCTTGGTGGGCGGCATTTTAATTCAATCCACCATCATTGATTCCTAAATAGATAAATAAACAACCCATAAGAGCCAGAAGAACAGGAAGTTTGCTGCGAAAATTCATCTCCAGTGTGAGAGAAGCTCCATGCATGAAATCCCATCAATATGGGTGTCTGACTGAGATCTGAACATGGATGACACCAATAGACATGCTAAGATGGAAGGAGGCAATCTTGGGGGGGTCTCACCCCTAAATAAAGATCTACAGGCAATTAAACAATGCTGAGCATGGAAGAAACAGTCTTCCTCAAGGAAGAACGGCCCTGCCTCTAATTGACTATCCAACACTAAGTGGTCAGTCATTATATATACATATACATTATATATATACATTATACACACACAAGTAACACTATATGGACTGATCCTGGAATATCTTAATACATTGGAAAATATATAAGGCAAAAGAAAGCATTATGTACAAACTATGTAGAAGCATTCTGCCATATATATGCTAATTGTGGTGTAACTACCATGCAACTTTGTTTGCTTGTCCATCCATCCATCCATCAATCTATAATTCATCCATCCATCCATGGTTACCTCCCCCCCCCCAGACACACACCAGGTTGTTTCAGAAACAAGCAAAGGGAACAGGAGCTGTTCCTTCCAGCTACACTTGATCATGATGAGCTAACTTCTGAGAATCCAGCCTGCTTCTTGGAAGCAGCACTGCTGACGAATAGCCTGTCTCAAGGTCAGCTTCGTCTGCAGCTTCCGGAACAGCATATTCAGTAGGCTGTGTGCTGTTGTCAGACTGTAACACTTCTCATCTTTCTTTCCACTCATGGCGTTTGAACATTCGGTGTTTCAAATTAGTGTTCAAACATGTTGACAAAGGCAGGAATCTTCTCAAGGCTTCAGTTTGAACTCTGGCTACCATAGTCTCAACCTTAGCGCTCACTCTCAGGAAACTGATTGCTTTGTTTTTTCTGACAGACTACATGTCCCACACACACATATCCTTGCTTCCACATTGCCTTTCTGAATGTTATTTTTTTTTTCAGCAATTTCTTCTTTCTTTTTCTCATCATGTCACATGACTTTTCCTTTGGATTCTCCTGCAGCAACTTTCAAGTTGAATAAACTTTTCTCCAAATTTCACATGGTCCTATAATTCACAGAGGAAGATCCTGGGCAGACACATGCATTGATCTCATTTAGAAAAGTCTTAATGTCTAGGCTAGGCTTGTCGTGCTGAAGAGCAAGACTTTGCACTAAACTCCCTCGCACGTTAGGCAGCAGTTGCCCATCACAAACTGAACCCACTTCCTCAACCTCCCCACCACAAGGATTTCTTCTGTTCATTCAATACCAACAGTTCATTTTTCTTTTCCTCTGTAGATCAAGTTTCCATAATCATAATCATATATATGTATAAACATATATATCTATTTAAATCTTAGGTTTCTTTTTTCCATTTTCCAATTTGTCAGCTACACATTCAAACTGCACTCAGGACTCCAGTGTCCCAGGCACCTGTGTCTCAGCTCCTGATCTGAGCGTACTTAGTGATGTCCATCTCTCACTGGTGCTGACAGGTGGGTGGCTCCAGGAACTAGCGGGGATTTGTTGGAGGGGAGATATGGTTAAGTGGCAGTACGATTGCTCCATCAGCAAAGAGTGGCCAGTCATTTCAGGTGCTTCCTGAAAAACAGCTAGGTGGAAAGCATGGGGCCCCGGCTGGCTGAGGGCTGCCTCTCTGCAGAGGGTGCCCCTTCTCACCACATCTTCACTCCCACCTAATCAGGAGCCTGGGCCTTAGAAGAGCTCCTTAAGACCAGCCACCACCAGGGTCTGCATGAATCGACAACCGTAGGATAAACTGTCTGCAAACACAGCCTCACTCCTGGAAATCTCAGCCACCAACGTGGTGGCTAGCTATGGTTGACTGACTTCAATTTTAGTCAGGTAAAACTGTTCATGTATGTCTCCTATATGTGTACACGCACACATTATGCATTCATGCTAACAGTTCCCATTTTGCAAAAGTTTTTAGTTTTATGTCAATCATTGTGTTAGATATTCATATACCTATACACCGAAAGGACTTTTTCTATGACTGATAGTTATCTGGAGATCACTGTAGCTTATAGCTGATCGGGTTTTGAGCAGTTTGCAACATAACCCCTCTCTTTCCTGACTTCTCTTCCCCTAATTTTTTTTGATTCAGTCATTGCCAATTTATGACCGAAACTTCCAGTTTCTCTTTCTTTAGATAGTAGAAGTTTCACTTGTTCTCTTGCCCAATTTATTTTTGACAAATAAATGCAAATCAGATCTATGCAATGTATGCATGTTGTCTTTGTGACCTACATTTTATGGCTTATTATTTTGGCCTGTCCACTGTCCTTTCCATCTCATTTACAAATGTCCTCATTCTTGATTTGATGATTTAAACAAGTTTAATTTGCTCTTTTTCATTTGATTTTTTAATGTTACCATGGTGACCTAATTTGGATCATATATATGTATATATAAAATTTAATGACAGTATTTTCTATTAAATTCTTTTGAATAATTGATTAGACAGCTAAATTGTCCTAAACCCATTCTGGCTCCCCAATGCATGCATCTCCTTTGGCTGGCTGCCCTAAAATAATAATGCATATTATTATAGTAACTAAGAAATATTAGGTGGCAGTTTTATGTATAGCATACAGAACATAATTTTACTTCAAGTTGCTTTCTCTGAACCATATTGACCTCTGGTGTAATTTTTTTTACGCATGGTATGAATATTCAGAGATGACAGAACACATTATTGTCAACCTGATACAAGTCGGAAATTCAGTATCTTATAAAAAGATATCGCATACCCCAAACCCATCCCAATTCTCATAGCCAGAGTTAATCATTCATTTCCCAACTATTCCAGATAGCTGGTAAAGCTGGTAAGGGATCTTATTAAGTGTTATGTCATGCATTTACATTGCCATTGTGGAGAAAACAGTGTGGGCTGGAGAGACGGCTTGGGAGATAAGAGTGCTTGCTGCTGCTGCAGAAGGTCGTGTCTCTAATCCTAGCACCCACATGGCAGCTCACAACCTTCTGTGGCCTCAGTTCTGGAACATCTGATGTCCTCTTCTGCCCTCAAGGGCACTGCACGAAGGTGGTGTACATGCACACATGCTGGTAAAACACTCACACCCCTAAAATGAAAGCTAATCCTTTAATATGTGATGGACAGAGGAAAGAAACTACAAACCACCCCTGCTGACGATTTCTTATACGGTGATGATTCCTGTGAACATTTTTCCACATGACAAATGCTTTGATTCAAGCAATGTGGATGCTCCAGAGAACATGGAGAGAGGTACATCTTGGTAGCAAGCTTGCTCAGTCTCTTTTGACAAACCTGCCTAGTTTCTACCTCCTCTGGGCTCTCTCTAATTCATCATCCTGGAATTTAGTCTCTTCTAGATGCTTTAGCTTCTATGTCTTTGACTTCCCTTGTTACTAAACGGCCACCTACTTCTTAAGATTCTTCTTACAGTTTTTCTCCCTGACTTGTGTTTCTTTGTGCTGTCTCATCAATGGTGTGTGCTTGCCTAGAGCATCTATAGAAATGTACTCCCAGTTATGATATTGGGACTTCAATGGAAACAAAATAAAATAACCATTCTTTACACATGCTTTAATTACATTATTTAGTGACTGTGGAGATTTGTGTGTTGTGGGGATGTGTGTGTGTCATAGCACGGGCATAGAGATCAGGAGTTGCTTCTTTCTTCCTGCCATCTGGGTACAGGGATCAGACTCAGTCATGAGGCTTTGTCATAAGTGCCTCATCTTCTGAGCTCTCTCACTAGCCACCACTCCCCAAATACAAACTTCTATAAAAGCTATGTTGTGATGGAGTGGGGGTATAGGTACCTGGAGTGCATCCAGTGAGGAGTGACACAGGGGTGGGGGGACAGGTACCCGGAGAGCATCCAGACAGTGAGGAGTGAGACAGGAGTAGGGGGACAGGGACCCAGAGAGCATCCAGACAGTGAGGAGTAAGACAGGGGTGGGGGGACAGGGACACAGAGTGCAACCAGTGAGGAGTAAGACAGGAGGGGGGGGGACAGGGACCTGGAGTGCATCCAGTGAGGAGTAAGACAGGAGTGGGGGCACAGGTACCCAAGTGCATTCAGTGAGGAGCAAGACAGGGGTGGGGGGAACAGGGACCTGGAGAGCGTCCAACAGTGAGGAGTAAGACACAAGAGGCTCGAGGTCTATGCCTCTCAGCACCACCTTTCGCCAGTGCTTAGTTTTGTCTTTCTGCTCCTTTTCTGTAATCCAAAACACGAGAAACTCATTTTTCACATAATTCCTATTTACATCTAAATTCCTAAGTTATTTCTGGATTCATTCCTTGCTGTTCTTGTCTGACCACCACTTTAAGTGTGATTCCATCCTTCCAGCGTGCTTTGTCGGAGCTAGTCCTTGGTATAAGGCTATTCCCGCAGTAAGTGCCAATGGCTCATGGGACCTGAGAATAAACTCCTTACGTCTATTGTTGTGTGTACTTGCATGCATCGGGTATTTTCTAGGCCAAATGGCAAAGATAATTTATTGAATTACTTAGCGTCTATTCAGATGCTTGCCATTATTCAACATAAAATAACCTTTGAGACATCAGCCATTTTTATAGTTCCGACATAAAGTTCTCTGAAAAGACTCACAAGTTGAAGTCTTGGTCTTCAATGGAATGTTCAGAAGTGTTGCTTTGGGAAAATGAGTCATGGGGCACTGAAAGAATCAATGATTTCATCTGTGGGTGGACCCTTGGGGGGATGGGCACTGTGGAAGCTGAGGCCTGCCTGGAGAAAGTGGTTTCTGGCTGTGTACTTTTAAAAGGTATTATTTTCTCCCCTGCTTCCTTCTCGAACTTTTCCCTTCTCTTCTTCCTTCTTCTTTTGTTTCTCCTCCTCCTCTTCCTCCTCCTCTTTTCCCCTCCTTTTCTTCTCCTCCTCTTCCTCCTCTTTTTCTCCTCCGTCTTTCTCTTGCTCACGCCACATGAGGTGATCAGCTTTGTACTGTGTCAACCACTCTGTCATGATGCGAAGATTGCCCTTATCTCAAAACCAAAGCAATGGGACCAAGCACTGATGGGCTGAAACCTTGAACCCAAACAAATCCTTTTGCTTTTAAAATGGTCTTACTCAGGTCACTGTGACACGGTGACAGGAGACTGACTCATTCATGCTCCGCTACCTTTTCTATTTTATCAACACAGTGCCTGTCAGTGAATTTAGTCATCTCCAGCTCACAAATTCCAGACGTAAGTACCATTGTATCTTTAAGGTAGTATAAATTCCAGTTTTCAGACCACCAGCCTCTCTGGTCATCTTGCGCGCTGATGGCCTGAAAACTACACACTTTTGCTTCATTAAATCAATTGCAGGCCTGGAAGTGCTCAGTCTGTGGGAGTATCGCTGACAGAATGGACAGCCTTGTTGGGAGTCAAAGGTGAGGCCATTTTGTATCCATTTAAGGGCGGAAACATGGAGTTATTTATTGCTTTCTTGGTGGCTTGGGAGTGTGGAAATTCACACCTTCCTTCACCACCGCACTTCCCCACTCCCAGGATGGCCTAGGAGGACAGGCTGCAATTACCTGATTGTATTTTTGCCCGGCCATATGGCTCTAAGGAAGCCTGGAGAAGGGGCTTCTCTTGGCTGTGGAGAGAAGAAAAGACCAACATATCAAGGCTAGCATAGGGGACTGAGCAGAAATTGAAATAGTTTTCTTCCTGTCTGATAATTTTAAAATAGCAACTGAGTTAAGAACAAATGTCAGCTGTGAAATGAATCCCCGTCTGGAGGCCGAGGATTTTGGCATTTAAGTCTAATTAGGAATAATGGAAATCATGAGATTTGCTGCGGTGCTCCTTACGGCAGGTGCTATTTTCGCTATTAAAGTTCTATGTGCGTCTCTGCAGGGTTTTCATTTAATTGGCAAACGTTGTACGACATCTGTCAAATTTCATCAATTCTTGGGCCTTTTCATGAAACCATGGCTTTGAACTTGCTAATGTCTAACCTCTATGTCCCCAGGCTTCCCACTGCAAACAGTACTGCAAATTAGTTTGTGTGGCTTCACTGTCAGCAGTCAATAGCCTGGCAATGGATTTATGAACGACATTTGTTAAGTGACAGCTTAGGAACAGTCAGAACTGCCTCAGACCCCCTCCACCCCTCCTCTCCTGAAACCAGAATTTGCGCAGGCACAAATCGCGCATGAATGAAAGACACAAATGGACTGGAACACCTCGGGAAGTAGAACTCATTTAAACATTGCTTCCACTCATTAATATTTCTGCGTTTGCATTAACCGTGAATATTTATTCAAGGCGACACTTGACTAAGCATGGTTGCTCCAGGGAGAACAAAAGGGGGACAGAGACAGCAGTACCTCCATATACCTTTTACAGAGCAACACTGAATTTGGGGTTCCCATTTTAAATATTTAAAGGTCCCATTCCAACCTGAGCCCACATGGGGGCGCTAGATTGACACTTTCATGGACAATCTGTGGACTCAAGGCAAGGAAGCCAATGACATTAGCCTCAAAAGTGCAAGGAAAGCGGCTGGGGAGGTAGGTGGCTCAGAGGAGAAATGCTTGCTTCATAGTATGAGGATTTGAGTCTAGATCTTTAGCATGCTCATAAGAAAGCTGGGCATGGCTGCAAAAGACTAGAATCCAAGCTCTGGGGAGGGGGAGACAGGAGGATCCCTGAGGCTTGCTGGCCACCTAGACTAGTCCTAAGTAGGGTGGAAAGGGATGGAGGAAGACACCTAACGTATACACATGTATACCACCTCCGTACACAAGCAGCAGGGAGAGTGGCCCACCGTTTTGAAATTACTATAGAAAGAATGAAGCTGTATGCAGATCATTTCCAGTATCTTAAAAATCCATCCCTGCTTGAGGGAAGCAGGAACGGAACCCCCGGCCTTTAGGGTGTAATCTCAACGTCTTACTCTTGTCTTCTGTCTCCTTGCTGTCCCTACTCATTGTCTCCTCTCACCTTGCCATCTGACTTGTGTTTCTTCACATCTCCACAGAGGCCAAGGTGTAGGCCCATCTTTTCCTCTTTGACCATCTTCTGTCTTGCCTCTAGTACGAATCCCCCACCCCCTGTAATCTCCATTTCCTGCACTTGCTCTCTGGAAAAGTCTGTCTTGAGCCTGAAGTCCCATCTGGTAACTAGCTTAGCTTTTCTTACCGTCAACCAAGGTTTGCAAGAGTGTCGGATGTGAGTTCAGACATTGAGCAAGATCTGGTCACGTGATCCAAACACAGCGTTCTCCCTACACCTCCCAGACTCTTTGTGATCAATCCTTCCTTCAAGCCCTTCTCTGCCTCTAGCCTCGCCACAAACTAGCTTTTCTTTATTAGGAAAGTATCATCATAAAGGTGGATGATTACGTATTCTCAGAAGAAAATATTTTCATATTTTTATGGAAAGTAAAAGTCCAGAACAGTAGTTTCAAAATGATATTTGTCTCCACTTTTCTAGTCCCATTGAAGTCTGTGAATTTGTTCAACAAACTGAATCAAGTTGTCTCTACATGGTAGACAATCAGTCTACCTGAGAGATGGCCTTCTGCACAGGGCCAGTCTGTCTGAGGGGTATCAGATGGCTTGGTGATTATTCCAACTTCAAAGGCCACTGACTGAGACTTTCAAGGTGGTCTGTAATGCCCTGAGTGTTGAGGCCACCTGTCAATGTTCCTTCCAAATTAAAGAGAATCTGTTGGAAAATGAGGGGTAAACTTCCTCTCCTTCAGATGAGGCTGATTAACTTGGAGCAATTTGACTTTTTCAATGCCAGCTAGTATGAGACTAAACACAAAATCCCCAAGAAAATCTCAGTTCCTCTTGTTGTTGGTGTAGATGCCCTTGTCAAAAACTGCAAATAACTCTGTTTACAGAGTTGTAGAGTTTCAGAAAAAATGGAAAAAGGTTCACAACTTTCTGTTTCCTCCAGTTCCTAAAATTTCTTGGTGCCATTTGAATGGAAAGTATTAAGTTGAGACCTAGAAACAGAGTTTGAGGATTTAAAAACTTGCAAACACTTGTCAATTATGAGTGAGTACATCCCATGTTCATCTTTTTGGGCCTGGGTTACCTCACTCAGGATAGTGTTTTCTATTTCCATCCATTTGCATGCAAAATTCGAGAAGTCATTGTTTTTTACCGCAGCGTAGTACTCTAATGTGTATATATTCCACACTTTCTTCATCCATTCTTCCATTGAAGGGCATCTAGGTTGTTTCCAGGTTCTGGCTATTACAATTGGTTTCTAGCCATAAATAATGGTCACGGAGTATATATTTGGTGAACCTAAAGAAGCTAAATAAGAAGGCGAACTCAAGGAAAAACATATAATTATCCTCTTGGCTATGGGAAGTAGACAAAATTGCCAGAACCTTCATCTGGGGATGGATGGAGATAGTCACAGAGACCCACACTGGAGCACCGGACTGAGCTCCCAAGTTCCCATCGAGGAGTGGAAGGAGGGAGAGCATGAGCGAGGAAGTCAGGACCACGAGGGGTGCACCCAACCACTGAGACAGTGTGGCTGATCTATTGGGAGCTCACCAAGGCCAGATGGAATGAGACGGAAGAAGCATGGGATAAAACCGGACTCTCTGATCATGGCGAACAATGGGGGCTGATGAGAAGCCAAGGACAATGGCCCTGGGTTTTGATCCTACTTCAAGTTCTGGCTTTGTGGGAGCCTAGCCAGTTTGGATGTTCACCTTCCTAGACATGGACGAAGGGGGGAGCACCTTGGACTTTCCACAGGGCAGGGAACCCTGACTGCTCCTTGGACTGGAGAGGGAGGGGGAGAGGAGTGGGGGGAGGGGGAGAAGGGTGGAAGGAGGGGGAGGGAAATGGGAGGCGGGGAGGCGGGGGAAACGTTTTTTTTTTCTCAATAAAAAATTAATTAAAAAAAAAAAAAACCTTGTCAGCCAGATTTCTCTATGCTATTCTTAAAACCACTTTTAGTTATCAGCTGGTATTGTTTCCTAAGTGGAAAATGTGAGTTAGTTGGCAGGTTAAAACTGTTCGTAAAAGCAGAAGATTCAGCATAACCTCTTGAATGCTATATTTCTGTGTTCTTTTTACTACAGCTTTGTTTTATTTTATTTCTGATATATGATCTTACTGTGTAACTCAGACTGGCCAAGAACTGCCTACAAGGTAGTCCAGGCTAGCCTTGAACTCACAGTAATTCTCCTGCCTCAGCCTCTTAATGCTAAGGTTACAGACACGAGCCATTGTGCACTTCGAAAATGCATACGTTAACTGCAACTGCTAATAAATGTTGTTCGGTGTTTTCACTTGCTTCAGAGCGGTTTGGTTTTATTTGAGGAGTTCATTCACCAGTACAGTGTGTTTGCTTTATTTCCAACCTTCCTTCTTTCCCCTCTACCTCCTCTTTGTCTATCTAACCATCTCCTCTTAAATTGGCCACCTCTTCTTCTATAATTATTTTTGTTTTACACACACACACACACACACACACCTTACTGAGTCCAGCTAGTATTGCCATTGAGAGGAAGGCTCTCTAGAACTCATGGGATTTGAATTCCAGATGCCCTTGAGGCCACTTTGGTCTCAGCAACAGCTCTGTTCTTTCTGCTCCGCGCCACCGGGAAAGAAAGCCAAGCAACGACCGGGTGCTGCCAGTTCCCTCCACGTCTCCCAAGCTTAGGATAAAACTTTAAAAGAGTTCAGCGTCTTAAATGTGCAATATTGAGTTTCCCCAACAAGTTGTAGAATGTATTTTAATCTTTGATATGTAAAATTATACATTAAGTAAATTTTAACTTCTATTATCTTAAGAGCTATTTAATGCTATTATACCAATTTCATTAGTTAATGTGTTTCACTTTGATTAAAATAGAAGTTACTGATTTATTTTGCTAACATTATTAGATGGGCATTGAAGCTTTATTTCCAAGGCTGTGAGTAAATTTTAAGCATCTAATAAGATGTAATTGGTGGTTAAACGTACCATGATGTATTTATATGCTTAAAATAAAATTTGGGTTTATTATCTAAATTAACAATTTCTTTTGGCTTTTTCTCATTTTTATTTTTATGATTTTAGATTTAAAGTATAGTCTGATGTTTTTATTGTAGAATTAGTATTATTCTTAATTACTTTGTATTTATATAGCTGTCATCCTAAGCTGCCCCCAGCAGCAGGATAACTACTGGGGCCTTGGCTGGCACTTAGCCTGGGCTTGATTTGAAATGCATTACTTCAGTCCGCGTTCAGATTGGTTGCCAAGGTAAGGCTGAGCATCACCCGGTTCTGACCTCATAGTGTGCACACTCCATAGCAGTGTTTCCTTACTGTTAATCAAGTCTCTTAAAACTCCCCACATTTGCTGCTAAACTTCCCCCAGTGTTCGCTGATCTCACTTCAATCATGCAGACAGGGCACTGAGCATGTCAGCCGGTTGCTGCGAGGTCTGAGTGAGAAACGCCCCCTAGGTATTCGTGTCCTTGATAGCGTGGTCTCCAGTTGGTGAGGATGGAGCAGTGACTTTAGAGGCTGAATCTTGGTAGAGGAGCTATGTCCGCTAGTGGTGGGCTTTGCAGTTTTATAGCCTGAGACCACTTCCTGTTCCTCCATCCTTGATTCCTGTATGCGGCTTCCTAAGTCTGCCTCCATGCCTTCTTCTCTGCCTGTTGCTGTGTCTTCTCCATCATAATGGATTCTATCCCTCTGGAACAGAAAGCCAAAATAAACTCTTTCCTCCTGTGGTGCTTTTTGGTTCTATCTCAGTAACAGACGTAACTAATATAGTTACACTTTGCTGAGAAATAAGAAAGTATGGTTCAATGAATCAGTGTGAAGCACCAGGCTATGGCTGCACAGCTGGTTTCTAGCATCCAGGCACCTCTGGAACCCTATGGCAGATGCTGCGCTTATATTAGTTACCCTAAGTGGTACCCACAATACCCCAGGTGGTAGGTCCAAATTTCATAGTGCGATCTTATTCACAAGGAAATTAAACCTTTGAGAGATGCATTAATTTGCCCATCTACTGAACAATAGTGCCTGGAATGTAAGCATAGTGTTTGCTGGCCCTACAGCTGGGCTTACAATGGCCACACCACCAGATGCTTCTCAAACACTAGCTGGAGTATACTGACTTTATCAGAAGGATTCTAACATTTTAAGCTCAATTGAAAGCTGAAAAGAAGTAATGCCATGTTTTGATATATTACCAGAAAGTCAAGGATCCTTAACTCATTAAACTCAGTAAGGGCTCTGCTGAGCTAGATCCCCTTCCTTCTTTTTACTTCTTGTTTCAAGACAGGGTCTCACTGCTTCCTCACCCAGACTTGGACTCATTCTGCAGCGCAGTCAGTTCATCCTGTTTCCAAGGCGACTAGCCTGGGCCACCAAGGCCAGTTACTTTAGCGAATTCCTGTAGAAGGTAGGCCATGGCTTGACATGCAACGCTAGTCCCAACCGACTCACAAGAGGAACACGGTTACCAGGCCGGAACAGAATGTCTCACAGTTTCTGACAGTGGCCCACATGATACTTGGTACCATCCTTCCTACCAATGCCAAGAAAGAAGACTTGACAACATTGCTGGATGCTGGTGTAAATCATCATTCCTCGCAAAGCAGCGATCAGCTGGATCACTCACTCACATCCAGGGACTCAGCTCCAACAGGGTGAGAGCCGTGTCTCCTTCCTGTACAAGCCTGGCACAGAGACTGTCACGCTTTCAGTAAGCAGGTGTCAGTTAATTGACCAAGATTCATTTCACCGCAACCAGAAAAACACGTAAGTCATCACATGCAGAATTAATAAAGTAAATGATGTCAATCAAAGAACTTAGGAGAATGAGGTGTCCAGAAAGGAAAAGCCAGAGAGACCATCCCCTCTTTCCCTCTGCTTTGTGTGTGCCATTGTTCCAGAACCCCGCTCCTAAGTGGCACAAAGACGTAATTCATCCTCCTGCATATGGACCAGGAGGTAACACAACCCAGGCCCATTATTAACTTTTTGTTTGTGAGCTCTTAACCATGTAATTGTTTTAACGACTAGCAGGTGGCTCAGAGTTCCAGGTTTTCAGGACTTTAAACTATTGTACATAGGGAAATTAGTCAATGTGAGAGACTCGGGGCTCTGGGTAAGACTACAAAACACCCCCTTTCACAATAACTAAGAAAGAGAGCCCACTGGCAACAGAGCAGGGAGGGAAGTCAGCATGGAAGGTGATCCAAACAAGACAGAAGTCAGTATTCCTTGCTGGAGAGGCTGTGCGCTTGCTTCCGAGGTCCGTGAGAGCAGTGTTCTTCCCAGATGTGCACACTGAATGCCTCTTTACAGTGTCATCAGCTAGGAGTGAGCATGGGACAATCCAGCTGGTACACCCACCATTTCCCCGATGCATGCCCTTAGGGCCCTGCTGTTCTGCTCAAGTCAATTCATTCACTTCTTTCCCATGTGTGATGGCTTCTGTACCTCCAGGAAAACCTCTTCTAAACTCAGGTTTAGAACTAGCAACTGCCTTCTGCTATAATGTGCCCAAAAGTGAGGGTTCTTTATTTATATATTTATTTATTTATTTATTTATTTATTTATTTATTTATTTTTTATGATTTTCAAGACAGGATGTCACTGTGTAGCCCAGGCTAGCCGCAAAGTCTCTCACTTTTTGCCAGCATGCCAAGCTCAGTCAACAGCTGGTGAGTTTTTGTTGTTGTTTTCTCCACCTTTCCCTTCCCTTCTTTCTTTTTTTTTTTTTCAAATTTTTTTTTATTGAGAAAAAGAAAAGAAAAAAAAGTTTCCGCCTCCTCCCGGCCTCCCATTTCCCTCCCCCTCGTCCCACCCTTCTCCCCCTCCCCCCCGCTCCTCTCCCCCTCCCTCTCCAGTCCAAAGAGCAGTCAGGGTTCCCTGTCCTGTGGAAAGTCCAAGGCCCTCCCCCCTCTGTCCATGTCTAGGAAGGTGAACATCCAAGGTGGCTAGGCTCCCACAAAGCCCGAACTTGAAGTAGGATCAAAACCCTGGGCCATTGTCCTTGGCTTCTCATCAGCCCCCATTGTTCGCCATGTTCAGAGAGTCTGGTTTTATCCCATGCTTCTTCCGTCACAGTCCAGCTGGCCTTGGTGAGCTCCCAATAGATCAGTCACACTGTCTCAGTGGTTGGGTGCACCCCTCGTGGTCCTGACTTCCTTGCTCATGTTCTCCCTCCTTCCGCTCCTCATTGGGAAGGTGAACCCAAAGAAAAACATACAATTATCCTCTTGGATACGGGAAGTAGACAAAATTGAGGGGAGAAAATTTGGGACCTTGGGGGTGGGGTGGAGTGGGATGGGAGTATCGGGGGATGGGGAGAGAAAAGTGAGAAGGGGAGGATGAGGGAAACTTGGGGAAACAGGATGATTGGGATAAAGGAAGGTTGGATAGGGGAGCACGGAAGCTCAGTTCTTAGTTAAGGGAGCCACCTTAGGGTTGGCAAGAGACTTGAACCTAGAGTGGCTCCCAGGAGCCCAAGGCGAGGTCCCCAGTTAGTTCCGTGGGCAGCTGAGGATAGGGAACCTGAAATGACCCTATCCTACAGCAATGCTGACGAATATCTTGCATATCACCATAGAACCTTCAGCTGGTGATGGATGGAGATAGAGACAGAGACCCACACTGGAGCACCGGACTGAGCTCCCAAGTTCCCTTCTTTCTTTTCACAGGGTTTCACGTAGCCCAGGACAGCTTTGATTGGTCAAAGCTCCCTGTTGCTATACCTAGCTCAAGAAGTGAAATCTCCAATCTTGAGAGCCACATCTTTAGGGTGGGGGGCGAGTTTCCCCTCACAAAGACTTTCTTGTCATAGCTGTGTCAGCTGAAGCTGCTGTAGGATAAGCACGTGGCAGCTGCAGATGGCCATCCAATGGGATTCCTTGTTTCCCATGCTCAGCGAGCTTGTGAAGGCAGAATATGCCCTCCCTCTATGTTATCTTCATGTCCCAGTTCATCTTCAAAACCCATCTAGCTTTCACACATCTGTGAAAGTGTCCAGAAAAAATAGACAGTGGGACCCAACCGAGTTTTTGATTTTCCAATAGTGTATTAAGTTGACACATGAGATAATTCATCCCTCCGAAGTGTATTGTCCAGTGGGGTTTTTTGCATAGTTATGCTATCTCCACATCAATTTTAGAGCATTCTAAACACCCAAGGAAAGGAAACTCCATTTACTTCAAGCATTCTCAATTTCAACTTCTATGTTTTGAGTACCCGTTATTTGAAAAATTACATATATTCATTTATTTTTTCTTGTACACGCATTTGCCATTGATAGATCAGGAGGCAATTGGCAGGAGTTGATTCTCCTATTTTACCATGTAAGTCCCAGGGATTAAACTCATCAGGCTTGTCAGGAAGGGCGCTTCCCCATGGGACCATCTTGTCACCACAGGCCATCTGCAATTATACAGACCCCCCAGTCAAACAGGATTCCCTGGTGTCTTCCTGCTCACCCTTCTCTCTTCCTAGAGCATATAACTGATGGAGGTGGGTCTTGTATCTTATCTGTTGCTTTCATTGGTTAAGTAATAAAGAAACTGCCTAGGCCCATTTGATAGGCCAACCCTTAGGTGGGTGGAGTAAACAGAACAGGATTGGGGGAGAAAGAAGCTGAGTCAGAGAGTCGCCATGATGCTCCCACTCCAGCCAGACGCAGGTTAAGATCCTCCCTGGTAAGCGCACCTCGTGGTGTTACAGGGATACTAGAAATGGGTTAGATCGATATGTAAGAGCTAGCCAATAAGAGGCTACAGATAACGGGCCAGGCAGTGTTTAAATGAATACAGTTTCTGTGTAATTATTTCGGGCATAAGCTAGAGCCATGTGGGCGGCTGGGTGCTGGGGACACAGCCCAGCCGCCCCTGTTACTACATATAACCTTTACTCAGGAGACTATGGGCTGAGAAGAAGCAGCAACTGGGGCCCTTGTTTGTGTTAAGATCTCTCTTCTTTATCTCCCCTCTTCTACATTCTCTCCCCCACCCTGAATCCAACAAAGAAAACATACTTGAAAAATTTTGAACACTCATGTAAGTCTTCCAAAAGTTGGCACTGTTTCTTGTGAATCAATTTTAGAACAAAGTCTAAGAGTCATGAGCAGAAACTTTGGGAAACATGACCTGCAGCTCCCAGGCTCTGAGGTGAATTCACTTAGGAGTAGTGGAGCAGTCTGGGTAGTGACTGTCTGTGTAACCCTTGACCTTGGCTCAACGATACTCCCAGAACTTTGTTCACAGTGGGTAGTGGACTCCTCATCCAGATATCAACTGGGGGATCAACTGGGGAAAGAGAAGTACTGAGATCTTACCCAGAGCCTCAACCAGGAAATAGCTAACCCAGGATTCAATATTGTCTCTGCCTCTTGTTAATGACAGAAAATCGAATGCCACTTTCCCCACAGCACACAGTCTTAACTCTCATGCTAAAAATATACAGCTTCTCACTGGGACGGAGTTCCCATAGGTTTTTGTTGTGGTTGTTATTTGTTTTGTTTAAAAAAATGCAATGCTCAGAAATCTTGTTTCTGTCTTCTTTGCCGTGTCTTCATAGCTAGCATCTCTGCAGTAGTCTGTGTGCAACTGGATGAGGTGCAGAAGCCTTGGTCACTCACTGTGCTCCATGGCTACCGTCTCTCTGTGAGCCACCCTGGGCCCTCAGCAGCAGCACCACTGGGAGGCATCAAGATCATTCTCTGTGTTGCTCCACTTTTTGCACAGTCGTACACTTTACAGCAGGATTTTGTTCAGTGATGGACTGTGTAGTTAATAGTGGCTCCATACGACTGCATGGGAACTATAATGTTCTTAGAGCTTAATGCGTGCTTAACCATCCTAACACCACAGTGCAACAGGGTACTCCCATGTTTGTCATGGAGCTGGTGTGAATGAACGTCCTCCAGGTCATATGAATGTGTAGTGTGTCTAGTCATGCACAGCGGGAAACACCGGTACTGATGGTAAATGGTTGTGGCTGGCATATTTGCTTTTGTGCATCTATCGTCCTCTTCGCCTAGTTCTGTCTGCCTAAAAGAAAGACATTTGCTGTAGAACGTCATGCCAAATTCCTCAGGCATCAGACTTCCATGGGTTCTGTCCACTATGTCCCTGGTTTTCATCAAAGATTATCTTTAGTAAGTGGTTTAAATAACATGCAACTTTCTGTTAGTGTCCTCTATGATGTTTGAGAATGGTCAAATTGCTTAGTGATGCAGAATGTATCCAAGTGGTGCTAGGGTTTTAACTTAGTGGTTATCGTGGTTTAAATGAGACTATCCTCTATCAGATCAGGTATTTGAGCACTTGGTCCCTAGTTGCTGGTGCTGCTGGGGGGGATTTAGGAGGTGGGAACTTGCTGAAGGAAGTAGGTCACTGGAGGTGAGCTTTGAGAGTTCAAACATTCATTCCACTTCTTATCTTGCTCTGATTCATGCTTATAGTTCAATATGGGAGCCCTTAACTTCCTGCTCTAGCAGCCGCCATGCCTGCCTTCTTCCATGCCTCTGCAACATGACAGGCTCCTACAGCTCTGGAACCAGATGCTCCACAAGTCTTTCCCCCTCTAAATAGCCTGGGGCATGATGTCGTATCACAGCAACAAAAATGGAACTGATATGGTGGTAGAGCACTTGCCAGAAAGTACATGTCCTGGGCTGGTGACCCCAAAATGGAAAAGGAAAGAATTAAGCAGTGCAGGAGGAATATATAAATGCCAAATATAGATACTTGGAGTATATATTAGACTATAAACACACACACACAGAGAAAGGGATAGAACAAAAGTCCAACACATGTCATTTTACTTAACCCTCGTGGCAGCCCTGTGAGGTAGTGCCGTCTTCATGCCCACAGAGTGCAGAGCATGGCAGCAGAGTTGGGCAGAACATGAGGCCCAAATCAGGATCCAAAAGAGACCAGTTATCAGAAAGACATACTGGAAACACTTTCCACAACAACATGTAACCGGCATGAAAATATCAGGTACAATACAAACAGCCCACAAAGGTCTCAGTGCCCTGGAAACAGCAGACATTGCTCTGGACATTTCTCCCAGCTCCGTTTCACTTCCTTCCCTCGAATGGATTTTTTAAGAAACTGTCCCTGCTTCTGTCACTGTCCGCATGTCTTAACCAAATTAACCTTTGCGGGATAGAAGAATCTGGAAATCTCAGTGGGTACATACAAGACTCTGTTATCTACCTGTAGCACACGCTTAGTATCAATGTTTAACCTCACATGTCTTAACCCAGAGATCCTGGCGAGGCCGTCTCCACTTTTAACAAGCAGGGTAAGCAGAGTTACGGAACCCAAGCATTGTGATCCTGAGTTGAGCTTTTCAGCACTTTCATTTTAAATTTTACAGTTTAGCACAGTATTCTCTCTCTCTTTGAAAATGATACTTTTCATTTCTTCGTTGAAAACTTCATGCATGTACATAATGTATCTTTATCAAATCCGGCCCTACCTCTCTTTAGATTATGTCAGGCCCCCCAGAACACATCTCCCTTGCAACTTCATTTCCTTATTTTACTTGTTTTTAAATTCATGGAGTCCAATTAGTGATGCCTATATGTGTATGCCATGGGACACTCTACAGGGGCATGGCAATCTACGAGTGTTCACCAACCCAACACACACATAAAGAAAAGTTAGTCTTTTCTCCAGTGGCTGTCAACCAAGAGCCCCTCAGCTGGGAATGGCGTCTTAGTAGCCGCTCCCTCATCCATGCTGGAAATTTTCAACTGGCTCAGTCTCGTGCGGGTCAAGCTTGGGTAACCACAGCTGCTGTGCATTAGTGTGCACAACAGCCATGCCATGTGTAAAATGCAGCACCTCATAGTGTTCTCCATCCTTTGACTCTTATATTCTTTCGTCTCTGTCTTCCCTAATATTCCTCGAGTCTTGGGGTTGAGATGGGTGGGTTGATACTGTGTTCCATCTATGGCAGATTCCTCACAATCACTAGCTTTCGGCACTTTCAGTAGGTGTAAGTCTCTGCGTTAGCCACTCCTCGATCCCCTCTACAACAAACAGCTTCTTTGACCACGGTTGGGAGACACACACATCTATGACTATAAGCATAAATATTCAGACAGTCTGACGATATGATCACTTAGCAAGACAACACACTAGGTTCTCCCTCGGGCCTGACTTTCCTAGCTTCCCATGGTTTTGACCGGTTTATAGTTACCAGGTGTGAGGTTCCTTCTGTGGAGCAGACCTCAATCCAATCACGAGAATGACTGATTACTAATAGTCTTGCCTCTAATGCTCTATCTTATCTAGCAGGTTGGTATTATAGAATGCGGGGTTCAAGACTGGGCAAGACCATTGATGTCTTCTTTCCCCTACACAACATGTTTCGGCACTGTGACAGCTAGGTATCAGAGAGTTTCCTGATATTTTCTAAATCTCTTAATAAAACTCATCCAAAGGACTCGCCAATTCCACAGGAACCGAACAAGATTCACCTATGTATGTGTATGATGCTGATTGACGGCCTCCCATTTTAATAACCCCGTGGGCTTGCATGATCTGATAAACACACTGTATCCACAGTTTTCAGAGTCCAGTGCACAGAAGAGCCTCAGTTCCAGTGGACATCCTGTAGTTACACAGTGGGGTTTAACCTGTGAGGCTTGCTGGGCTGTGAATGGCCTTGTAGACCGCTTATTGTAATTTACATCAAAATTTGCATTTTTAAGTCTGAAGCCTCTCCTTAGTTTAGGGTTGTCTTCTCATTGATTCACGAAGGAGAACAATGCTATAAAAATCTTACCCACCCATGTACACAGCTCACAACTACATTGGTGAAGCATTTGCCCTAGCCTCCATTTCTAACCTCCATGCTGCTGGTGAGGGACAGTGAACGAATTCTTTAATGTCACCTCTTAGAAAGGCGAGATGGCCTGCGATGAGTTGCAGGGGAGATGAGCTCTCGGAGTGCCAATTTGTCTGAGGACTGCAAAGCAAACAAGTGTCGGGACAGGAGGACAGGGGACCAGTGAGGGGTGGCGATTAGAGGTGACCCGAAGGGAATAAAACCCAACCCCAGCTACGCCGAACACATCAACTGCTATTAAATCATGGCTTTTATTTTCCCTCCTTTGCCCTTTTAATGTTTGGTTTCTCAATAAATGAAAGGAATCATTTGAAGTGAGGGTCTGGAGAAGGAGGGCCTCTGACCCCTAGCTCGACCACAGAGATCAAAGGCAGGCCCATATGTGTGAGATATTATCTTTTCAAGGCAAGTGGGCTGCTGCCTTGTGATGCGGTAGTGTGGAAACAGACAAATAGCCAGTTAGGGACCGCTGAGGAGAGATGATGGACATGGGGGCTGAGCAGAAGGAAGGGCAGTCTGAAGGGACAGTGTGCTTCTGAGGCCTTCGTCGTTTGTTTTGACTCTTGGAAATCCTCCCCCATTCGGCGGGCTTAATTACTCTACTCGTGACTTGACTCTAAGTTGCCTTCCATGTTTGTAGTGAATACTCACTCTTGCGGGCACACTCCTTATTTCCGTCTTTAAGCCTCCCTTATCTTAAATGTGATGATTTGATTGTGCAAGGTGAGCCTACGACACAGACTCGCTACATGAATTCATGGCTAAGAGCTTCCCTGGCATGTGTCACAAGAATATGGCTTCTGTGCGAACTCAGTGTGCAAGCAAGACAGGCTACACCACAGCTCCGGTGACATTCGATACTTAGGAAGGTTATGATGCTCATCCACTCTCTGGCTCTGCCACCCGTCCATAAATAATTAATCCCAGGGGCAGCCGGCTCTCCTCGTTATATCTGGGGGATACTGTGCAGACGGGGATGTTGTCAACTCCTACGAACTACCACACAGCCCAGGCGCTTTCCGGGGCCTTGGTCTACACCCTGTCCTTCATCAGTTTGGCCGTTAATGGTTTTCAGAAAGGGTGAAGCAGACCGAGGAAGGGATGGATTTCAGCTTGTGTGGTTGAACTTGGCCTTTTTTCTCATTCTTCCTCGCTGCTCTCTGTGGTGATGGTTCCTGGGGGCAGCGGGGCTTGTCCCAGCAGCTTCTGTTGCCTCTCTCCCTCCTGAGTTAGCATCTCAGTATTTTCCTGTCCTTCCTTCCTTCTCTTCTCTTGCTCCCCTTTCTCTTCCTCTTCCTATCGCAGCCCCCTCTCCACTCACTGCTCTCTTGTCCTCTCTCACTCGATGTGCTGTTCTTTCCCTACTTGTTCTTTGCTCCAGGTCCTTAGAGATCCAGCCAGCCCCTTTATGGGCTAGGGTGGAGCACGGCACAAAACTTTCTTTTGTTAATATGTTCAATAAGATCTCTGGTGTTTTTTTTTTTTAGTTTAATTAGTATTCTTTTTTGTCGTTTGTAGTTTTAATTTTTATCTTATTTATTTTATTTTATTTTTTTACTTTTCCTTTGCAGGGAGTCATTACAAGGGCAAAGGGCAGACATGGAGGGAGTAGGAAATGATGGGGATTAGGATTTGCAATGTGAAAGTCCTAAAGAATTAATAAAAATTACATTAATTAAAAAAGGGGGAAAAGGATTCTCATTTCTACCTGTCAGTTTATCCTGGCTCCTGTTTTTGTGAAACAGACACACATACATACACTGACATAGGCACTAACATAGACACACCAATACTCACACATGTAAAATACATGAGTCAATACATACCAATGAATACACGCATATGTGCTAACACAGCCCCAGCATACAGAGCAATATCCATGCTAATGCAAACATGTTATCAGAGGCATCAAACACACACAGCAACACATACAGTATGGTGAGTTGATGAGTACAAAACTAACACTGGCACTTATACATCACAACAGCGATACACACCAACATACATACTAATACATATACGCTACCACACATCAGCACACACACTGAGAATACTCCATTGAGTAACATATAGCAATACACACAGCACATACTAAGACACACACCAATAAACACACTAATGACACTAACCCACACACTAAAGAACACTAAGGCCTGTGCAACCCAACACATGTGAACACAAACATGACAAGCAGAACAGAACCACTTCTAACCCCTGGACCATGTTTCTTCGTGACCCAGTTGATAGGACCCAGGAGTGGATTCAGATGGCCAGGGAGCTTATAGGGTTACCTGCAATACCTGGTAACAGCTGAGCTGAAGGAACCCTTGCTACTCTCTTTGGGAACCCAACTTGTGGTGATGTTCTTGTTGAAAACAAGGTCACTTCAGTCAGAATGAAACAAGCTCGCAAGGAGGTTTCTGGCTCCCATTATGAACTTTGTAACAGAATCTTGCTGTGAGCTCATCATAGGGGTTGATGAAGGCACAGTCACAAGGCAAGAGAGTTTTCAGGAGCCAAACCTAATACTTCATTCATGTGACACTTGTAATGTTCAGGAACCGTAGATAATGGACTTGTAAAGAAACTGCCATGCACTAGCAATTATTAATCTCTCTAGTAATTCTGCCATGCAGCCAGTTAATACAACCTTAACTACGATGCAAATAAAAAAATAGTGATCCTTCTAGCAGAAAAATAAATCCATTTTTTTTTGCTCACAATAAAAGGCAAATAGGTTGATGGGATGCTACTTAGTAAATCTAGAACAAGGAATGTGTTACTTGTCTATAATTGAAAAAAAATCCTTGCAAAATACTGTTAATATCCTTTCTGTCAGCTCATGGCATGAACTTCGGAACTTTTCCAATCTTCTGCTGGAATTTCTTCTCCTTGTGGTGGGAAGCTCCATCATATCAGGGCAAGCTTCTAGCCTGGCAAGCTCCTGCCCTGTCTACTCAGATGATCTTTTCCTGATGCTTAGTGAGTTCTGAGAAGTAGCTCTTTTATGCTTAGTGTCTAACAGCATTTAAAGCTCAGTGTGGAGTAATCTGTGTATTTCAGAGCAAACAGAGGTGGGAACAGTTGACTGGATTCCAAATTATGATTTAGTTTATTCCTCAGTACTGTGAGCTAACCACTATAGCTTTGGAAGACAGAAAATTTAGAAGCAAACAGCACTCAATGACTTACATTGATTGAAATATTGATATAATTTATGTGAGCTTAAAGAATTTAATTACTTCTTGGCCTCAAAGTAATTCTATGCTACTCTACATTGGAGAAATGTTGCCGAGGCGGAGTCATTTCAAATGCCCATATGGTATGCCCTCCTTGATTCACTGAGATATGAGGCTTATTGTGAGGTCTACTATATTTATTTTATTGCCTTCATTTAACTCCTTTATTGGTAAATTTTGTGATATATACAATGTAATTCTGTGTATATGCAGACATATGTATAGATACTTATGGTATGCTAATAAAACTGTGTGAGCAAACACATATGGTCACATCCGTAGAGACACAAGATTTTTGTATTTCTTATCATGTTTAAAATAAAGAATGTAAACATTTCCTAGTAACATTTATGAGATTCCCCTATATGCCAAATAGTTTCTGAACCATTTGTCATAAACCTCCAGAGATAAAATGACTTATTTGATTCTCATAAGGATCTGTATCTTCATGTAAGAGATGAGTTTTCTATATGAGTGTCTATATGATCATGTTGGGAGCACATGTCATTCACCTTGGCTAAGTTATATTCAGTCCCAAGGGTTAATTATATTAGGATACAATAAATATTGACAAAGTTTGCCAAGTCCAGTTTGTTGCAGCAGATCAATAGAAGATGAGTTTATGGGCCTCCTGAAAGCCAGTTTCCTGTTTGGAGTTCTTGTGGCACCCAGCCTGTGAGGTGACATACTCAACAGCTGGCTCTCAAGCGACTGTCAATGCTGACTGAAGTGAGCCAGTCCATCAGGAGGCAATTCTGCATTTCCTCGTTAGCCAGATCACCAAAAATTCCTGCAGATTTCAGGATAGGAAGTAGCAGCTTCTCCAGTCCTCGGGCACTTTACTGTAACACTCAACTTGAATATGTCCCCTCTCAGGAACTCACCGTCAACTGTAGCCTGTTTCTGGTTTCACAGTATAAATTTTCCGTTAGATATTTGATTGATAATTCCTTAACCCAAATGAAAAATAAAAGTCCCCATTGGATGCTATGTGAACTAATAGCCCTTCATTCATATTCTGGAAATCTATTTCTCCTTTAGCTTGAAATTACTGGTGATGCTTTACAGGGTAAGCAAATCATGTGATTGAGTGCAGAGAAAAGCCTACAGCTAATGAATGGAAGATGTCCACTGAAAACACTTGGTGTGGGACAATGGACTGTAGTCTGTCAATTATATTTTAAATAAACGCCGATTGGCCAGTAGCCAAGCAGGAAGTATAGGTGGAACAACCAGATAGGAAGTAGAGGCGGGTCAATGAGAACAGGAGAATTCTGGGAAGAGGAAAGCTTGGTATGCAGTCCTGACCCAGCCACAGAAGAAATAAGATGTGACTGCCTCGCTGAATAAGGTACTGAGCCTCATGGCTAACATAGACAAAAATAATGGGCTAATATAAGTTATAAGAATTAATAAGAAGCCTGAGCTAATAGGCCAACCAGTTTATAACTAATGTAGACCTCTGTGTGATTTCGTTGGGACTTAACGATTGTGGGAACCAGGAAGGACAGAATACTCAGACAACAAACACTCACTCTCCAGTTCCCTTCATTATCCCGTATGATGGTTGAAGGTGCTTGTAAAAGTATGAAGCCTTTGTTTTACAAGTGCCCTCTTGACTTTATTGTGTCATTCCACCTCAGTAAAAATATCCACCTTCATAGATTTTCCCCAAGGATACAATGTGCAGTGTTAATCCATAGCTGGGAACGCTCAGTCCCTAACACTTATCCTTGTGTTAATGGAAGTCCCAGAATTGCTTCTCTCAGCATTATTCTCCTGGTGGGAGGCCTGGAGACCCCTCCCTGACCCTCTACTCCCTGAGCCTCTCAGAGCAGAAGGTCTTTGAGGATACAAAGAGGGCGGCTGCTTGTTCCCATTTTTGAAGTCAGTTACATTGGTCCACTGCACGTTTTCCTCACCAATTTATCCTCAAACCCATATTTCCTTTTCTGACTCACATTTCTTCCAAATGTGCTTTAAGTCTTTAATGACTTCAGAGAGTTTAAGCCACTCACTCCTATAACAAATCTTTGGAGGGGGGTCTCAGAATTGGGATCTCTTTTTCTTTTTTCTTTTGTCTCTTTTTCATTTTGTTGAGACAGGGTCTCTCTGTGTTGTCAAGACAGGCATACAACTCAAAGCAATCCTCTACCTCCTTACAAGGTGGGGTTCCAGTAGGAACATACAGCTGGCATTGGGCTTCAAACTGTTACCAATCCTCCGGGCATCTTGACTTAACTTATGGCTCAGGAGATTATTTTATATTTTGTTTTTATTCTGTTGTTTATAAGTTTTTCATTACACGACAAGTTTTTTTCAAGACAGGGTTTCTTTGTGTTAACTTGGCTCTCCTGGAACTAGCTCTGTAGACCAGACTGGCCTCCAACTCACAGAGATCCACCTGCCTCTGACTCCCTAGTGCTGGGATTAAAGCTGTATGCCACCACCGCACAGCTACCAGGCCAACTTTAAAAGACCAATTTCAATTCGTGTATTCACTCATTTGTTTCTTCAGACTACTTTTTGAATCATGTACATATTGATTAACTTCATTAATTAAGAACTAAATATAGTGATCACTCTGTTGAGTGAATTATGCTATAAAATTTATAGACTACTGCAGGGAGAATCAGTAAGCAAATAAATCCAAACACAAATATAAAGCAGTGACATGTACAAGGGCAATAAAAGAATACGGGCCAAGAGAACATATAAAAGGCAGGTTTGACCTAACCTGGCAAAGAAAGGAATGCTCCCCTTAGAAAGTCACCTGAATTCGACATCTCAGAGACAAGGAGCATCTAAAAGAGGAAGTAAGAACTTTTTCAAACCCTCGCATCACTGCTTTCCTAAGAAGCATTTCTTAGGGAACTGAAGAGACAGCTCAGTGGGTAGGAGCATTTGCTACAGAAGCATGAAGACTTTAGTTCAAATCCCCAGCACCCACCACATGAACATTGTCATGGTTATGTGTGTCTGCAACCCTAGCACTGAGGACAAAGACGTGCCGATCCTGAGAGCTTGCTGGCCAGCCTGTCTAGACCAAATGGTAAGCAGCCAATTTAGTGAGATGGCTTGTGTTAAGGCCATACAGAAGATACTTGATGTCCACACACAATCACGTTCACAAGCTTTTAGGAATCTATCACATACCAGAGACTATGTTTGAGTCTGAAAACACATTGACAATCCAAGAAGAAATCCTCCTTATCTAGCACTCAGTCTAGTGGTAGATAGATACTACCCGCATCATCACACCAAACAGTCCAGATCAGGGAATAAGGAAAGCAAAGAAGCTACGGAGTCAAATCCTGGTTGAGCATCCCTTATCTGGAAGTCTAAAATCTCAAATACTCTGACACATTCTGAACACCTTCATGAGGCCATAAGTAAACACATTTGTACCTGACTCTGCGTCAGAGGTTAAAGTCAAAATCAGGCACACTGAATATACTATATGAAATGATTTCTGGCGATGTACAAAGTTGTATGTTAAACAAATGAACTAGACTTGAGTCTCATTCCCAAGATGTCTCATTATGGAGGTACAAATTCTTAAAATACAAACGTATCTGAAATTGAAAACCCTTCTGGTGCGGGAGAATTGTCTGTAATCTGTCAATCATGTTTTAAATAAACGCTGATTGGCCAGACAGAAAGTATAGGTGGGAAAACCAGACAGGAAGTAGAAATGATGTAATGAGAACAGGAGAATTCTGGGAAGGAGAAAGTTGATTCCTTCCACTCCTGCCCAGACCACTGAAGCAGCAGGATGTGATCTGCCCCGCTGAAAAAGGTACTGGGCCACATGGCTAACATGGATCAGAAAAATGGGTTAATCAAGATGTGAGAGTTAGCCAGTGAGAGGCTAGAGCTAATGGGCCAATCAGCATATAACTTACAGAGATCTTTGTGTGATTTTCTTCGGGGCTAAACAGTTGTGGGGAACCAGGCAGGACAGAAAACCCAAACAAGCAGGCCAGACCCTCCATGTTATACCTTTCCAATCAGGAGTGCTTTAGACAGAAGATGATAATCAACATGGACAGAAGTTTGTGGTCCCTCAGAACGGAGGACAGATCAGTTGTTGCTGATTCATTGCGAAGGACATACCAAAGGAGGGGGTGGCAATACTTTGTGCCCTTCCTCGTGGGCACACCAAATGAAGCACCAACACCAATGCTGACTGTGTCATTTCTGTTGTCACTGCTATCATTATTTCAGTGGCACTGTTTTGTTTTGCGCTCAGGTTTTTGAGACATAGATCACATTACGTAGCTCAGACTGGCTATCCTTTTGCCTCAGCAACCTTCAGTGCTAGCTTTTCTTTCTGTTTGCAAGCGGACACAAACACAGCTAGATTTGTCCTTGGGTATTGTAGACTCTCGGTGTTTGCAACTACAAGTTGCTTTCATATTTCCCTCCTTCTGCTTGGCATATTCTCTGAGGAGTAGTTTGCTTTCACGAAGAGTTACACAGCACTGATTCTTCTCTGACTCTAAAATGCTTCCCAAAGACATTGGTCTATTATTTTCAACCTAAGTGTGGTCAAGTTATTTCCAACATAAAGCAGTTTTTATTTTTTTTAATGTTTATCTTATGTTTGCATTTAAAAAAATTTTTAAGTAAATTATATTTATTCACTTATACATTTATTTATGTGTATATAGGGAGTATTGGGGGCACACAGACCATGTCAAGCCTGTGGAAGTTGTGCAGCTTCGGGACTTTGGGTCTCTTTTCACCATGTGAAGCTCAGGGACTGAATTCAGATTGTTTTGTTGGTAGCAGGTGCCTTTATGCACTAAGCCACCTTACCAGCTCCTGCTTGTGTTTTTACGGTATTTTATATATCTGTTCCTTTATATATCAGTGGGTAGAAGCACTGCTGTCTGCTATTTTCTTTATGTTTCTTTCCATTTCTTCAGTCTTGCCTCTTCCCCTCTTCCATATCGAGCACTTTGAATTCAATGGAATCCTTTTCTATTTCTAACATAGTTGTATTTCTTAAATTATTTGCTTTTATGTTGTGTAAATATTGCCCTTAAGATTTAAATGCTATTTTATATACTAGACATCCTATAACTATTGCTGCTTTCAGAGTTTACCACTTAAAAGACATCTTTCTAATTGTTCCCCTTCCATTTGCTTTTGCCTTACTAAACATGTCATCAGTGGAGTTAAAATGTCCTGCTATTCCTTCTGCAACTTTTCTCCTTGTGATTGGAACCTTCTAGCATGAATGTGTATTCATGAAAATTTTTGGATTCAGATTATTACATGTTTCAATATCTTGTATGATTATATTTAAGAACTATCTTAATTTCTTATTTTTTGTTTGTTTGTTTTCTAGTCAGGGTTTCTCTCTACAGCCTTGGCTGTCCTCAAACTCATTCTGTAAACCAGCCTGGCCTGAACTCAGAGATTCACCTGCCCCTGCTTTCCAAGAGCTGGGATTAAAGGTGTGCACCACCACTGCCCGGCTTTCTTGTGGTCTATTCTTGGAAGCAGACTCATCAGGAACCAAGGTCAGGTTCTCAGCCCCACAGTTCCTTCATCTTCTGCACTGATACAGATAATTGTTCAAAGATTTACATGGCATGTACTTTGTGTGAGACCTTTTGAATGCTGAGGAAGATTGTGAGGCTAGCTGGATCTTTCTGCCTTGCTGCTGGATGGAGGACCACAGAGATGCCTGATCATGTTCATTATATGAGCTCATTTCAGTCTTCAGTCTTCAGTCATTAATAAGTTGACTTCCTCAGACACAAAAGAAGCCAAAGAACTATTTCTTGAAAACTCTAGCAAGTTGCTAAAATTAAAAAAAAAATATTTCTTTCCTTTCCCTCACTTTATTTAGCACAAGTCTTATCTTATTTTGTGATCTTTAAAACAACAAGTACTGGCTGGAGAGAAAGGGGGCAATAAAGAGACTTAATGAAAATAATTATCTCTTTGTTGAAATGTCTGGTGGGGTATGAAATTTTCCTTCATGGTATGATGTTGCTGAGAACTAGATACACAGACAAGTAGCATATTTCCCAGCATTCTTTGCCTGTAGAGCAACCTGTATGATTGAACTCTGTCCAAAGGCACTGGGTGAATTGTGTATCCCTCACACTGCCTTTCCCTTCTCTTTCCAATGGATACCATCATCTAAGGCTGTTCTGAGACCCCAAATTAATATACAACTTAAGTCCTGTGCTACCACTTGAAGTTAAAATCACCTAGCTAGGAGTGGAACACTTTGGACTGTGATGTGAGGGGAAAAAAACCTTTTATTTTGTCTCATGGTAAGATGACTCTCTAGCAGTTAGCTAGCATCAACTTTGCAAAGACATGTTCATCCTGTAAATAATAAGGTAGCTAGAAAATGCATGGCTTAGCAACATTCGTGGGAACCCTTTCCCCACTCCAGTGACAACGGTGTGGAATTTGTGAGCCTCTTCATGGCTCTTCATTATCTGAGCAGTGTTTTAAAAGCCCTCAGCATTTGCGGATGATCAATCTAAAAATCAATCAGTTTATAACAGATTAACAGCAACTCCTTTCAAAATTGAAAGGAATCGGAGACATTTCCAAGTTCTGCAAGGCAAACCATCTTGTGGTCATTGGTCAGCTCACTAAGAGGGACCGGCAGTGTACCTATGAACAAAATGGGAAACCTGTCTCTAATTAAAATTCACAGTAAAGAGCCCTAATTTAAGGTCATCTAGCTATCTAGACTGAAATGCCTCAGAGAGAAAATTTTTATGAAGACCTTTCAGTGACAGGTAAATTCTATTGTTTTTTTTTTCTTCTGTGATCCCAACCCATGGTCTCCACAAATTACAAACTTTATCAACATAATGTTCAGGGTCTTTGCTCCCAACACCGTGCCCACTAGCAAACAGGAACAGTCTTTCCAGATGCATCATAAGTGGGAGGCTCCTTTCCACCACCCACTCTGTGTGGCTGGAAAAGTCATAAACCGTCCTTGGATGCTGCAACTCGATCTTTCAATCTGCCATCACTGACGACAATTTTCTGCCCGATTGAGAGCATAATGTCTGAAAAAAAAATTTCAGAGCCAGCCTTGGACAAGCTCGGCGGTGGGTCACATCTGCCTTATTACCAATAAAAATGATGTATTGTAGAACAGCAAATTACTCCGAAAAACAATTCCCAGCCATCACCTTTGCTGTGGAGTGTGAAACAGAGCTACTCCCTTTCCTGAATGCCAGGAGGGTTACCGAGGAGAAATGACCTATTGACAGCTACCCGATGGGAAATGTCCCCCCTCACACAGATATATGATGCTAAACTTCACTGCACTTAGTAAAATAGAACCATCAGGCAGGTGTGTGCAGAGCCCAGAAGAATACAAACAAACCCACCACTATGGAGGGGAACAAGCTGAAGAGCGCACTGGGGGTGGGGGTGGGGCGCAGTTCACCCAACAAAGGTTGCTCAAGAACCCTAGGTCAGCCATTGTTAGTCTTGACCAATATGGCTGAGGACTAATTTGAAAGATCGTAATGAAGACAGATTTGGGACCAAATAATCCTTAAACACAGCAGAATATTTCACTGCCCAAACATTGCCAGAGCAAAAACAAAGTGACTTAGTCAACGTAAACACTTCTACAGTTTTCTTCTTCTTCTGACTTGGACAGGGCTCGGAATCATCCGTAAATGACATAAGCATGGGTAACTTCGTTTGGTTGGGTAAAGGCCTCATTGAGACATTCAGGAGCTACTGGTTCAAACAACTGAGATAAAAGATCCTTAATCTTATTGCCAAGAGTGAATTAGAACATCTGCATTGTACCCCTCCCCTTGTTTCAGACCTCTCTCTCTCTCTCTCTCTCTCTCTCTCTCTCTCTCTCTCTCTGTGTGTGTGTGTGTGTGTGTGTGTGGAGGGGCATATATACATCTCTGTGCACACATTGTGTGCAGAAGGGAACATATTCTTCCCTAACCCTTGGAATGCACTGTTAGGTGTCTGCTGAGAAACAGCTTCACATAACTAACAGGATGCTGGCCCTTTAACTTTTAACACACTTCCCCAATTAAGCATTGCCGGCTCCAGACTTTAACAGCTGCCCACAGCTGTTGAAAAGTGATTTATCATTGTCAAAGTTTGTGACCAAAGCATTAAAAGATTTTCTTTTCTTTATGTTTGGCAGGCTGACTTTCATCTGCATAGCCATCCATTCTCTTTAAGGCTTTTTATTCACAGTCGCAATAAAAAAATGAAAGAAAAATATTTTACTGAATTATTTTGAATTTTATTTCCCTCACACAGAATGATCTAATGATTTGTGAGAATCTTTTGTATAAGAGAACATTACTCTGAAAAATATTTGTTTTGTTTTATGGAGAAAAGTATAGAGTTTTGTTCAAAAGCCTTTTGATAGAAACCTGATTTTCATGCATAGGAAATTCTTTTAAATTCTAAAAATGTTCAAAGAAATCTAAAACCATTTCCCTGCTTGAATAAGAAAAAAAATCTCCCCCCTTTAAACTGATGTTAAAAAAGACTTCCACATCAAATATCTAGTGTTTTCATAGTGTCATACTTTGCTTTGAAAGGAAGCCTTATTACCTCCGAGCTAAGTGGGGGAACCCTGGGAGTACCTATAGCTGGCTTCCACTTTTTATCCTTGGTCCACTGATCTCGGAGGAACAGTTGAATGGAGGCGTTCTGTTTTTCACTCTTACCTTCTACTCTCCTTCCTTCCTTCCTCTAACTACTTAAAGTTACTGAGAATCAGATACTATCTGAGCTTGTTGTTCATCTGTTTCATCAACAAACTCAAGTGCCATTTGTGTGTGTTTCTATGTGTATGGGTCCATGTGTCTGGATGTGTTTCCTTCTCTCTCTCTCTTTCGTGTGTGTGTGTGTGTGTGTGTTTGACTGTGGAGTGAAACTAGGGCTTGGGCTCCCCAGTCTTTTTTTTCTTTCTTTTTTTTTCTTTTTTCCTTTCTCTCCCTTCCTTCCTTCCTTCCTTCCTTCCTTCCTTCCTTCCTTCCTTCCTTCCTTCCTTTCTTTCTTTCTTTCTTTCTTTCTTTCTTTCTTTTTTAGATAGTATCTCACTAAGTTGCTCATTGTGACCTTGAAGTCATTCTCTAGTGCAAGCAGGCTTGAATTCACCATCTCCCTCCCTCAGCCTCTTGAATATCTCAGCCTTCAGGCCTATATCATCAGGCCTAGCACAACAAATATTTCTTGAATACATACTGTATGTAGGTATGCCTTATTGGTGGCTACAAAGCAGATGTGCAACCTGGGGCATGTCCTGCCTTCGAGAAGTTCTGTTCTACATGTCAGTCAACACATAAGTCCTTTATCCTTTGAACAGACTTAACAAGTCATGTCTAGTCTTTGTCACATGGCCAACATAACCTTTTACTACTAAACCAATATTTTAGTGTTTACTTTCTCAAGGTTCTGTGGAATAAAATGTTCAAATTTTACTCTGGAAGAGAATCTGAAATCCATGTTGATTCCCACCCAGTCTTAGCACAGAGACTCTTTACATGCGTTTCAGTGGGTTCTTCATTCTGCCTGCTTTCGTCATGGTAAATAAGATTCACAGGCTGCAGTGAACGAGATTGCAGGATGTTTAAGATGGACTAGTTACCTTTAATCAAGATGTTTTCCTTTTTCCTGCCTCTCTAATTCTCCACCCTGCCCTATCCCCAAATATGGGGAATCTTGTGTGGATCTCCCAGAAACAAACGAATCATAGAAAAAGGTAAATTTCCATAGAAAGCCCTTATGGTGCAGGCCATTGGGCTATGGACAAGGTAGAGACAGGAAGGAAAATGAAGTGTTTGTCATCAAGTACTGCAAATACGATCTGACCACTAAACTTAACGACTACATACAGCTTACCTTTAGTGACCATTGCCTTTACACTAGCCGCTGTCCTCTCAAAGATAAGAGGAGTGAGGGCTGGCTAACCTCCAGTTTGCTTCCCTGTCTCTGACCTATCCTCCATTTGCTTGCTGCTCTGAAAAACACACACTCGGCCTTTGCAGCATTTTGGCTGTAGATCTGTCCTCCTAAAGATAGTAATTTTTCTCTAGTAGCAGCTTCCTGTTTTAACGACACTCCCTGGAGTGTCAGTACCCTTAATGTAGCCATGACCGGGTACCAGAAGATGCTAGCTGCACTTTCCACCCTAATCATCACCTGTAAACGTTTTGGAAAACAAAAGGTTCAACAACAAAGGTGGGAAGAACTCTAATTTTAACTCTCCCTTTCCCTTGTAGTAGGGTCCGTACTCCTGGTGTTGACTTTACGTGGGCTGTGTGGGCAAAGAGAAGCACCCGAATTCATCAGGAAGTAGAGAACTAGAACAGAGATCGTGATACATGTGATGGCGCCACTAGACATCTGCTGGCTTCACAGGCTAATGTGAAACATGTCACTCCTTCTTCTGTGAAGAGATGAGACATCCAGGTAATGCTTTTCTTTGTATACCACCTGACAGGTTAGATACCGACTATGGATGGATATGAGGACTGGTGGGCCAGGCAGGGTGGATAAGAAAGGATTTCATTAATTTGTCTGTTAGGTTCTTATTTTTTCAAGTTCAAGAGAGATTTCAGTTAAAAGTATGAGGTGGATTTTTGTGTCTGTTGTGTTGTACTTATTTTTTAAAGATGACTATTTAAAATGCCACAGGAAATATGATTTTACCAATTTAACATTAGGGAGCCGTTGCAATATATCAAACTGTTTCCCCTTTTTGAGAGGAAAAAGAAGAAGGAGATTAGAAAATGAAGAGCCCCTGAGGCAACATCTCTTAAGAAAAAGGCATCTTGAGATATTCGGCTATATGTTTCTGACATCATGAATTTGTGAGCTAATGCTCATAGTGTCTTTGGTAGATATCAGTTCCGCTGCCGAGTCTCATCTCAGAGGAAGAAAGTGGTTGCAATTCAACCCTTAAAAGGTTTTTTTTTTCTTCCACATTTGTTTTTCTAACATCTTACTTCCTTTGAGTAACTCTCTAAAGCCAAAACTTCCAGTATAATTGAAGAAAAATATGTGCAGGAAAAGGGATTTTTATGGATAAAACATTATTTTCTAAAGAAGACCACTCAAAACCATCCTAAGATAGTAAGGCTCGCTATCCAAGAAGAGACGTGGAAAATAAACTCCAAGGTCTCTAATTACCTGCCGAAGAGAGCATTTGGTCTGGGTGAGGTTGGCAGGTAGATGGGAGCCTGCCCTGTGCGTGTTGAAGTGTTCTGCAAATGTGGGGGCTCCTGCTGCTGCAAACCCCGGGAGGCAAGGTGCATGTGCTTAGAGAGCAAAGGAAGTGCTAGACTCTCTGTGAGAGTGTGGTCAGATCATGAGCTTCGTGCACAGAGCGGGAAATCCTGGAACCATGCCAGGTGACATAAGGGAACAGAGTCACTTAGGAAGTTCAAGGAAAGTCTCCGGTGATTAACTGTGCTGATGTTATTCTCTGAGTCCAAAGCAAAACAAAGCTGTTGGGGTGGAAAACACTTCCCAGGGGAAGTAGGAAGAGGTCTGTTATAAAAGACACGGAAACATTAATTCAAGAATAAGGGCTTTCTCCACGTACCTCAACTCCGCTTGATTGATTTGAGGGCTGTCCTCATTTCATTTCTACTGTTTAATTAAACACCCTGACCAAAGCAACCTAAGTAGGGGGGACTATTTTAGTTTACAATTCCTGGAGACAGCAGCGAGTCACAGTGGTCAGAGCTCAGACAGCCGCATACATCACTTCTGCAGTAAGGAGCAAGGAGAGTATATGTGCCTTTCTTGCCCGCTTTCAGATAGCTTCCTCTACTCTTACAAGGTTCAGGCCCTAGCCATTAAAGAGTGCTGCTCAAGGTGAGCCAGAATGATTGGCAGTCAAGACGAGCCCATGGACATGTGCAAACACCAGCAAGATCTAGGTAATTCCCCTGCCGAGATTCTCTTTTTGGAAGACTCTATGCTGTGGTAAGTTGGCATTTAAAACTGATTATCACGGCTAGTGAAAGACTGGGTTAAGAAGGCGTCTGAAATTGTACCTCAGCTACCTCAGCTCATCAACAGAGATCCGTGGTTGATTAGTGATGTCTGCCTTGAGAAGAGGAAGAAAGGATACGAGCAATAGAATAAGAATAACTGACATAAGGAAAGACTGCAGCCAAATGACAAGGGATCCATTTTGATGTCTTTCCAAAAGTTATTTATTGCTATGAAGTAACTAACTGTGGTGGTGTGAAGAATGGTGAGAATCGTGAGAACCTGATCTGACTGTAGATTAGTCCAAGTCGGTGATTGCACAAAATGTAAAAGGTGCTAAAAGCAGCAGATAACTTTTCTCTACACAAGAAGTGGGTCTTTGACCATCATTGCCCATGTGTCCCTAGAGAGCTATATTTTTCCGCTAAGCTGTTCACACCCATCCCAAGAGATCAACTGCTATGCACTAATATATATGTAGTGCGTATGTATGTATATGTAGGTTATATATATATGTACACACACATATATATATGTGTATACACACACACTCACACACACACACACATATATATATATATATATATCTGCTTCAGGTCAAGTTCATCCAATGGGAGGTGCCAACAGATTGGTCATAGTGGGCTTTTGGTCACTAAAGCTTACCTCTCTTGTTTGAGTGCTCATCTCTACAGTTAACTACTCTCTTGGCCCTGGTGAACCCCTTGCTTTTCCCATAATGCCTCCCACTGCAGCAAGCTATTGGCAAGGTTTTTCTCTACTGTGCCTGTTAGTCTCCTACATCTTACAGCTCTTTTATTACAGACTCGTGAACGACCTTCAGCAATGTTACATCATCTTCCCTCAGAACCGATACAAAGGCCCAGGGTTCCTACCCTCTACCATCTGGGATACAGTACTAAGAGACAGCCCACCAGTGACCTATATGGCTCCCGCCCACCCTCAATTCCCATACAGGGATTCGTAAGCTCCCCCCCTCAACACAGTTCCCATACAGGGGTTCCTTCTAGGACAAGCAATGTCATGCCAGAGAAACGCAGAGAACTAGGAAAGTTAAGTTTCAGCACCCTCTACCTTTCTTTGAGATGACGCTTTCCACTCTAACCCCCACACACGAACTAGCAGTCCCTTAAAATTGGGATCTGTCCCAGCATGAAAGGATTAGGAGTGTTTGCAATAAAACTCCTTCTGTTAGACTGGTAAAGTCTGGATTTCTGGCAAAGTCAATCTTGAAGGAGAAAAAAATGTATATATTATATGTAATATATATGATAAAAGCATTAAATACAGCATAACATAACTTACTGACTGAATACTATTCTTGTCCCATAATTAGCCGGGCTCAAACTTGAGCCCAAAGAAGTAATAATGTGCACATTCTAAAGGGAGATTCAAGTAATGAAATGAAAACACCCTCGCTCCTGGGGTCAGCCAGCAGAGGGAAGGGCGAGGAGAAACAGCACAGTAATATCTCCTGCTAATCACTTCGTTCCATTTGCAGGGCGGTGAAGCAGCGGCAAGCTAGGATTTGCTCCCTGGAGGACACACAGAGTCTTGCTGTTTCGTGTAACTACAAGGAAACTTTCAGCAGCTCGTGTGATTTTTGTCAGTTTTCCTACATTTCATGTCTCACAGCCATCGTTGCGATAGCCAAGATAGGAAATTTGTGTTCGTTGGCTACATATACGTAGAGTTGTCCAAAATCCAACCAGCCCTGGGAACGAACGTCTCCCTGCTTCTTCATTCCTTGTGGTTTGCTTGTTGGTGAAAGTGGCCGTTTGAGTTCAGATGATTTTATCACTGTGGCTCTGTTCCTCGGTTCTTAGACTTTCGGTTTGATCAGCTTTGGCTGTGGTAAGAATAGTTATGGGTAGTACTACCTATTCATATTAGGGGGCGTGCTTCTGAGTTTCGTCTCATTTTGTGATCTTGAAGCCATTGGTGATGATGGATAAGATCCATTAAATTAACCAATGTTTCTAACAAGTGGTGATATTCTAATTTTATGGCTGGCTTTTCATTCATTTGGGCCAAAGTTCTGAGAAATGAAATTTCTCCTAATGCACCTTTTGGTTTCCTGGAAGATTGTCTTGGTTGTTAACTGAGTCAGCCCACTGTGAACAACACCATTTCAGAACTGGACACTGAACGGTGTTAAGAGTGAGGGGAGCCAGCTAAATGCAGTCAAGCATAAGTATGTTCTCTCAGCATCCTTAACCACAGATGCGATGAGACCAGAGTCTCCAAAGATGCTCTGTGTGCTCATTTTGTGCTTTTATGTATCAGTACAGAGAAGAAATTTCTTTTCTAGCACCCTCCAAATACGGCCCATGAAGGGATTTTCCATTTCTTCCTCATAGAGAAATGAATAAATTTCTCTATGTTTTAGCTAAACTGCTTTATTGATATTCAGATCATTTGTGGCTGGGCATCCGACACCCTCTTTAATCTCTTGAGGCTGGTGTACATTACCTAATACAAGTATTCTTTTCTCTTTGTGAGCTTCTCTGAGTGATGTCTCTTAGTGAACAATGGCATTCTTGCTCCTAGACAATGCATATTGGTTACTTTATGCTTTGACATCCGTAGTATTATACAATCTGCAGGAGTTTGAGCAACTAAACTATTCAAAATTATCTTTAAGAAAAGATGCAAGGAAAAAGCAAGAAGGCCATTTTAGTGTAGTTTGATTACATACCAGTGAATGTCACTCTTTAATATTTTCTTTTCATACACAGTTTCATAACGGATGTGACTCAGATCAAGGCTGCAGTGAAAATGTAACTGCCCTCTCTCCTCCTTCTTCACTCCCATGTGTGTCAAGACTTTATAATACACTGTTTGGTGCACAGCAAGTGGTTAATAAGGGTCAGTATTTAATTATTATTACTGAAATTCACATCTTATATTTTTACATCCAAAAAGTAAAGAAAAAATGAAATGAATTCAAACTACAGAGAGTATTCTAGAAATTTGGTCCCTAAAAGTCCTGAAGAGACTTGTAGGCACCTGCCTCCACTCCTGCACAGTTAAAGAGATCTGGAAATTTTATTTCCTGCAAGTCCTTTCTCTGCCCTAAAATGGCCTGACACAAAACTAAAGCAGTAGAAGAAAACAGGAAGTGATGGTGCCCGTTCCCTTGCAAGCGGAAGCAGGGCTGCCATTGAGGGAGAGAGAATGGCCGAGGGAACGTTCCCCAAGTTCTTCAACTCCACAGTGTGTCTCTCTGTGCTGAGCTTTCTCCTAATCTTTACACTTCCAGCCTTCTGAACAAAGGCCTTCAATGCCCAGACCTAATTCTTCAGCTCTGGGAAATCTAGAGTGTTGCCTGCTTCCTTGGTTGTATTCTGGCTCCTTTCTCAGCACCCCACATGGCAGCATAGGGAGAAACAGCTTAAGCTCTTCTCCCCTGAAGATGTATTCTCTCCTTTCCTCGGTTCATACCAAACACCAGAAAGGGAGGCAAACACATTACAATCAACGGGGCAGCGGATTGGGTGAGTTCAAACCACCCGATCCTCTCTGCTCTAGCTTTCAGATACAGACCAACACTTGGGGAGCCTGGGTAGGAGGTAATGGGAAAAAGAAAAAGTGCACAGTCACCCCAAATTTTCTTCCTTAATGTTACAACTTTATAATGAACTATTTGAATAGACGTTGAGAATGGCTATTTTTCATCCCAGAATGATGCAATGGCTTAGGGATATGTCTGCTAAGGGTGTCTAGCGATCTGGTTATGTAAAGGCATAAAACTCATCAGAATCGTGGACACTTCATTTTGGGAGAACAAAAACAATTGTAAAATAGAGATATGGAGCAGACCACGGATTTAAATACTTAAAAAAGATAGGGCATACGTATTAGAAGTAGATATGAGTAGATTTCTTTAGGACCCAGTAATGAGAAAGTAATAAAAATGAAAATTTTATGGAAAGACCGAATAAAAACTGGGATGACAAACTGAAAAAATGCGTGCATCTTATGTTCAAGCCAAATAAGATATAAACAGTTTTTAAATAAAGAAAATTTTTCCTTAAAAAATTCCATACAATATATTTTGATCATGTTTCTCCCTCCCCCAGTGCCTTCTAGAACTTCCCCACCTTGCAATCCACCCAACTTTGTGCTCTCTCTCTCTCTCTTAGAATAAAACAATCTTATAGAAAACTAGCTAAAAATGTAAGTAGCACAGTAAATTTCTAGAAAAAGTTGTAACTGTAGTTTGGCCACACGAAAAGATGCTCAAACTTGCCCAGGATGAGTGAAAGGGGAATTAAATTGTTCTTGGTTACTTTTTCTTAGCAGTGGACTCTGTAGGAGAGACTACAGGGCCATAAGCAACGTTTATACGGTCGGTATTTTCTTAGCTGTCTAAGGCTTAGGCCCCTTTATCTGAAACACCTACATGGACCAAGACAGGACTGGACATGAGCAAGAAAGCATGACAGCATGACTGAATACATCAATAACAACAATGAACATGTCAAATTGGCTAAAATCCTCAGGTTATTTTAGCTACTTAAATAACACAATACTTGCTCATTGATTGGCTATTGAGTAAATCAAGACAAATTGTCCTCTCTTGCCTTAAAAGTGTTGACTTCTTGCATAGTATCAAGGATTTTTCTGAAGATTGGCCTTAGGATGCAGGGTTCTAATTACCCAGCTTTATTAACCATGCACCCAGTATTGTCTATTTTTTATGATATTTATTTTACATGGTGACACTGGCAGAAAATCGCTCCAGAAAAGCCAGGATTCAAGAAATATTGATCTGCTTCCAGTGGTCTCTGAGACTCCTTCCACCCCTCTGAAGATACAGCAGACTCCATCTCCCTGACATCAGGTAACTTTCATACTGATAGATAGGACTCAGTCTTATAGTCAAGAACATGCATGTGGTTAGAGGCAAAGTGGTCCCTTAGAGTAAACAGACGCCAAAGATGCTGGATGTCAGGTGTGCATGCCACGAAGAGATGTTCAGGGAAAAGATGGATGTGAAAGGGAAGTATGGTCAATGTCATTTTTTGAAAGCTATTTCATGTTATTAAATCAAACCTTGGTATAAACACTAAAGAGTATTAACATGCATTTCAAATGTTCGTCTCCCCCACTTTTATTTGATTCAATTTTATATTGAACAAAATATGGGTTATTCAGCTCATCATCCTAAAGCTTAAGCAAACATTAATGACTCCTCCACCTTACAGGAAGCTGTGTTTAGCAACATATGACTTGAGCACACTGACTCTTCCACCCTTTGGGAACTGGTTTTGATACTCATCCAAACTTACTCACAAAAAAAACTAATTTTGACTGGAATGTAACACATATAATGAGATTCCACTTATGGAACCCTGCCTGGCACTCCCAATAGACTAAACTTTATCAGATTTAATGACCCCCTCCTTTTTCAACTTGAGAACAAAATATGCATAACTTGTGAGCCCGGGATTCAAAAGTGTACAAAGCTACCAGTTTGATCCCACCCCACCAAGACTGTTTTCTAACACATGGGATGCTTGTTGGGTGTACCAATTCTGATATCTGCATCTCAAGGTAGAGCCATCTCCTGGCCCTGGGGTCTCATAAACATTCCAGAAGTTCACACTGGACACAGTGTCATTGCGGCCCCGTTATCCTGGGTCAGTCATCATGTTTATTTCACGGAGCTCCTGTGTGCTGTTTGTTAACTCATCAGTTCTGTGGTTTCTCCACATTCTGCTCCTTGCTATACATACCGGAATAATGGTGCCTGGTGGCATTGTAGGCAGGAGGGAAAAGACTTGTCACACGCAGGCTTCTGACTTTCTGATAATGGTCCCAGAAAGAATTTCTTTTACATGACACACTGTTGTCCTGCCACTCAAGGCTGAAGGGTAAATGTCTGCCTTCCAGAAGCCCTGTGCTGTACCTAGCATGAGTGTTACACACACACAGAGAGACACACACACACCTGCTTTTCAGAAGACCTGTGCTATTCTTAGCATGAGTGTTACACACACACACACACCTGCCTTCCAGAAACTCTGTGTTATACTTAGCATGAGTGTTACACACACACACACACACACACCCCACATCTGCTTTCCAGAAACCCTGTGTTATAATTAGTGTGTGTTATACACACATACTTGAATACAGGGCTCTTTGAAGATCTTTGCAGCACATAGTTTGACATACCAATCTGAAATATTGGTAACAATGAAACTCGCAATTCACTTTTAACAATTCTACATTTGTATTTATCATTTTGATCTTACTCTTAGATTGCCTTGTGTTGTGTTTGCTACTTATTTTAGCTTTGGAATTTATTTTAAATTCCTTTTGGTGGGGCTGAGTTTCTTTGGTTGTTGTTGTTTGCTTGCTTGTTTTGCTTTGTTTTCAAAGACAGAGTTTCTCTGTGTAGCTTTGATTGTCCTGAAACTCTCTTTTAGGCCCAGGCTAGCCTCAACTCACAAAGATCTACCTGCCTCTGTCTCCAAAGTTCTGGAATTAAAGGCAGGTGCCACCACAGACCAGCGGACTCTGTAGATCTCTTTTGCCCTGGAGTCAAATACTTAGGCCATTGAGGACTAAGGTTAGGTCTACTTTTCTTATTGTTCCTCTTTAACAGCCGACTCCAAACACCAATACATTGCTCTGTACATTTCTATTGTTAAAAAGAAACAGTGATTATTACGTGTAAAGCCATCATTTTTACCAGTAACAATTATCAACTAACAAACCATCTGCTGAACTAGGTGGCTTGTAGCCAATGTCTTTTATAATTCTCAGTAAGCCTTATGAGGGATTCTACCAAGTATAATTTGCAACAAAATAATTCAAACCTCAAAAAAAAAGTCATACAGCCACCAGTACAGTACAGGAGAAGTCCTGATTAATTAAATAATTATTAATTAATTATAATTATATTTATATAATTTATATTATAATATAAATATAATTAATTAATAATATTAATAAATAATAATTAATTAAATAAACAAGGGTCCTGAATCTCGCAGACAGTACATTCACTTGCCGGGATACAGTCAGGAGCTGCTTCATACTGGAATCTACTGAGCTCCAGATACAGCATAGAATACATAGAAATAGCAAAGCTAGCTCCGTAGATGATGGGAGGATAGCCCCAGAAAGGGTTAAAGCACTTTCCAAATTTGTCTGACCTATAGCCAGAAAGTTGCTTTGACTTGTGCAAATCTGTCCCAAATCTTGAAAGAACTTACTCCAGATCTGTCCCGAAGGGCCCCATTGATCACCCACGCCTTCCTCTTCCTTCTTATCTCACGGCTTGGTGATTTTTATGGCATGTTTTTCTTATTTCCCATGAAACATTTATGAGATCCTGCCACTTTAAAATGTTGTTCTAATTCCAGAAGGCCAATGTAGATCTGTTAAAGGGAATGCTTATTTCATTAGACCAATGTCTCAGATACGTAAATGTCAAAACGGCTGGAGCTCTGGTGCGGAAAAATGTTGGGCATTAGGGGGAAATTACCTTAAGAATTGTAATATCTCCAGCCCATAAAATTCAATCGGAAAATCTTATGAAAAGTGTCGTTCTTGTAAAAGTTTTCAGAAACTTGACTATGACTGGAAATACCGCAGAATAATTAGAATGAAATCAATTTCAGTCTTCATGAGCTTCACTAGAAAATATAACACACAATCCTACAATGGTTAAGAAAAAAGTATTGCGACCTCACAAGCATTTCAGAAAGCCCTAAGAGAAATGTACATTGTTGGAAAAAATGATCCCATTTTCACAAGAATTCTTTTTCAATCCCTATCACTGTGATCAGACTTTCAAGACCAAGAGACTCTTTACCAATATTACAAATATGTCTTTCTAAACAAATGAGCAATCACTACTTATACTCCATGAGCTAGGGTCCAAGACCAAGTCCAAAGTGCAATGGTAACACCAGCATACCCTAAGGTCAAGTTGCAGCTGCATGCTTCTGCTGCCCTGAAATCTGCTGTACCTTCCCCACCATGGTAAACTGTGACTTCAGCTGTGAGTCAGATAAGCCCCTCTCCCCTCAAGAAATAAGTTTTCTACTGGACATTTTGTTAGAGCACAAAGAGAGTACTATACACAGCAACGGAGTATAGAAGCACAGCGTGGTCCAGCTGTGAAAGCTGCGCCTCAGCCTTGGGGCATGGTGACATGGCTAAGCCAGAGCGATGCCACGGGAGCTGGAGAGGTGTCAACTGGCCCTGAGCTGGTTCTTGCCAAATAGAGAAGGCAACTCTCTATCTCCTTCCTCTTTCTCGTCTGCTGTCAGCAAAGTGAGACAGCCTTACTCAGTCACATGAAGATACATATGCCCTGGGAGGTCAGAGCCACAAGCTGGATGGGTCCATGGATCCCTGAACGACTTTATAGACAATGTGCATTTTCATCTTATTAAATAAGAGGATGAACAAAAGTCTACTATATTCAAACCATTGCATTTGCACAATATCTTAGCATTCATCACATATAATGCAGTAGGCCTTTAATAATATATATATATATTATATATAATGGGTTACTGGATATACAAATTAAAGAATGAGTTTAAGACCAGATCAAATAGTCACAAGACCTGCACAGGTTCAAACCAGATGGTGTCTCAGCACAGAAATGGAGAGATGGACAGGGGGTCCCAGTCCTACCCAAGAAGCTAGTTTAGACCTATAACTGCTTGCAAAGGGAAAATCAGCTTTCTTCGATGGGATGCCATCAGTTATATCGATTCCACTCTAGGGCAGGCTTTGTGCTTAGGAGAAGTTGGATAACACAAAAGGAACTCCCATGGTCTTTTTGTTGTTGTTGTTGTTTTATGTGTATGTGTGTTGTTTTTGTTGTTTGGGCATTTTTTGTTTTACTGCTCTGTTTTGGGTTTGCTTTTATTGATTTTTGTTTTGTGGATTTTTTTTGTTTATTGGTTTCTTTCTTTTGAGAGAGAGAGAATGCAAAGTTGGGTGGGTAGGGAGGAGGGGAAAGACCTGGGAGGAACTGACAGAGAGAAAAGATAATCAAAATAAATTGTTTGAAGCAAAAAACTCTTAAATTAATAAATAAAATAATTTCTTAAAAAAATGAAAATTGGAGATAGCTAGGAGTCCATGGAAATCCATGTTCTGAGTTAGAAACACATTTCTACATCAAACAAAAGACTTGATATTTATCCATATAGCTTAGTGGCTGAGATGTAAGGTGATTATCATACAAATAAGGAAGAGGAGGAGCAGGAAAAAGCAAGAAATGACCCTAGATTTAAAAGCTGAGGGAGACAAGACTTTCTGTAGAGGATGATAGGTGAGGTTGGGAAGGTTTAAAAGGAAGGAAGGTGAGGGGGTGATACAAGGAAGTGAGGGGTAATAAAGGTAACAGATTCAGAAGGAGGTGGTCCAAGAAACTCGGAGGTCTGTGCAATCATATTTCCAGAAGCCCACCAGTCATCTGAGGAAGAAGCAGGAAACCTCTGCGTAGTTCAAGAGATTTGCCGGGCTAGATGAGAAAACAATGGTGTGTTGGCAGGCAGAATGGAAGGGGCTTAGAAGGGGAGGATATTCACAAACATCAGTGGGGGTGCGGTGGGGGTCCCTAATTGATTTAGCAGGGCTTGAGGACAGGGACAAGGGTTAGGTGGAGGATCACAGTGGAGCAGGAGGAAAGAAGTGTGGGAGAAGCTGGATGGGGATGCAGGGAAATTATGAGAACAGGAAAGCCAGGAAGTAAGGAGGGAAGCCGAGGGAGTTTGGTCTCTGAAATTCCTTACTTCATCCACCCACAAGAACACGGCTTACGCCCCACAGTGTTCTATAACGTTCTTGGCAAACTGATACTGAACTAATGTCTAGCAGCACATAGCAGTTTGGTTGTGTATCATGGCAACAGTAAGATTTGTGGATGTTACCACCCTGCAGAGGGAAATCCAGACCAGGTCGATCAAACCTGCCCCTTTCACATTCCCCCGACACTGAGACAAAAGGCTTGTTTTAATATCTTCTCACTGACTGTGTTATCTTAGTGTTCAGTAATAATGAGAGATTTCATAGCTTTAGAGTCATTTATTTTTGAGGGCTTGTAAAATACAATCTCTTTAAGAGTCTGCTGCTTGTGTTCCTTTAATTCTAGGAGTTAGGGGACATTTGTCTCTGTAGCGCCACTTCCTCACCACTCTCTCCTTCCGTCTTCTCTTATTCCTCTGTATCCTCCTCTTCTCTTCAGCCTCTTGTCGTCTCTCCTTTTTACTGTGTCCTCCTCTCTCAGCTTCCCTCTCCTCAACTCTTCCTTCTCCTGACAAGCCTGATATTTCTTTATATCCTTTTGATAAGTACACTAACCACACATAGGACAAAGGACAGTATACAAATATTTTAACTGTAGGACATTGTTAATACTAAATAAGAAAACATTACGAAGGGGGTTGCGGACACTTAAACAGAGAATGTCCTTTTGGATGCCATATTTCCAAATTGTTTGTATTGTACATAACGTATACATGTTGTGAAAACAAAACAGAGAGATGATTCTTTAGTTTATACCAGTACTACAATAGAAATAATAGCAATGATAAATATTAATTTCAGTATATTCAGTGACACTAAGAACAAAATGTATGTCTCTGGGCCATTAGATGTTACTTGATGACTCATAACTTAGCCACTCAAGGAAATGGCTTTTGAAACCATGAAGTTGACTACAGTCTAAAGGTCAGTTAGAAAACTTATAATGACCCCAAAATTGCATCCATATGTTCTGGCACACATTTGTAATCCCAGCACTTGGTAAGCAGAGGCAAGAAGATCTTGACTTCAGGACCAATCTGGCGCTTATAATGAGACTATTTCTCAAAACAAACAAACAAACAAAAACTAAAACAGCGAAAAGAAAAAGCAAATGCCCACCTTCCATGTTTAAGTCCCTAGGTTCAGTTCCAACACCACGTGGAAAGATGCTGTGTCCCGTGGAGCAGGACTTGAACTCAAGACCCTATACGTTAACTTTCAGCAAAGTAGTGACTTTCTCTGTTTTACTGTTTGCATCTCTCTAAAAAGCAACTTACTTATTTGTATGCTGATAAAGCTACAGATTCACTAGAAAGACACTTTCTTAAATTTAGCATTTCATTTAGTCGTGCACCAGTAGAATCGTTCAGCAAACACTTTCTCAAGTGCTGTTAAGGGTCAGGTCCAGTGTTGCCAAAAGCACAACAGGAACAAAATATGAAGGACCATGTTAGTCACAGAAAACTAAAAACCTTTACCCAGAAGACAGTGGGGAGACAGGCACAGAGTGACCTATGGAGGAAGTGGTCTTGGTATCAGATTAACTGGGAGTCAGGCTTCTTCCCTTCCTGACTGCATATTCTCATGGCAGAAGATTTTGAAAATAAAGGTAGAATGTGAAAAATTGAGTGAGGCTAGCACTTTCTCCCTAGTTTTCCTGGGACAGGCCTGACTTCAGAAGCCCTGGCATGCTACTTCCAGAAGTGCTTTTCTTCTCACCAGACCATGTTCAACTGTCCCAATCAAACTCCTTCAAATTCCCAAGGATCAGAGAAAAATTGATCACCTTTAAGGCTCTTAAGGCAGAGACCACGTTTCCTTTCCATCAGAGGGTGAGAATGCATGGTAGGAACAGATTTGCCAACAGTGACAGACGGGTGGCAATCAAAAGGATAGGGACAGGAAAGGTCTTAGCATGGAAGAACTCATTCTTGGCTGCTAGTAAATTTCAGCCCTTCATGTGGAAAGCCCTGCTTGCACAGCCAGGGGTGAAGTGAAGAAATATCTCTCTCCTAATCACATATATGACTTTCTATGTCATATACGTTAAATCCGGTTCCATTAATTCTGTGAAGGAGTGGAATGGAAGTTGGATAGCATTGAGGTGTCCAGGTGAAGGAACTCACCCATCATGAGTTTGGTAAAATGATTTAGAGCCATGACTGAGATGACAAAACACAAAAAAGAGTTTAAAAGGAGAGAGAGAAGGTGAGATAGTCCCTTCAGATATAGCTCTCTGGATATGGAAGGCATAGTGTAATAATTAATGAGAGACAAAGGAAAAAGAGGACCTGCCTGGAGAACTGTGATCAAAGACGAGTAAATGGATATGGTAGGATCCCACCACGCAAGAGCTTAAGCAGGGCTTAACAAAACGTGTGCCCTCTACCTGACCTGACATCACCTGTTTTGTTAGTATTGTTTTATTGAAATACAGACAGGTCTATTTATTTGAATAGTGTCCTTGACTGTTGCAACGCAGAGTTAAGTATTCATATGGAAAACTTCACTGATGGCCAAGCTGTAAATATTCACCATTGGTCCTCTGTGGGAGATTCCAACCCTTTGGGTTAGAAGAGTCTCAGGACTCTAATACAAAGGTTCCACAGGACAACTGGATAAATTCATTAATGCTGTAAACTGGAGATATTGCAAGAAGTCCCAAAGTTCACAAAAATACTTTAGGAAGTCAGATGTAGATTTGACATAAAGACTGATATAGTTCAAAACATTAGCAAGGGGTAGGGGTTCAGATTCAAGTCATGACAACCCTAAGTCTGTGAACATGGTGAGATTGCTTAGCCTGGCCCTATGGTACAATGAGGTGCTTTTTGGTCCTCTTCCCCAAGGATTTCCCAGGCAAGGAGCGGGGCTATGCTGCTGTAGTATAATCCTTCTGTATTCTGTGAATATGTGCTGTATTCATTGGTTAATAAAGAAGCTGTTTTGGCCTACAGCAAGGTAGAATAAAGCCAGGTGGAAAAGCCAAACAGATATGGAGAGAAACAAGGGCACAGTCAGGGGATACCAGCCAGCCACCCATGAAGCAAGATACTAGAGGACCAGTAAAGCCATGCCCACATGGCATTACATAGACAAATAGCAATGGGTTAATTTAAATGTAAGAACTAGTTAGTAATAAGCCTGAGTTATAGGCCAAACAATTTGTAATTAATATAGGCTCTTGTGTGATTATTTGGGACTGAGCAGCTGGGACAAAAGAAAAGATCTGTCTCCATTTACACTATATAGATCTTGGGTAAGGAACATGAAGGAAGTGAAGGAAACTTAAAATTTCTTCAAAATCTCCTCTTAGTCCTTAAAATATTTTTAAAATAGAGGCCTGGGGAGATGACTCAGTGGGTAAGAGAACTTATTATGCCAGCATGAGGACATAGATTCAAATCTCCAGCATCCACTTTTAAAAACACCAGGATGTCCATGCTTGCTTGTAACCTCACCTAATACTGGTATGTCCAGGGAGCTCACTGACTGGCTAGCTTAGGGGAAATGGTCAGCTTCACGTCCTTCAAGATAGTGTGTCTTAAGGGGATGAGGGGGAAATGATGAGGGAAGATAGCAGACATCCGACTTTGGCATTAGTTAAAAGGACATTGTACTACTTCAAGGAGATAAAAATTACTACATAATTCTATAAAATGCATGTTATTCTATTTTCTTTTTTTTTTTTTTTGAGGTACTGGAAATCAAACCAAGGAACTCCTATATGATAGCTAAATACTGAACTATAACTCTTGCCCATGACTCATTATTTAGAAAAATAAAGACAGATTAGAACAGTGGGCCTGAACATAAATTGACAAGATCATTTTTATCAAAGTCAGAGAGGTCTATGGGTATTTCCAAGGCCTTGGCATTCAGTGGTGGATGGACTAAGTGTAGGGTAAAAGGATCAGACAAAGAAACACACCCTGATCTTGAAATGAGTCAGTGAAAGAAACATACCCTGACCTGAAACCAGAGCCAAAGTGTTCAAAAAAGATCAATAAAAGAAACATATTCTGGCCCTGAAACCAGAACCCCAAATCCCACATTCTTCTCCTGACCAACTGAACATGAAACCAATCAGTCCCTGAGCAGGAAAATTAACCAACCCCTGAGCATGAAGTCCAGCCAATCTCTTGTCAAAGCTCAGGGATTGAAATCTGACCAATTCCCACCCTAAGAATCTTCACCCTGGAAAAACTCTGCTACTAAGAAGCCCTATATAAGCCTTGTGCCTGTTCAGTTGGCAGCTGCCCTTTTCCACCTTTGTAGAGGAACCTCCTGGGTTCCTCCCTCCCAATAAATCTCTTGAAGGAGTTTTGAGTGAAGAACTTCTTTTCGTCCAAGAGGACCAGAAAAGGAATGGATGTTTCTGAATGCCAAGGTCAGGATGTGTTGCTGTCTTTAGACAGTCTACCACTGAAATAAACCTTGACCCATCCATATGGAAAGTGAAATCACATAATATTCCAAGATTCTGAGATTCTGCACCTGACCCTATGGCATAAAGTAAAGATGTAGTTTATCAAAGAAGTTTCTAGAGACAGAAAGGGTTTTCCAAAATGCTGGGCCTGAATTATTTTGACATAGAACATTCCATTACAAATAAGCTACCTTAGCTGCAAGTGAACATTACATTGAGTTCATATCCAAATTTCTCAGCTTCAAAACAAAGATAAGAAGCTTACTTGCCTGGCAAAGGCAAATTCTTTCTCCTGAATGGAAATCAAGATAGCTTGGCCTGAGCGCCATGGAGCTCCATACAAGTTCTGCAGAATGAATCTGCTATTGCATTATGAGTATCAGGTGATGTGGTTCACAGATATTTTCTATTAGACAGATACGATGCTAAGAGGAAGTCAGGGGCCAGTTATTCACAGCATAGAGATCCAGTCGCATAGACTTTGACAGCCCTCAGCTGGACGTCAGGCTCTGAGGAAGAAGCTTGCCAGGGCTTTACCACCGTACCTCCTCCTCCAAAGCAAATATCAGCCAGCCGAGTGGTACTAATGCAAGAATTCGGCAAGTACAGTTACTGTAAGAGATTGACCCTATATCTCTCTTTATGAGAATGGAATGCACACACACAGAGACAGACAGATAGACACACACACCAGTAGGTATTCTGGCTAACTTAATCCAGCCTTGTGCCAATCAGAGGGATTTTTTTAATTAAGAATTTTTAAAATACAGTCATTTCTCATTTTACATAGCTATTCCTGTTCTCACTGGGTCTTGAGGTGAACTGATTCCCAATTTTCTGAGAAACCGCCACACTGATCTTCAAAGTGGTTGTTTAAGTTTGCATTCCCACCAGCAATGGAAAAGTGTTCCCCTTACTCCACACCCTTTCCAGTATAAGCTATCTTTGGTGTTTTTGATCTTAGCCATTCTGACTGGTGGCAAGATGATATCTCAGAGTCGTTTTTATTTGTGTTTCACTGATGGTTAATGATGTTGAGCAATTCCTTAAGTTTCTTCCGGCTGTTCGCAATTTAAGAAAGTATTCTAGAAACTGCTTTGTCCACTTTTCTACTCCCTTCAACAGGAGATTTGGATACAAATTGTGGGGCTATAGCAAGAGTTTTTACCCACTATAATTAAAATAAAATTCTTTACGATAATTTTTATTTAGGAAAATGATTATCTATTTGAAAATGCTCAAGAAAGCTTCCTTTTCATGACTACAAGAAGTGAAAATCAGAAGAGTCCCTTTAAAAAGAAATCCTCTTCCGGGTTCAGCCTGGATACAGGATGAGGCAGTGGACTTACCTCAGAAGCAGTCCAGCCCCAGGAAAAATGAAGCCTTAGTTGTCAAGGATAAAGGGATTCTTCAGAAAGCACTACAGTGGTCTCCATGGATACTGAGCATCTATTAAGTACATAAATCACTTAACCTAACACGACACCTTAGCCACCCATGCAACTTGAAAGAATTTGACTCCGGTTTGATGTTTTAAGTGATTCGTAGCATAGAATTAAAATTTTGAGAGTGGCCCAATGGGAACATTGCTATCCCCACCCCACAACTAGTGAGAAGGTCTTATGGTGCTGCTAAGCTTTGAGCACACTCCCAAAGTTCACATTCTAGAAAATTAATCCTAACCCAACAGCATTGATTGGCAGGTGAGAACTTTAACAGCTGAGTCATAAAGGGTTGTATGGGCCCCATCCATATGAATGGATTATTTTTGACCTCCGTGGGAGTGAGTTACTCATCACCTCTCCTGATGAAAGGCTGAGTTCATCCAGGTTTCCAGTCTCTTGCTTTCTTCCCTTTGTGCTTTCCATCACAGGATGATGTGCCTGGCTAGATGTGGGAACTCAGGGCTCCCAGACTCCAGAATTACAAGAAATAAATCTATTGCTCGCTGCTTTGTCTTGAGCATTTTGTTACGGTAGCATAAAAACAGAAGACTAGTTCTTACTATGCTTGAGGCATACAACTCATGTATCTTGAAAAACAGGAATACATTTAGGAAAATATTAAGATTTCATAAAGTTAAGGCGTACACCAGTAACTTAGCACATGCTTTTGCAGCATCAGAAAACCCTCTGCACTCAAGTGTTGGCATTTTAGCTTGTGGGCACTACTAGGAATCACATATAATAATTTCCCAAGTATCATGAAGAAGAACTAAATAGGGGAATGGAGTGGAAGGGAGAGGGGAAAAGAAGGGAGGTGGAGGAAGATTTTGTTGGTAGGGTGACATCTAGAAGGCACCGAGAGGAAGACTGTCTTCACAACTGAGAAGGTGGCTGATTGCTAATTCAGTGACTTAATCTGATTCAAAAGATGCCGACCCGAAGGCTATTTTGGATCAGAGAATGTATTTTTCCTCAACATCATTGACTGTCTTACAATAGTCCATTCATACCTATGACATCTGGTACTCCCCAAAAGGTAACAACTCTTGACCTCCTTTCTCCCAGAGATGACCCTTTGTGTACAGCACAGATGAACATTAAGGCACTGCCATATTGGTGAGCATTTCAAGAGGGGATGAGAAAATTAGAAGTGAATTGATCGCGAGGTGTTCTCCAGCAGAGACCCCATTGAAATGCAGCACAAGAACGAGGGTAACAGCATCAGCTTCTACCACAGTCCATTTTTATTACATTTTTAGATAATAAAACGTATCCAGCCCTTCCTTCAAAAGTTTCTACCCACTATCTTATACTACTTTCTACATAGGCAGAAATGTGGCTTTCTTCCTACCACGATTATAAAACTATTCATCCTCAACTATAACGATAAGTCATTTTTCACCCCATTCTATGAGAATCATCGTTGTCAATGGTTCACAAGTAAGGAACAGTTTGAGCAGCTATTTCAGAGGAACTAATGGCAAGTATGTATGCTTATCATTTATAGCAATCAGATGGTAGGAAATAATTCTATTCACTGTGTTGGTAATGTCATTATTTGAAGGTGGAGTTCTTCTGGGTGCCTCAGGAAGAAGTCTCTGTGGTAAAAAATGCTCACCAGGCCTTTCCTCAGGGAAGCAGAACTTTGCAAATGCCAGAAGTAAAATTTTCTCTCATTAAATGTATTTTTTTTCACTCTTGAAAATGCTTACTGTGGCCCAGGTTATGCAAGCATGAAAGAGAAGACAATAATAATTAATGTTAATAATAATAATAGAGTGATAATAAATTCTATTTAGTGATTGGAAGTTTTAAATGACACAAAAATGGATAGGACCTGGAATATATACATGATCAGCAATGAATGACAACATTGGACTAATGGGGCTAACTGCATAAAAATTCCAAACATTTTTCCAAAAATAGATCTCATATCCCAGATGGGCCTTGAGACTTGATTTATAATAGAGTAAGTCTTTGAATTCCTGACAATCTTGCTTCCACCTCCTGTCTTTTGAAATGATCCAGAAGAAAAGTTACGACCTTGGATAATAGCAAAGAAGAGCTCCAGGCCCTTCAAGTCACAGGGGACAGACTACAAGTCCCTCTAGGTGCTATGTCTATCCTCGCATCCGTCAATCATGCCTCGTAGGTAGTTCCTGGCTCCAATAGAGAAAGCTTTTGCTCTGGGCTTCATAGATTAGCAATCGGAGCTATTGCCACCACCTCTGTCACCAAAAAACTTGTGTTTTGCTCTTTGAGGGGTTGAAAGTTGTAGATCTCAGGCAGTAAGAGGAGAAAGAGGCTGAGAAGTGAGGGACAAGACAAGTACTGAGGAAGTGGTATGACGGAAAGACCATGGGTGTCTGGGAATCTAGGGTAGGTTCTCTTTTTCCCATCTCCTTGGGTTTTGCCTTTCAGAAACTATGCAATGGCAGCTGAGTAAAGAGGAGAACAGCTGGCTTGAGGGCTGTAGCTCACTTATTCCCTCATACTTGTGTGACATCTGTCCCAACCCAAGTACAGTCTAGATGTCCTGGGAGAAGTTACAAGGAGGGTAAGACAAGGTGTAAATAAAGTAGCTGATGTTACATAAAAGTGTATCTATCTAGCCATTGTTTTTAGCTCTTTGTTCTTTGGGGGCCTGCCACCCAGCTCCCAAATAAAGACACAGAGGATTAGTCATATAAATGCCCAGCCTTACCTTGACTTGTTACTAGCCAGCTTTGCTTAAATTATCCCAACTACATTTTGCCTCTGGACTTTTGTCTTTCTCTTTTTCTGGAAACCTTTCTCTACTCTGTGCCTTGCTATGTAGCTGGGTGGCTGGCCCCTAGCATGCTCCTTTTTTTCCCTTTCTTGCCCCTGATCTTTCTTCCCAGCTTTCTCCTACTTATTCTCTCTGCCTGTTAGTCCCTCCTGTCCTGTTTTTCTGCTATGCTATTGACTGTTTAGCTCTTTCTTAGACCAATCAGGTGATTTAGACAGGAAATGAAACACAACTTCACAAAGTTAAACAAATACAACATAAAAGAATGCAACATATCTTTGCATCATTAAACAAACATTTCATAGTCAGTGTAACACATCTTCAACTAATATTCCACAACATCTATCTATCTATCTATCTATCTATCTATCTATCTATCTATCTATC
>JABTXL010000001.1:1692310-1737783 GCA_025134845.1 Neodon shergylaensis
ATCTATCTATCTATCTATCTATCTATCTATCTATCTATCTATCTATCTATCTTCTAATTATATTTTATGAATTTTTCCTTATTGTTTTATCTTCAAAACATCACAAATTCCCCATCAAATACTGTTAACTATGTCACAACATTGGTAGAGAACATAATTTACATAAAATGCATTTGGGGCGTGTAAGGCTGCAGAGCGTGCTTGTTTTTGCCTGTGTGCTTGAACGCCGAGGGTAAGAAGCGATCTGAAGTTTGAGAGATGAGGATGGCAAGCTGGACGAGGACGCTTCCTGCCGGTGCCATTCTGAAGCAGAATCTGGAGAGAGCCACTGGGCAGCATGGACAGGTACAGAGGACAATTTGAAAGGAGCATGGGCTGGACCAGGGATTTCCTGGGCTTCTCCTCTCCACTGCATGGCTGAGATCTTTTCTGGGTTTTGAAGAGCTTTCTGTGCTCATTCCTGGACAGGGTCAGCTGCAGTGTCTGAGTGCTGAGAAGGCCTGAACTGTCACTGCTCACCTCCTTCTACCTGGGATGACAGTTAACAGAAGAATCTCTAACCCCTAAATTGAATTTAGGAAAGCGGCTTCTCAGTTCCCTAATACCCTTGTCCCCCTCTTCTGTGATCATCTGTGCTCCTCAGACCCCTTAGAAACCTGCCACTGAACTAATCACTGGGTGGCACCCACGAGCCGGAGAAAAGACGGACTGAACTGCAGGCCCTCAAGAATACACATATTTTAACAATTTCCTCCATCCCCAGTGAAATTATGCTAATATTTTAGTTGAGTTTCCTCAAGTCTGGAACTCAAATTAAGTCTGTCTGTTTCATTTTTATGATAGCGCTTGAAATCACTTGCAGACAAGGGGTTGTTAGGCCATGAGATTTATAGTGGCATTGCCACGGAGGTCAAACACATCCTGAGGAAGGGGAAAGCAATCTGCAGAACCAGTGTTTTCACTGCAGTAAACTTTATAGCAGCATTAAGGGAGTAGTTACACATCAGCCGGACGGTGTTGATTTCATTGAGAATAAGAATATTTACACTCGTAAGCCTTCTCTTCATGATATTCCGAATGTTTGACACAGTGGGGTTAGTGAAGGTTGGATCTGGGCATATTTCACCAGTGACAAAATGTGTTTTTCTTCTTCCCACCCATCCTTGCTACTTTCAGAAAATGGGTTTACTTCTCTACAGGGCCTGCGTCAAAGCTGAGAAATGTTCTGACACTTCCAACAAGGTCAAAGATACTGTAGAAATGAAAATTAAATTCACTGTGTCTATTTATGGGATTAAAGATGAGATAAATCTAAGGGCATAAAATGTCCTTAATACTAAAATGTACTTTTTAGATCAGTGGTTATTTCTCACTGTGGTTAGTTTTGCAGTTAATTTGAATTTCTTAATGCATTTTTGTTTGTATTACTTAAATTTCTGATTTCAGTTTCTACAATTAAAGGGACGAGGCAGGGGCAGACGATGTGGCTCCTTGGTGGAGCAATTGCCTAGCACACATAAGTCCCTGGGTTCAATCCCCAGCACAGCAAGTGTATGAATAAGCAGAAAATAATAGATGATAGATAGATAGATATATAGATAGATAGATGATAGATAGATAGATAGATTGATTGATTGATTGATTGATTGATTGATTGATTTAAAAAGGGGGCAAGATATATCTGCCAACCTATATTAGTCCTATAACGAAATATGTTTCTGCTCAACACCATCTTAACTTCATTAATACCATGCACTGCTATGCTTATTGTTCATCCAAAGGAACTGTATAATTATGTTACAAGGACAAGTGGTTTGCCTGTTGTTTGTTTCCTTATTTATCCTTATTTATCCTGTATTGTGTCCACTAGATTTTAAACACCACAATGTCCATATCTCACTCCCAGTTACAACTCCAAGGTAAACAATGTCCGACACTGGTCCTCTACTTTACACACTAGTGAACTTTCTATCATACTGAGAACCCTTCTTACCTTATGTTTTGTTAACACCAAGTAAATGTTTTCTAAGTCTGGGAAACAGATTCTAGAACCTTCCCTCTCTTTTGCTTTCCAATAACTGCTTTGGCTCTAACAAATATGGGGTAACAAGTAGATGTCATCCAGTTCTAAAAAGGAGACAGCTGAGACCCCTGTTTATAAGCCTGCTGAGCAGATTGTGCTGACAAGAAAGCACACAGCACAGCCTGGAACTGCTCCTGTCTGCGCCAGAACACAGTGTCCTTTGTATCAACGGGACGCTGGGAGACTTTGTTGTGGGCACATTTTCTTCCCCCATGATTGCCATGTTCTGTATGTTCTTGTTTAAGTGGCCTTCAACCTTTATCTCAGCAGAGTTTAATTCAGCCATTTCAAGGTTAGACAATGTTTTCCCACTTTTAGAAAACAAATGACTTAGAATAACACGCCAGATAGCTCATGAGATCTAACCAATTATGTGGTAGACGGGTTATTTGTTTATTTTCATCCTTTCTTTCCAAAAAATTTTCTTGAGTTTTTCTTTTCTACTGACTACAAAAAAAAAATATTTCATTCTGTTGAAAACTACAGCAAAACACAGAAGAAGAAACAAAATTATCTAAGTTCCTATTACCCAAAGCTAAGCACTACTTAGGTTCAGGTATATTTCAGTGTATTTTTCAAACTGTAAGTATAATTTTAGTTATTCTCAGCAAAATCAGCATCATCCAACTGAGTTGTAGCTGTTCTGTTATCATCCCTTGCTTGTGTCTTGCTAGGCTTACATGCCTCTTAATATCTGCATTGTATTGGTTATTGATCAGCCTATCACTGGACTACTACTCAAGACCAATAGTATCTTTGGCTTAGACACTCAAAGGAACACACTAAATCCATATCTTACCAAATCACTTAAGAAAGGGTAGTCAAGCAGTACAATCAATTTTTCTTTAATAATGAGATTATTGAGAGAAAAAGTATCATTGTGTGCATGTATATGCATGGACTTAAGGGGAAATTTTAAGTGAACTAAAGAAGGTTTTGTTAGTAATTTCACACAGTGAGAAGCATTTAGAAACTAACTAAGAAAATAGTTAAATAGTTTAATGCAGAAAATAGTTAAATAATAGTTGTACCAAATTTGATTTCTAAGAAATCACATAAGGCTTTTGAAAGTGCATATGGTGGGGCACACCTGTCATCTCAAGACTTGGAAGGCAGAGGCAGGAAGATCAGGTGTTTAAGACAAACTTCAGTGGCATAGCAACTTCAAAGTGAGCCTGGACCATACGGGACCCCATCTCAAACCCAAACAAGAAGTCAAGACTATATATTGTCTTCTTAGGAAAACTGGTTGAACATTTATTGCAGACAACCTGGTTAGAAAAAAAAAATTTACAAAAAAAAATCTCAATAGAAGGATTGTCACTAAAGCCTAACAGCAGTCTCCAGACTCAAGAGTACAACTGCCCACCAGGTCAAACCAGGGAGGCTTGGGGGGAAAGACTATGATGCAAAACTAGTGTACATAATGCTTCATTTCTGAGCACTGCAGGTCAGACCTGCAGAATTTCATCAGTGTGACTTGGAAGCAGAACAACTCAGGCATATGTGGGTGGATCCCTGGGCTGCAAGATGTAACAGACCTCCCTACCCCTGACCTAAGTTCCATGTCATCGCCATCCTTACTGTGATGTGAAATAGAATGGAAATGGAGGCCTTGAGAATGCATTCTTTCAAATGTTTTGATTAAATGTCTTTGCCCACAAATTTATCAGCTGAAGCACTAACTCCCACGTGTGATCTGTACCTCAGAATGTGATTGTTTTTGTTTGTCTGTTTGTTTGTTTAGAAAGGGCCTTAACTGACATGATTAAAGTATAGGTAGGGTGGCTCCTGGCTATCATGAATGTTGTCCTTACATGGAAAGAGAGCACACTGAAGGGTATCAAGAGAAGAGTATGCAGTGACATCAGCATGCAGTAGACATCAGCATCCGCGAGTTCTGCCTCTCTCCCCCTTGCTCCTCTGATGACCCCTGAACATTGGTCAGACGACACGGAGGGGCTATAATGGAGTGCACCTGGACAAAGCTGCCAGCATGTGAGTGACATGGCTATTTCCCTCTGGGTCCTTGATGCCTTTGAACCGCTTCCACAGCAGCCAGCACTTCCCAAGACAGAAGGAAGAGTTCTCACACACCTCCTTACTTATATCTTCCTTCCCAAGTCATTTCTATCTGTACAACAGTAGAAAAGCCAAAAGTTTGTGATGGTTTGAAGACCATCACATGTCTCAGATGTTCTGAGAGAAGGTGCATGTGGAATCCCGCTCACATCTTCCTTGGACTTGTGGCTTTCATAATCGTGAGAAGTCAAGTGTTTGTGACTAAGGACATGTGGTCTGTGGTACTTTGTCATGGCAACCATGGATAACAAACACACTTTCTAACTTTATTTCGGAATGTGGCGTGGAATCAAAGTGGATCCAGAATGTAGTTGGTTGCAGAGACTCCCACAGAGGGCTCTGCCTATGTGACAAAAATTTCCGATGCAAGAACGCCTTCTCTCTCCCCTAGGAGTAACCCATGAAGGCACGAGGTACACGCTCCCATTGTCAATACTGCCGTGTGGTCCTCTGAAGAGAAGGCAGGGTCCGTTCAACATAACTCAGGAAAGTGTTGGAAAGTGGCAACTCGAGCAGCAGGAGAGCAGAGCTGTGGAGGGTCATGAGATACCGCAAGCCACCAAGAAGAGTGTGAAGGAGACGGCCTCCATGGAATCCCATGTATGGTTCCCTGGCTCTGTCCTCACCTCCTGTGCTTAAGAATCAGCTTTCCCTTCTGACTTCCTGGCACCAAACAGCCGATGACAAGGTAATACAAATTCCAGTCTCCTAGGGCAGCAGAACCCTGACTTACAAAAATGTGTGTACGTATACACACGTACGCTGTTTTGTGTGTGCATGATGTATGTAAAGATGGCAACCTGTGTACTGATAGGAAGTCATCAAAGCTTAAGGTAAAAGAAACAGAGACACGAAGGCGGTTTTACTGCTTCTGTTGCCAGCTAAGGATCTCTGCAGCCATTTCCGACGCTGACTTGTGGTGTGCCGTCAGATAAAGTGTCTAGAGCCTCGCCATCTCTGAAATGAAACAGTGCCAGCAATCCACTTTGGGAAGCAGTGGGCAGGTCCTCGAGTGCCGGTAAGTGTTTGGCTGAAATACTTACTATGGTGCTGCTGTACAGTCCCTGAAATTAGGCTCTGTGGGCATGCACACCACAGTAGTGATGGACACAGGAAGCGAAGTTAGAAATAACAGTTTTAACACATGTAGCAATTAGGAGGCTAGGAGTCGGGGTCCAGGCCTCAGTGTGGGCAGGCTGTAGACCTTGTGTGAGATTCCTCTGCTTTCAACCGTTCAAGCCTGCAGAGTACCCTGCTGCTTACCTACTCATCCCCAAAGGGAGGCTCATGTGCTAAGAAGCGCATCCTTCAAATGTTTGTCTCAAGTTGTAGCTCTGATGCAGACTCCCAGAATCGCTTCGTCTAAGTCCTTGTCGATGTGTGTATTTTAAACAAAGAAAACAATGAAGAAAGAGGGAAAACTCATTAGTGGCGAGAAGATGCTGAGAGAAGTGATTCTGTTTACCCGGGAGAAAAAAGCCTCGAAACTGGTGGGGCAGAGGGAAAAAGATGGGGAGGGGGGAGCAAATTAAAGATGGACAAACAAATCTAGAGTGAGGGCTTACGTCCATCTCAAGGACTTTCAGCTAGTTAAGTGTTGTTTGTTTGCCAACAAGCCCACAGTACCAAAGGAAGGTGTGACTGTCCGTATTCCCACGAGCAATTTGAAAACTGGGGCATTTATGCAACTATGGAATGTTATTGCCAAACATATGTCATGCAAAATAAACTTCTCACAATTATTAAGTGGCTAGACATCTCAATTAGAAGTCCCCATGCCCACATAGCTGGATTTTTAAAATGTTGATGAAATTGAATAGTGTCAAGTTATTTGGAGAAGTCTCTGCTGCCTTTTATGTGCTGACTTCTGGGGGAAAAAAAGTGTTAGTTTTGTCTGAGAATGAAATACAGTGTGTTGAAATTGCTTCAGCAAATTCAGGCACTGCCATAAATTCTCCCATTGTGCCTTGCTTATTGGACTGTCAACAGTAATAACACCTCATATCAAGATATATTCCCCTCTTGTAGGACTGATCAATTCAGCAGTTTCCATTTCCCAATTATAGATGAAGTGTGAATGAAATACAGAAGGCAGCTTTTCAAACGAAATTAATGAGGAAGACATAGTCATTACTTTAGTGACATTGCATCTTGAAGAGTGACCTGCTTCTAGCAAAGCATTGCACAGCGAGGGTGACTCATATTTCATAAATGTTTTCCTATGGCATCAGTAGGAAGGGAAGACTTTTTATCAGTAACCATGCCTTTTACAAGAAAAATGAATATGACTTTCATTTGTCAGTGTTTACCCATTTACCCATGGCCGTGCTCTCAAAATGCACACTAGGACTTAACCAAGTCTTCCTGCCATCAGGCCTGGACATGATTTCTTTACTAATAGTTTTGCATTGATGCATTAATAAAAATATGAATGAAGATTATTTTAATAGTGGTTTTATAAACTTCTGTAATCCAAATTATGATTTTACATCTTATTTTCTGTTTTCACTTTCTCTTTTAGTCATTGGTCATTCTTACATGGTTTTACTTATATCTAATCTAAAAGAAAATAAAATATTATGTGGACAGTTTTACATGTAAATGGCAAAGCCTACATCAGTCTTGTGTTCTCAATCTATAACTATTTAGTAATAAAGAAATCAATTATTTTCTCAAATTTCTAAATATGTCTAGTGAATTGTTTAGACATCTTTCTTTCTTCTCATTTTCTTTTTTCTCATTACTTTCCAGGTAATTTGTTATTAAGTCAGATATTTCAAGGCTGTGAGACAACTTAGCAAGGAAAGACACTTTCTGCTGAACAACATAATCCTAAATGGATCCCCAGAATCTGTATGGTCAGAGAAGAGATTCAACCCAGCAAGTGATCTTCTCACCTGTACACATTCCTTTTGGTGTATGTGCATGTGTGTGAGCATGACCACTGGCACGTGAACACACACACACACACACACACACATACACGACTGCCAAGTTTCAATACCCTGATAGCTAGCAGAAAAGGTATGTTTATGTATTTATAAGATTCCTAATATGTATAAGATCAGTTGTTCAGGAGTGTAACAATGAAGGGCCTGCTTGTTGGGGTTTCTGTCCCACCTGGTACCCCATAGCCGGCAAGCCCCAAAGAAAATCACACAGAGATCTCCATAAGTTATAAAACTGATTGGCGCATTAGCTCAGGCTACTTATTAGTTCTTATGACCTTTATTAACCCATTATTCTGATCTATTTTAGCCATATGGCTCAGTACCTTTTTCAGCTGGCAGGTCACATCCTGCTTCCTCAGTGGTCTGTGCAGGACTGGGAGGAATCAACTTCCTCCTTCCCAGAATTTTCCTGTTCTCATTGCATCATTTCTACTTCCTGTCTGGTTTTCCTGCCTATACTTCCTGCCTGGCCAATCAGCGTTTATTTGAAACATGATTGACAGAATACAGACAATTCTCCCGCACCACAGGAGAAGTATAATTATTTCCATGTTGGAGTGAGGAAGATGTTTCTGTGGTGGGTCCTTCTATAGGGAACCTATGCACGCTAATAAAAATGTCCTTTGCAACATCCTTACTGTTGCATGAATGCAAAGCAATTGCATTCATAGAGCTAGTTCCACAAACACTCCTTAGAGTTTGCGAACTGTAAAACAGAAATTGGAGAGTTATTAAGAAAACAGTTTTAATGGCACAAGGTCTCAAAACTGAGTAAATGTGCAGTTTAATGCTGATAATAGTGAGTGGTGGCCATGACCATGGTGTGGTGTTTGCTGTATTCCAGATACAATGTGCATTGTGTCACAGGCATTCTTCTTTACTCCTTATGATGATCACTTGACATAGATTTAATTCAGTTTCACAAATAACATTTCAGCCTTTGAAGGATCTCAGCCAAGAATATTCAGTAAGTCTTGGTCAAGAATTGAAGTTTGCAGCCCCGTTCTAATGACCTGATGCCCAGTCAATTTGTCTCCTTGCCCTCAAAGTAGCCACTCTACAGACATCTAGCATGATGGATGAGTCTGGCCAGCTCAGATTTAGTGTAAATTAAATAACACAGAATTTATTGTTTGCTGTCTGGTGTCTCTCCTTCGATATTGTCTGTGTAATCCATCCATAGTCTTGTGTGGGGTTGTAATTTGCTGGTTTTCAATGTTAGTCTGACCACCATATAGTCAGTGGACATGTTTATTGGTTTTCTATTTTCATTATTATGTTTATTACTGTTGTGAATATTCCTATATCTAGCTCTAGATACATTTGTATACATACTGTGGTTGTGTGAATGCCTTATCTAAGTAGGATTGGACAATCAATGAAATTAGTCCTTCAGAGGAAAAGGTCTGCTGCTGAATTAGAATAAGTTTAGGTCTAGTATAAGAATGTATGATGGGAGGTTGGGATGTGGAAGGGTATGCAATACTTACCTACAATTCTCAAATCTCCAGGTTCAACGCCCCCCCCCACACACACACGAAGAAGTACTCAGCTCTAAGTTGGACATCTGTATCTCTCCCACTTCTCTGGGATCAGAGTGCATGGAAAGGGTGGAAGGGTCAGAGCCAGAGGGAGGGGACAACTGCAGGAAGAGAGTATTTGTGACACCGCAGCACCTTGTACATATGAATGTACAGCGCCTGTGAGTGCATGAACAAGATGTTCATAAGAACAAGCCAGCCCCAGCCCCAGCACAGATGAGGAGTCTTGTGGAAAAATTTTCCTGTACACTGTGAAGATGTAACACTCTGATTGGTTTAATAAAAAGCTGAACAGCCCATAGCTAGGTAGGATTTTCTGGATGGAGAGAACCCTAAGAAGAAGAAGAAGGGAGAACTGTCTAGCCATACACGAAGGTAGCAGGAAAGCAACATGGGCAGAGTCAAGCTAAAAAAGCCATGAGGCAGAAAGCAGATTAATAGAAATGAGTTAATTTAAATTATATGCGCTAGTTAGAAACAAACCTACACTATCAGCCTACTTTTCATAATTAATGCTGTCTCCATATTATTAAGGAGCTGACTGGTGGGACATAAAAATCCACCTACAGAGGAGGGGCTCACAAAGTCCCATCTCTATCCGAGAAGCTTTTGGCAATTGATGCTCTGTTGGGTTGGAGTCAGTTTTCTTCAGGGATGCTTCATGTGAAAGGCTTCCCTTGCTCCAGTAGATGTTCCTACACCTATGCACATGCAGGTGTCACTAGATGTGCTTAGTGGGATTAAAAAGAATCATGCGTGAACTTGGGAGGAATAAGTGGAGGTTGGGCATGGGAAGAAGCTGAAGGGGAGTGCGTTGGATCAGAACAGATTATGTGCATGTCTGAAATTCTCTAGCAATAAAAAGGTAAATCTACACTGTTTCTCTGGATGGTTGTCCTCTCTTCCTGTTCATAATTTTGTACTTTGCTTATATCAGGAAAAAAAAGCTCAAATCCACCAAATGCATCTTCTAACAAAAAGATCAGAAACTAAGCCCACAAAGGCTTTCCACTTTTAAACAAAACCGCAGCAAATAATCGCTCCTTTTCTTTGAAAAGAATCAGTAAGTACTCAAGAGAAGCCTGAGTGAAGCGCTGTTTTAATTATAGGCCCTGGTGAATGAGCTACTGCCTGCCTCTTGCTGTAGGGAGGAAGCCCTCTCAAGGGCTCCTTGACACCGCCGATCAGAGAAAAGCACTAAAATGCCTTTGAACTTGAATTTTAAGTGCCTTGAAATACTATAATCTTAATTAGCTATGACACATAAATTACTTCGTTTTACGCCCATGACTATTGGCATTCAGAATTCCAAGTCAGAGTTTCTGAATTCTCAGATTAATGTGTGTGCTGGGAAGCGCCATTATTGCCCTGGGAAGGAAATATCTTTTGCCTTAAGGGAAAGGGCACAGAACAGAAAGCGATGTTTTCCACTTGGTAGATCCCAGGGAATTTATCAGGAAAATTGCCGAACTATTGTCTTACATGGTTCTCCTTGCCTGGTAACAAATAATTAGCCAATTTCAAGAAAGAAATATTAGGCCTTCTTAACTGAGACCCCTGCAGCTCTCTAGGGAGATTTGCAAGATTTTTATGAATGTGTTTTAATTCTGTTTTCACGTATTCTGATGACTATCTTAAAAGCAAACATAGCCCGGCTTACTTGGAGGGTCTTGTCAGTGAACGCTTGTCCCAGGGTGCGTGTTCACATTCGCCTTCTCCTGGAAGCCGGCATCAGCACCCATTAGATCACCGCTGAGTGGGCTAAGGAGAGCTTGCAGACAAGGCTGTGCACTAATGACAAGCTGCTTTCAAGTTAATTCAGACTGATTCTAAATAACGAGAGACGCGAGGTATCACATAACACTCAGTAATTAAGGCGTGCCAAAGTCAAAAGATGTCAAGAGAATTTGCACTACAGTGCCCAGATTTGTTTCCAATAAAATAACAGTAATTAATATCATCTATTTGAATTTTACTGGCTTTGTATTTGATTTTCAAATACATTTTTGTCCATAGGCAGGCGATCGCAATAGAGATACCTACTTTTGCCCTTGCTTGAACAGTATATAGATCAGCATAGATATCATTTGCCAATAAAGTGATGTTCCAAATAAAAAGAAAATTTCAGGATGCAGAAGAGTTTAAGGGAGAAAATAATGTTATTACGGTCGAGCACACAAATTTACTCATTATATCAGATCAAAGAAGGTAAATTTTCATATGGACACATACAGAAATCTATTATATTATACACTTAACAAGCCACAATTAAGACAAAAATTTAAAAGACTAAAATAAGTAAAAATTTGGAGTTCATGAGAATTTTCTTTATAGCGTGTGTATACACATGTACATGTGAGTGTAAGTGTGTGTGTGGAGGTCAAAGTTGGGTCTCTTTCTCTATGTCTTTCCTCCTGATTTAAAAACTGTTTATTCTCTTTGTGTGCAGTGTCCTGAGGGCATGGGAGGACAAAGGAGCCTGACATGGCATCAGAGGACACCTTTGGGAGTCTGTCTTCTCCTTCCAGTACGTGTGTCCTGAGGCTTGGTAGTAAGCACCTTTACCAGCTGAGCCATCCCCCTAGCCTCAGAGATTTTCTTTAAAACACATTTTAGAGCATGTATAATGGTAGCTGCCAGGAATTCCAGAGTATGCGAAGATGAGTCAGAAGAACCAGAGAGTGTGCCAAGCCAGCCTGGGCTATAGAACAAAATCCTGCCTGGAAAAACCAAAATAATAGTAAGTAATCCAAATAAGATGCATCTCAGCATTTCTTAAGTTTAAGAACACTGCTTTCTCTAGAAAGTCAGCAATGAGAATATCATGTGTTAATATTAAATGAGGCTTTTTCCTGAGCGCACTCCCTGAGCTTCATTTAAAACCCTACCCCAGTGATAGTGAGGCCCCGTTGCAGAAGACAACACTTACACATCTCCTTGAGCACACAGACCTCTAGTCAGTGCCTCCCTAGAGTCTTCACTCCTACTGCTAGTGCCATGGTACCAGAAAGGAAGACAGCCAGAGGAGAAGGGCAGCCATCAACCCAGACACAAGTTCTGCCATCTGCAGTGCTGATCTGCCTGAAAGAAATGCTGGTACAAGGAAGCCCAAATACTGTGGAAGCCACCAACCCCACTCTAAATGGATTTAAGGCAACTCCACAAGACAGAACTCAGGCTAGACACTGTTCCAGTGGGCAAGAGCCTGAGACTAGATAGGTCATAGTTCTAGGGAAAAAAATCAAGCACTGCTCAAGAAACATAGCAATAAAATGACTCCTAACAACGTTCTGCTTTACCCAAGGACCAGTGCCTCACTCAGCCACCATCGGAGAATCTTTCTCCTGCAGGAGATGGAAACTAGCACAGAGGCTCATTGCTGGACAATGCTCAGAGTGTGAGAGATGCTGTAACTATCAGTTCTAAATGGGATGTCTTCATCAAATCTTCTCTATGGGACTCAGGGAGCTATGTGGAAGAGGTTGGAAGAATACAAGCCAGAGAGGGTGGATGACTCCAAGGAAGCCATGGATTTCATACACAACAGACTGATGCACATTGAACTGGCAGAGAATGTGGCAGCATGCACAGAATCCACACAAGTTCAAGACAGGTCCCAGTGCTGAAAGGTGGAAGTGGACACAGGTTTCCACCCTTAACTAAGAAGCTATCTTCAATAGACACCTACTTGCAAAGGAAAAAAAATGTTTTCTCCAATGGAGTCTCACTGGCTATATTAGCCATACTGAAGGACAGGCCCCAGGGCCAGCAGTGGATGGCCAACCGCAAATGACCTCAAATGGTCTTCCTGGAGACCTGTTGTCTGATATCGTTTTGTTTAGACATGCTTTGTCTTGTTCCTCTTGTCTGAATATGGTTTCTGATGTTGTGTTTTCTTGAGTTTTGTATTTTGTGTGTGTGTGCTGTGTCTTTTCTTCATTAAAAAATAAAGAATTTAGTTTGCTTTCTTTTTTTTCTAAAGAGAGAGAAAGAAACAGTATGAAGTTGGGTGGGTAAAGAGGTGGAGAGGATCTGAGAGGAATGGGGGAGGGAAATCATGATCACAATATGTTATGTTAAAAAAAATTTTTAAATGAGATTGAACAAACCGTACCTCCCCAAATGCTATACAATAGGTACTGTTGTGAACCTGTCTTGTGCTAGAAAAATGATGTTTATACAAATCAGACCTAGAAGTCAGAGAGTTTTTGTCTTGAGAATCACTGGCTTAGTTTTTTTTTTTTTATTGTGAGGAGTAAGACACTAGAACACATCTCCAAAAGAACTTATCTTTTCCTCAAAGTGTGGAGAAAGGGAGCTTCGGGGGATCTTTCTAAACCACTCTACAGACAGACAAACAGACGGACCTCACAGAATCACACTTGATGTCATCCCATATTAGAACGTTTGTCATTGTGCAGACCCAGGCCACTGTGAAGTTTCTCTTTTGCTTCTGTAGTTGGCCTGTTCTTGTCACTGTTTGCCCTCTCGGGTTTCAGCTTGGAGCATGCTTCCTTTCACTGTCAAAATAAACTGTTCTGTGAACTTCATTTTTCTGTGTTTAGTGTTGGAGACTGGACTTAGGGCCTCTCACATGCCAGGCAAGTGGTTCCCACTGCACTAGATCCCCAGGCCTCTTCCTACCTGCCCTTGAATTTGCTGAGACCAGGCAGGCCTTGAACTAGCAATCCTCCTACCTCAGCCTCCAAGTAGCTGGGATTACAAGGCTGTGGCCCTGGTCTCAGCTATGGACTATTTTAAAGCAGTGTTATTGCTAGTTATTCAAAAGAGCTGAATACCATAAAAGGATGATGGGACCGAAAACAGAAACATAGACTCCCATGTGTGTCTCATAAAACCAGGAAAGCAGTGCACAGAGTAGATACAAAAAACAAAGACTGCATGTTGTTGAAATAAGAGTGGCCGGGGCTGCGTCCCCAACACCCCAGCCGCCTTGCTAGCTTAAGCCCGAAATAACAACACACAAACTGTAGTCATTTAAATACTGCTTGCCCATTATATCTAGCCTCTTCTCGGCTAACTCTCGCACCTGGACTAGCCCATTTCTAATAGTGTGTGTAAGCACCCCAAGGTGCGCTTACCGGGAAGATTCTAGCCTACGTCCATCTTGGATTGGAGCTTCATCGCTCATGTCTGTCCGGGAGACTGGAGCATGGCTTCTCTGCTCCCGAGAGCAGAGCTGTCGAGTCTGAGCTCACTTCCTCTTCCTCCGAGTATGCTATTCTGTTTACTCCTCCCACCTATGTTTTAACCTATGAGGGCCAAGCAGTTCCTTTATTACTTAACCAATGAAATCAACAGATTGATATATGACACTCCCACATCAGCATGTAAGTGGCAATCTGCTTCTCCACCAGCAACAACGTGGCTTTCAGAGGAAGTGGGAGTGGTCTGTGTAATAAGGTCTCTGAGCTATACAGGTACTACTGGCTGGGGTAACGAGGCCAGGGGCTCCAGACGGGGGGGGGGGGGGGATATGAAAGAATAGTGAGGAATATTCCAATCACTCTTCTTACAAAATGTTGCCACCAACAAAATAAAATGCTAAAGGTTACCTTAATGGGATGGTTCGATTAGAATGATAGAGTTAGTCTTGGCAGTAAGTGAAAATAATTGCTGGACAAGAAGATAAAATATTGATTCCAAGAGCAAATAAAATATGTCAAGTTGAATAAATCTCCATGTACAACTGAGAATAGTCTGCTTTTTAGAGTTCTGCTCTCCTCCTAAAATGAGATCTTCATGTGCTAGGTAACCCTTCCATGATTATTTATCTTAGATTCTTCTCCAATCATTTTTCTTTAAAATTTATTGATATATATATATATATATATATATATGTGTGTGTGTGTGTGTGTGTGTGTGTAACAATAAATGCAATTTGTATGGGCATCTATATATAACAGAACAACAAAGAAGGCAGACAGAAACAAGAGATGAAGAGAAAATACACTGTCCCTGACATTGTGGTCCAAATCTGTAATTGATGGTGTAGGAGACCGAGGCAGGAGGATTGCATAACAGAGAGCAGCCTGAGCTACACAGTAATAGCTAGTCACAAAGAGGGAAGGACGGCTGAAGATGAGAAGAAAGGAAGAAAGGCAGAGGGGAAGGTAAGAGGAGCAACAGGAGGTAAGAGGGAATGACTTCAGCATTAAAAACCTTTCTATATCTTTCTATGAGAGTATTAAATTTTATATCACGAAGAAATGTTATCATGAAGTTTATCATGGACATCACCATGGAATTTTGCTCGTTGTTTCCTTGATGTTCATCATGAGATCATAACACTTGTGTATATATACTTCAAAATATCTAGTAAATTACTGGCATATTTGACTTAGTTCCTATTGTGATGTTATTTTGCTAATCTCTTCTACTTTTTTCCTAAATATTTTCTCTGATATTAATTATTTTTTGTTCCATATTTTCCTTGGACTACTGTGTAGATTTCAGTGAAATGTAATTTATTTTGTGGTTACTTTTAATATTCTAGCTTAATTAAATATGAAGTTAATATTTAATATTTAATGAAATACAAAAGTAATGAAAGCTTTCAGTGTCTACCAGTCACTCTGGAGACTTTAGAGTAAGCTAGGACTCATCCCCCACTTTCCAGAATAATTCTATTGTATAAACCTTGGATTCACTGCTGTTTTGCTTGTTTTGTTTTGAGACAGTACCCCAATCTGGACTAGGGCTTGCTCTGTTCCTATCAGGCAATCAAATTCATGGCATCCTTTCTGATTCAGCTTTCAAAGCCCTGACATTTCAGGTACCATGTCTACATCCCTGAAAAAGTTTAGCTGCCATATTACACGCTATTCTTCTTTGATTAGACAACTTATTCAGAAACTTTGTACATCTTTGCCAAAGGAGAATCTGGATTTAAAGAGCTGCTGTGTTTTCAACACAGAATCATATAAGTGGCTACTTACATGCTGTTGGTTCATGTATATTTTGAACAAGTTGAAGTATTTCTTCTTTAGCCTTCTGTGGATCCTGTTACCTTTGTTAAACAAGACTTTGACTTGTTCTAACTGCCCTCAACAACAGGTTCTATGGCAAAAACTGCCCCTCATTCCAGAAGACTGGCAGCTGAGGAGCAGCTGGATCTCTATGTAGCTCCAGTCACTATCTCTAACATCACAGTACTACACAAAACATCAAGACATCAAAAACTGCAAAGGCCAACTCCTACTCTTAAGGACCTTGAGTGAAGCAAAAGTGATTTCCAGTCTTCGGTGTTGGGCTAAGCACCAGTCTGGGGGTGGAGAGCACAAGGAAGGAACTACACTAACGTGAAGGAAGTTTCTCCAGGCATGTGAGCAAGTGTGTCCACTCTGCCTTGAGAGGTGAAACTTGAGAGTGTGGCTACAGCCAGTGGGAGGTAGGAAAAAGGGCTTCTGGAGAGGGGGCACACCACAAGCATGCATAAAGGCCTTAGATACCTTACATATACAGAGAGTTAGTAACTTGGTGTGGCTGTGTCACAGGGTGCAGGGGTGGAATGTGGGCAGAGCATGTACTGACCAGTAGGGGAGTGTGGGCGGAGCATGTACTGACCAGTAGGAAACTGTGCATACCAGTAGAGGAGGATGCTATGCTGATGGCCCTTGATTCGGGGATGAATGTTTTCACATGGTGACAACCTTGAAGTCGAATGTGTCTTTCTGATGGTGGCATCTTGCCATCACTCTCTGATAGAGTAGGGTCTCTATGTGTCACAACCAATGGTGTCCTGGAATTTGCTTTGTAGACCAGGTTGGTCTCAATTTAACAGAGATCTGCCTGCCTTTGTCTTCAAAATGTTAAGATTAAAGACTTGAGTCACCTTGCCTGGCCAGATTTGGATCTTGAGTGGCTCCCCTCCTCCCATCATGACCTATGTCTTAAGACATGCTTCTCAGTGAAACTCTATTCAGGAACAGACACTTTTCAATGTAGAACCTTGTAGGAAGCCTTTAAGTTATGGTGGGAGTGTGAGTGCCTACTTCAAGGTGAGCATAGACCGGCATGACAACTGAACTAGAGGAAGCGCTTGCCACCAGGAGTGAGAATCTGCTGCACCCACACAGTGGAAGGAGAGGAATAGATTTCAGCTATTGCCCTCTGACCTCCACACACTGTAGCGTGCATGGGTGCACATGGACCTCCCTCCCCCCAATCACACATAACTGAAATAAAAACTTTCAAATATGACTGTGGCACCCACTTCTAGCCCTTCCTCTTCTCTTTTGCTCCTCGACTCCGGAGGAAGCACATTTTTGCCAGACGTGTGCTTCTGATACCTTTCCATGAGCCTAGAGGGGAAAGCATCAGCCCAACGTGGATTAAACCACACAGAACAACGCACAACATAAACCTTCTCTGCTTCGTGGTTTTATTGAGTGGGTATCTGCTAAGGCAATAAAAAGCTGACGGACACACTCATTTGGGACATTGTCATTGCTGTCAGCATATGTGCAGACTGAATCACAGTTCAAGTTATGGTTGTGGGTTACAGCTTGAGTTAGCACTATTGTAATGCTTCCTTAAGGATTTCTTACAACTTATCAAGAACACAAAACGAGGCTTTGTTTGTGAAGGAAAGTTAGAATGGAGAAGTAGATCTGAGACCAGGTGCTAGAGAATCAACAACCAATCATTCCTCTAAACACTGAACAGGAATTCTAGAGATGCAAGGCTCTATGCTGTAGCTTAGTTGCATTTTCTACTTTCTTAAAATAAAAGGAAGATTAGGGCTGCTGAAGTGTCAAATATAATAACCGAGTATAAGAAGACTTGGTTTCAAGCATTATGTGTAGTTCTTACATCAGAATAAGCTCTCCTCAAAAGAGTCTTCTAGTCTTGAAAATGGGCAGCTAGACCTCGTGGAGCTCCTTCTGGGACTCTGTGCCCTGTGAGAAGATGTTTATTGATTAGATATTCAAAACTGAACAATTTGGGGATAAACACACACAAACATACACATACACACATGCATGCATGCTTGCACACATACATGAACACACAACAAGAAGGACTTCCTAAATACAAGAATTCAAAGAAGAAAGGGCATTGTGGAAGTTAGGTCATGTTTCTGGTTCATTCACGGTAGTATTTCAGACAGAGTGAACTCTCTGTTGGGTGCAAGCACAAGTCTATACAGAGCCTAGATCCATGCCTAAAGTCCTCACTGAAAACCCTGGAGGTAAATTTGATGTCAAAAGAGTTATTAGTTTTGTAATAGACTTGCAGATTTAGACGGAGTGTGTATAGTGTGGTGGGCAGGACAGGCAGGCAGAGTCCTCTCTCTTTCTCCTATACTTTAAACAGTTTAAATGCTAAAATCTGATTATAGTGCAAGGTGGAAGACGGCATGAGCCATCAAGTGCGAACAAGTATGGAGGTGGAATGTCCTAATAATTTTGATCACTGGGCCTCAAATAGAAATGTTAATGGCTTCTTAAAAGAGATGCTTCTTTTGGGTCTTATTTATAAATAGACATATTTGTGTCATGCAAGCCTTGATTCATCCAGGACCTGGAGACATGCTGTATTCCACAACAAAGAAGATTTTTATCTGTAAGGAAATTAAGGTCCTGGATTGTTCAGGACCTTTCTACCTGTGAGTCACACAATGTCACTACAGTCTTGGTTCCCAACACACAGTGGGAGCACTCTGCCTTGTGCATACTGTCATACCACACAACGCCAGCAAACACTGCCTGAAACACCCCGGTTCAGATCTGAGATTTCTCTCTTTTCTGGTCTGCTCTGATAAACCACTCCCTGTAGGTTCCCAAGTCAGAGATGCTATGGTCAAGGTAGCCAACAGCATTATCTTTGGTAAGAGTTCTCATGGGCACTGGTCCTACCAAGGAGACATTCTGCCTCCAATACACTTTGGCTTACTAAACTATTCCTTCTAATCTTCTTGCCTCTACTGACACTGGTAAGCTGTAACTGAATGAGTAAACGACGTGTCCAAATTTAACATATATGTCTAATTTAGATCTACTTGGGTACCCTTCTCCTATTGATCTAGATTGTCAGTGACTATTCACAAGCTTAGGGTCAGCACTTCAAGTCTCCTGTATTCTTACCATGAGCTGGGTTTGCACAGAGACTTCTGGTATTGGTAGTGCCCCGAGGCAAGTCTGGCTTCCTTTCTTCTCCTTCAACCAGAAATTCATTGATCTTGCCCCTCTTGTTTTCTACTGATTATCTTAAGTCTTTGTGCCCACCTCCTGCTGAGTACAACTACCCCTAATATGCAGAAAAGGTCTGATACCCTCCTTTCTGCTTATGAATCAGGCTCTCCATCTCCTAACTTCTATCTTTTGCTTTGACCTCAACCAAAAAATGACAGCTGTCAATGTGTTTGTGTTTTTCCAGAGCTGTTGGAATCTGGAGTTACAAGTTTTACAGATCTTAAAACAAGCACACATAACACACACAGGCATGAAGCAAGCATACTGTGACCACAGTATTTACACATATATGTTGACAGACAGACATCACTTTTTCCAGGAAACTGTGTCAGCTGACCACCTTAAATATCCTGGAGTCGGATGCCATAGCTAGGGAGCATGCAGGAAGCCCCACTGAGGGCCAAACCAGTAAATACTTTAAGGAGATCGGAAACGTGAGGATGGAACACCTGTGCAACTCAGAGTGTGAGGACAGGAGGAAGGACCCGTAGTAGGGAGAATCCCAGTGTGATCAAATCACATGCCAGGTATGTAGACACACAGCAAACAGCGAGAGAAGCGTGGAGGGGTATCAGGAGCTCAGTATCCAGAAACCATGGGCATGTGGGGGATTTGTTTACTTGTTCCCATGCCGGCAAAAATTTTTAGGTGTGAAGGGAAGTATGGTGTCCGATAGCCCCAGTTTAAAAGGATTTGTAGGGGCTGGAGAGATGGCTCAGAGGTTAAGAGCACTGACTGCTCTTCCAGAGGTCATGAGTTCAATTCCCAGCAGCCACATGATGGCTCACAACCATCTGTAATGAGATCTGGTGCCCTCTTCTGGTGTGTTTGAAGCAGAATGTTGTACACATAATAAATAAATAAAAAAAAATAAAAGGATTTGTAAAAGTCAGCCCAAGGGTGTTTGGGGATCAGGCCTGGAATTGTAGGTGTCCATTTCACAAGTCTATGTCAGACCGGAAGCCTAGTGCAATGTGTCTAATGTGATAGACTTTGGGTCAAAAAAAAGAGGGGTGTGAGAAATTTTCTTGAACAGGATCCTGAAAAGGGGATCCCACAGGACAAGGCAGGTCCTTGTCCTGGTAACAGGTCTGGAGCTTGGTGCAGCCACGTCTTTCACAAGGCAACCAAAAAATCACAAGGCCATGACTTGGAAATCAGAACTTACCCTGACAAAGCCTATCTTAGCCTGGCGGAGAGCAGGTGCTGGGGAGAAGGGTGTTTGCTCAACATGTGGTCCCTGAACAGTAGGAGAAACATCCCTCTTGGTGGGACCTCCAGATGAAAAGTTTCCGCACCCCGCTAAGCCCCTCTGCCTATGCAGTCATCCCAATCAGACCAAATCAAATCAAATTAGATAAAGCCAAGGTTTAATGGATACAAATGCTCCCAGATGGCTTCCCAGCCCCCCAGAGAGGAGATGGGGAAGGAAGACTGTAAAGTCTCCTGTTGGCTCTTTGGGGGCAGTTTAAATACCCTGTGGGAGTGGTCTTGAGCATCTCTGGGGTGGGGTCATCATTTGGCAGACTTTCTTTGGGTAGGAGTCTGGACTGAAACAACTCCCAGTGGAGGGGACTTGGGATGGAACTTCCACCTGAACATTCCAAACTCTTTGGATACATGGATGCCAGGGGCTGTGGTGTGGCCTTCACCCAAACATTACAGCCTCTGGGTATATAAATATCAGGGCCTGGGGTGGCGCTTCCACCCAGAAACCTAGTCACTATTTAACACTCCAAACCTATGCCACAAAATTTCAATAACAACAGCAAATCTTTGCTCTCTGTGCCATACAAATATTTGGCACATTCTATACAAACTATCTAATTTGAAAATATATATCTAACTTGGTTGCTTCAGCCTATGGAAAGTTACAAGCTCTGCAGTTGCATAGTCAAGAATTGGATGGCCATACCACCCCAACAATGGGCCATCAGATCGGAGTGCCTACACAGAGCAAATGTGACCCCTGTCATCCTTACTTTGGATATGGACCAGCAGCCTGGGCATCAGTAGGAAATTTCTGGACATGTAGCCTTTCAGGCCCATGACTGAAACTACTGGGGTAGAATTCACTAGACCACTTCGGTCTGGGTTACTCATGCTAATTTAACCTGTGAACATTTGGGACCTTCACAGTTACCCACATCCTCTTACCAACTGAGCCATCCCCTCCTTAGACCCGCATAATTAAATTCTCAGAAGCTGCTATTCCTACGAGCATCAGCATCTTTGCGTGCATGATCTGTGGTCCTGAAGAGTAGATGCTGGAGAGGAGGGTGGGGGAGACAGTCAGCAGCAGCAAGGCATTTCCAGAGCAGAGAGTGAAGTGGAGCAGGGAGGCTAGGCACAAAAGCACGAGCCACCCTTCTGCATGGATTACTCCAACATTAAAGGAGTCCATGTCCCCCAGAAATACTTAACTGAGAGGAAAACAAAATGAACATTTTATGTTTCATCTGTTTTGACAAATACATAATTGCTGCGGAGCCTGGCAAGCGTTTTCCTTGTTGTCCCAGATGAAAACTGACTAAAGGTGACATGAGTTTAGAATTAGTCCCTACCGTAGCTGGGATTGGTCTGGAGCAGCTGCTTCATTTCTTGGGGATCATGCGCTGATTATTACAGACTTATTAAGTGTCTTCAGGAGGCTCTCGGCGAAGCTGGCTGATGCCGTCTGTACTTAGTTCCTGAGTTTTATCACACAACTTCTGCTTGGTTCTCTTGATCTTGGGGTGGTTTATATTAAATAATGGAGAGATTTAATCAGCAAGAATCGGCCTGCTTCAAAAATCTGAAACCGGGCTATTTTAATCAGTGTATTTTCACTTAAATTACTTTTAACTTACTTTTCAAAGAGAGATTCCAGATTTCTAGCATTTCTAATTTCTCCCCCTTTAAAATATTACTTTGAAGTGTGCACAAATCACAGACGGTGGCTCGATCTGTATAATGCAATCACAGGTTTAAAAAGAGAACATGCTGCCAACCTGTAATGACTTCCTGCCATGTTTATAACACACAACATCCTTGGATGTATCTCTCGGTTAAAAGCTACTGCAGGGGCTCTTGACACCCCCTACTAGGATTCAGGCACTTTCCTTTCTCCCTGGACCCTAAACTTGTTTTTTTTTTATTCCATCTTTCTCAAGTCCCTACTGCCAGCCTTCCACATTAAATTCTTTCTTGTCCTATATTCTCTGCTGAAGATTAATGCCTGCACTATATTCCTTGCTCCATAGTCAAACCCCAGAGTTCCCACTAATACTGGTGTTTATTCTGGGGCCTGATGACATTTGCTGAAAGGAATAATTTTTTTGTTGTTGTTCCTAGAGGCCACATAGGGTTTCTATAGCGTCATTCATCATGGGATAACTATGATCTAAATTGGCCTAGCAAAGATTTTTGTTTCCATCTCAGGACATCAATATGGGGATCCCTATTCTTTTTTAAGTTAGGGTGGTACCAACAGAGTTCAACTTGTCCAAAATAAAGTATTAATTGTTTGAAGAGTACCTCATGAGTGTCAAGGTTTATGTAATGAGGAGGTCAGAAACTTCCACCATTGTATCTGATGAACTAGGGCAGCCCTGGATGCTTAGCTGATTATTTGCGAATTTATTTACTTTAACATGTAGTTTGTATGTAACAAAATATGTAAATTTTTAAACTATGTATGTGTGTGTGTGGATGTGTGTGTGTGTCCCAAGGTATATGTCCCAAACTGTGTTTCTGGAGTCAGAGATACAGTCTGAAGTATCTCTTGCTCCCAGGGATGGAAGATGGGCTGTCAGGTCTGACAGCAAATACCTTTATGAACTAAGTCACTCGTCATCCCAAACGCACAGATCTTAAGTATGAATTTCATACCCTATCATCACCTGACACAAGGTATGGAATATTTCTGCTATTCTGTAGCTTTCCTGGGTCACTTTTCAATGAATGAACACACAGACCTTGGACTTGGGAACTTCTTACTTTTAATTGTGTTAGTCAAACTCTGTTTGGATCTCACTACCAGAAAAAATGTCCATATCCATTTGCTGATGCACTAAGTTGGAGACAAATAAGTCTCAGGTAGGACAGCTTGGGTAGTTTCCGCCAGATATCTCTGCGTATACATGAATGGTACCTCACAGACTGTATTCCCTTGGCTGTGTTTTCCTCAGTGTGGTGCTTTGACATTCATCTCTCTATCAGTAATGTGTGGGGATTCTGTTGATTGTTTTTGCTTTGCTGAATCTTATTTCGCTGTGTGAATGCCTTGATTGGGTAATTCAGTTTTGAATGGATGACTGAGCTGTTGCTTTTCTTTTCCTTTCTAGACTATTGTTAATGAAATTTCTCTGAGCACTTATGTAGAAGGCCTTTGGCAGACCTTTCTTATAATGGGTAAATGCCTAAATTAAGAACTGTTGAGTCATAGAGCAAACATATGGGTGTCTTTACTAAAATTGGCAAACTAGTCTTGCAAAGTCATTCTATCACCTTCTTGTTTCCACTAGTGAAGTCTGAAAGCCACAACCGCTCATCTTTGACCAATATCTGTCACTGTGAGATTTATAAAATGAAACATCATAGGAGTAATATTTCCCCATGTGTTTTTAATATGTGTTTCCCTGATAATGTTGTTGAATGTTTTTTTGCATGTACTGATTGGCACTCATACTCTCATTTTGTAGAGTATTCATTTGGGTCACTATTTTCACGTTTATAATTTTGTATCAACAAACACAGACAATGTGTTTTCTATCAGAGCCCAGAAAACAAAAAAGCATCTTGCAATACCTTTGAGGTCCTTTGCCCGAACACTACCAGCTCCCAAGATCCATCTTTAAAAGCCAACAAGCAACTGCTTCATAGTTTGGGGGATTCTAGTGGTTCACCATCGTTAGCAGTTGTTCCTTAATTATTTCTGTTTGTTTGCTTGCTTGTTTTGATTTTGAGACAGGATCCCACTAGCTAATGTAGACTGACCAAAAATTTGTGATCCTCCTTCCTTTACCTCTCCAGTACTAAGATTATAGGCAAGCACAGCTAAACCCAGTGCTCATTTTATCTTAACTGTAACAATTAACATAAGCCTTATTCTCCATAGTCAATGGGTATAGTCTTTGCTTTCCCAGATCTTAAAGTGTCTAGTACAAGGGTAGATCCAAAAATAATTATAAAGATAATAAATGTACTGAGGCAATGGAGTAGAGGGCTCCCTTATGTGTATACACTACAGGATGGAAGTGTGCTCACAAGTAGGAGTAGCAATGGAGTAGCAGAGAAGTTGGATAGAAACTGCTTCTGTAAAAAAGGAGTTCTTCAAATAAGTCTAGATGGTGAGTAAGGCTAGTATATTGATTACCGTTCTGTTGCTGTGATAAAATGACATGACCAAAAGTAGGAAGAAAGACCAAACTTTTTTTTTTTTTTTTTGGTTTTTCGAGACAGGGTTTCTCTGTAGCTTTGGTGCCTGTCCTGGAACTAGCTCTTATAGACCAGGCTGGCCTCGAACTCCCAGAGATCCACCTGCCTCTGCCTCCCGAGTGCTGGGATTAAAGGCGTGTGCCACCACTGCCCGGCCCAAAAAGGACAAACTTAAGGAAGAAAGGCTGTGTATGGTAAATGGTTCCGAAACTATGGATTACTCATGGCAAGCAAGGTCTGGCATGGCAGTAAGAGCAGGGAGCTAGGTGGTGGTGTTTTGCCTCCACACAGGAAACAGAGAGAGTGGGCAGGACATGGCAAGAGGCTATAAACCTTCAATGTCCTCTCCCAGTGTCTTCCTTCCTCCAACAAGGCTCTACTGCCTAACAGTTCCCCAAATAGTGCAACTAGGGACTGAGTGTTCAAGCATTTGAGCTTTTCTCATTCAAAATACTATGCCAGGCAGTAACAAGAGAGCAAGTGTTTTACTCTGATTGCCGAAAGGATTAGTGGTATATATTCTATGTAAAACTACCTACCCACACATTACATCACACAGTGAGACCGTTCTACCTTATCACTGTGGTACACTGGCATAATTAATTAATATTCCTTAAGCAGCTCTAAATCTTTCTATAGTAGTAACTATTGGCTATGAAATTTCCTGAGACAATGCACAACATCCTCAAAGATGATCGTGTTTCCTTTCAGCCACAAATACCCTTGAAACACAATCTCCTTATTCTGTCTCTTGTCTCCCTGTTCACACTGACAAAACACCAATCTGCTGATGACAGACAAATTCATCTCAAGCGCAATCTTGACCCCTCATCGAGTCCCTGTTTTTGCAATCATCTGCAAGTCTAGTTATTTGCATGGTCTTAACCTTGGACCGAGTGAGCTCTTTGTCACACCTGCAGCTGTCTCCCAGATTCAAGAAGTCACAATAGATATGTGGTCCACTTTATGGCAGTCATGTGTGCATCACCACCATCTGCTGATTGCTAATTAAGTAGAATAACAGCCTATTAAATAGCATTTACATTGTAAAAGCTGTATTATTAACTACCAAGTAAGTCTGAATAGAAATAATGTTTTGGGAATATTGATATGTTTTGTTCAACCACTTGGAACTCTGGATGTTGTCATTATTGTTTCTGCTGCTATCTCTTGTTCGGTTCCTTCATTTCCTTGACATTTTATCTAAAATTCAGGAATTCAACAGATTGCAAAACTCTAACTAGGTTTTAAGGATACCACCCCAACATAATAGGGACCAAACAGTGTCTAAATATGGAAAAAGACCACAAGAATATGGAACATGGAAGATGGCTTGTGGGTTATCTCCTGTAATATATGTGGTACTTGGTGAAACTGGAAGTTGAAGGAATGACACATAATTTTTTTGAGTTAAAAGAAGTGACCAATCACCCGCAATCTCAGCAGCTCTCTGAGACACAGACTACGACTGCACAGAGTTGACCAAGAGCTGAGTGACCAGCTCCCCAGCTGAACAGGAACTACAGATGCAAGCACAGTCAACAGAATACAAGAGATGGCAAAGAGACTCTCAGGCACTGAAGATACAGTAGAGGAAATGGATTCATTGGTCAAAGAAAATGTTAAGGTCAACAAATTCTTAACACGAAACATCCAGGAAATCTGGGACACCATGAAAAGACCAAACCTAAAAATAATAGGGATAAAAGAAAAAGAACTCTAGCTTGAATGTACAGAAAATATGTTCAACAAAATCATAGAAGAAAATTTTCCTAACCTACAGAAGGATATGCCTGTGAAGGTATAAGAAGCATACAGAACACGAAATGAACTGGGCCAGAAAAAAACAGTCCCCTCGCCAAATAATAATCAAAATACTAAACATAAAGAATAAAGAATGAATATTAAGAGCTGTAAAGGAAAAAGACCAAGTAACACAATAAAGGCAGACCTATCTGACTATCAGAATTATACCCAACTTCTCAATGGAAAGTCTGAAAGCAACAATGTCCTGGACATATGTGCTGCAGACACTAAGGAGACCGCAGCTGCAAGCCCAGACTACTATACCCAGCAAAGCTTTCAACCACCAAAGATGGAGAAAACAAGATATTCCATGACAAAACCAGACTTAAAAAATACCTATCTACAAAATCAGTCTTACAGAAAATATTAGAAAGAAAACCCCAACCCAAGGAAGTTAGCTGCACCCACAAAAACACAGGCAGCAGATAACCTCATACCCCAAAGAAAGGAAACACATATACACTACCCCCGAAAAATAACAGGAATTAACAATCACTGCTCATATCTGTTGCTATCAATGGACTTAATTCACCTGTACAAAGACATAGGCTAACAGAATTGATACAAAACAAGATCTATCCTTCTGTTGCATACAAGAAACACACTGCAACCTCAAAGACAGACACTACCTCAAAATAAAGGGTTAGTAAAAGATTTTCCAATCAAATGGACCTTAAAAATGGGTGTAGCTATCATAATATCTAACAAAATACTCTTCAAACTAAAATCAGTTAACAGAGATGGAGAAAGACTCTTCATACTCATCATGGGGAAAATCCATCAAGATGAAGTCTCAGTCCTGAACAATTATGCCCCAAATACAAGAGCACCCACATATGTAAAAGAAACACTACTAAAGCATAAATCAAAATCAAATCCCACATATTAATAGAAGGAGACTTTAACACCACGCTCTCACCAATGGACTGGTCAGCCAGACAAAAACAACAGAGAAATAAGAGAACTAACAGATGTCATGATTCAAATGGACTTAACAAACATATATAGGACATTTCACCCAAACACGAAAGAATAAACCTTCTTCTTAGCACCTTATGGAACCTTCTCTAAAATTGACCACATACTTAGAAACAAAGCAAAGCTCAACAGATACAAAAAACTTGGAATCACTCCCTGTACCATATTTGATTACCATGACTTAAAGTTAGAATTCAACAACACTAATTGCAGAAAGCACACAAACTCATGCAAAATGAACAGTAGTCAACTAAATTACACCTGGGCCAATGAAAGAATAAAGAAAGAAATTAAAGACCTCCTAGATTTCAATCAAAATAAATGCACAACATACCCAAACCTATGGGACACTATGAAAGCAGTGTTAAAAGGAAAGTCCATAGCACTGAGTGCCTTCATAAGGAAAGTGGAGAAATCTCACGCTAGTCACTCAACAGCACACCTGAAAAGCTCTCTAACAAAAAGGAGCAGACTCACCAAGGAGAAGTAGATGACAGGAAATAAACAAATTGAGGACTGAAATTAATAAAATAGAAAGAAAAGAATACAAAGAGTCAATAAAATCAACAAGTTAAACAAACCTTACCTAAACTAATCAAAAATCTCTCTATGTCTATAGAGAGAACATCCAAATTAACAATATCAGAGATGAAAGGGGGTATATAATAATAGACATTGAGGAAATCCAGAAAATCATTAGGTCATACTTCAAAAACTTGTACTCTACAAAATAAAAGAAACGGACAATTTTCTGGATAAATACCACATACAAAAATTAAATCAAGACCAGACAAGCAATTTAAATAGACCTATAATCCCTAAGAAAATAGAAGGAGTCATCAAAAATCTCCTAATCAAAGAAAAAAAATCTCAGGGCCCAATGGTTTCAGAGTAGAATTCTACCAGAACTTCAAAGACGAGATAATACCTATACTCCTCAAATTTTTCCACACAATAAAAACAGACGAAACATCGTCAAACTCTTTTTATGAAACTAGAGTTGCCCTGATACCCAAAGCATACAGAGACTCAACTCAGAAAGAGAGTTACAGACCTATCTCCCTCATGAACATTGATGCAGAAACACTCAATAAAATACTGGCAAACTGAATCCAAGAACACATCAAAGAAATAAATCATCCACGATGATCAAGTCGGCTTCATCCCAGAGATATAGAGGTGATTCAACATATGAAAATCTATCAATGTAATCCACGAAATAAATAAACTGAAAGAAAAAAACCATATGAACATCTCATTAAATACTGAAAAAGCATTTGACAAAATCCAACAGCCCTTCATGATAAAGGTCTTGGAGAGATCAGGGATACAAGGAACATACCTAACCATATTAAAAACAATATACGGGGGGGGGGGCTGGAGAGATGGCTCAGTGGTTAAGAGCATTGCCTGCTCTCCCAAAGGTCCTGAGTTCAATTCCCAGCAACCACATGGTGGCTCACAACCATCTGTAATGGGATCTGGTGCCCTCTTCTGGCCTTCAGGCATACACACAGACAGAATATTGTATACATAATAAATAAATAAATATTTAGAAAAAAACAATATACAGAAAGCCGACTATTTAAAAAAAAACAATATACAGAAAGCCGACAGCCAACATCAAATTAAATGAAAAGAAACTCAAAGAGATTCCACTAAAATCAGGAACAAGACAAGGCTGTTCACTCTCTCCATATCTATTCAAAATAGTACTCAGTTTTAGCTAGAGCAAAAAGACAATAAATGCAGATCAAGGGGATGCAAATTGGAAAGGAAGAAGTCAAAATTTCACTATTTGCAGGTGATATGATAGTATACATAAGTAACACCAAAAATTCTATGAGGGAACTCCTACAGCTGGTAAACACCTTTAGTTATGTGACAAGAAACAAGATCAACTCAAAAAAAAAAACTTAGTAGCCCTCATACATACAAATAATAAGTAGTCTGAGAAAGAAACCAGAGATACGTCACCATTTAAAATAGCCACAAATAACATAAAATATCTTGGGGTAACAGCAACCAAAAGAGGTAAAAGACCTGTATGACAAGAACTTTAAGTCTTTGAAGAAAGAAATTAAAGAAGATCTCAGAAGGTAACTGAGAGATTTGGATCAGCAGGCATCAGGAGGTGATAGCAGCACACTTCTTCCAACACCGCCACACCTACTCCAACAAGGTCCCATCTAATAGTGACACTCGCCGTGAACCTATGGAGGCCATTTTCTTTCAGACCACCACATTCATTCCCTGGCCCCCAGAGGCTTGCAGCTCTATCATACTGCAAATGCATTTAGTCCAACTTCAAAAGACCCCATCGTCTCCTGAACTCTCAAACTCGTTTACAAGTCCAAAGTCTCTGTTGAGACTCGTGAAATCTCTTAACTGTAATCCCCTGTAAAATCAAGATGAAAAGCAGATCACATCTTTCCAATAAACAATGGCACAGGATATACATTACCATCCCAAACTGGGGGAAAGGGAGCATAGTGAGGCAACGGTTTAGCTGGAAGCTTCCTGCTCTCTGCCTCTTGACTGGTAAAACTGCTCAAGCCCCTACTTCTGGGATTATAGGCCTGCATTAGCATGCCAGGCTTAATTTGGGGCTAGCTGCTTATGAGTTTCTCATTTTCCATCACCCTATTCCTTCTCTCATGTTTTTTTTATAGAGGATACATGCCTTGTTACAACTAACACAAACACACGAAATAACACTTAGTTCTGCATCACTGAGACAAAATGCTAGCCATAGGCAACCTGAAGAAGAATTTATCAATTTCAGCTCACAGTTTCAGTCCATTTATGGCTTCACCAATATCTATGGACTTGAAGTAAGTCAGCCAGCATGGTGGTAGGGACTGCGGCAGAGAAGGCTGCTCACCATGTGGTAGTTAAGAAACAGAGGTGGGAGCAGAAGAGGCATACCCTTCTTCAGTGGTATATACCACATTGACCCACTTCCCCCAGTCTGGCCAGGCTTCATATCCCCACCATGCCCTAAGGGTGCCATCAAGTTATGAATCCATCTGTACATTCCACAGTGATGACATGGCAGCTGCCTTAAGTCCATGACCTCTGGTTGATTGGACTACCTGCATAGAGACAAACATTCAACACCATGGGGAGAACTGCATAACCTATCGTTGCTCTTGCAGTTCAAATCCTGACTGTCCCTCAAAGGCTCAGGTGTAAAGGTTTGGCATCCTGTGGCACTGGGGTGTGATGACACTTCTAAGAGGTGGAGCATAGGGGACAGAAGTTAAACCTTTGAGTGTGCCTTGGTGTACTTGATGTGGGCACAGCGACTAGGCCTCTCTCTCTTTCTCTTTCTCAGGTGCCTGCTCAGGCATCTTTGCTCCCCAGCATGCTTCTGCTGTGTTATTCAACTTTGCCACAGGCTCAAAGCCAACCAGGGCTAAGCTGGGCATGGACAGAAACTTCTGAAACTGAACGGCAAAATAAACATTTCCTCCCTTTGAGATGTTTACCTCAGGAGTTCTGTCACAGTGACGAAAAACCGACTAACAAAGTCACCCCTTATTTCAAAAGAGTCTTCGGGGTTACCTGTGTCAACACAACACAACCTTCAAATCAGGAATCCCAATTTAAGGAGATAAAACCTTTTTCTTTTACTTCAGGTACCTCGCTGATTGCCACTTCCTCTGGGCAGATGAAAATCAGCACATACCATCACCTACCTCAAATCCTGGACTTGACAGAAAATGGAGCCCATGAGGCCCCACCCCCTCACACATACCTCTCTTCTCCAGAAGTACTGGGTGCGGTCTTGCCTTTGATTGACAGTGAAAATATCTGGGATATAACTTCTCTGGGGATCTTTGAGCAGAAAGGTCAAAATCTCTTCTGGGCTAAGCACTGCAGTGCAGCCATGAAGAAAATGCATGGCAAGATTTCCCTGGAATTTCTGAGCCAATCTTAGTTCTTTCGGTTCTTGGTACAAGTCTTGGAATACTTCCAAAAGCCAAGAAGTGGATGTTTAGACGTGCAGAGAGAAAAATTAGGTGCTATTTAGATGGAGAAGGGTTATAGTTACAAGGCAACAGTTGGGCAAGAATGCAACAGAGATTTATTGAGCATCTGACGACATGGCAGTTGAGAAAATCTAAGTAAATGACTTGAGTTTTGCTAATCCCAAATCACTGGGTTAAATTCAGTTAAGACTTTTAATTAGCTGGGTAATAGTGGTGCACACCTTTAATCCCAGCACTCTGGAGGCAGAGACAGGTGGATCTCTGTGAATTCAAGGCCAGCATTGTCTGTAGAGTGAGTTCCAGGACAGCAGGGTGATTACACAGAGAAACCCTATCTTTAAAAAAAATAAAGTGTTAATGAATTCACTACAGAAACCTGTTCAGATGCAGGGGTGGGTCTTTGTGCATAATTATTTAGGACAATATATTCAGGTGGAATTAGAAAAGAGCACATGCTTTGGGGACTAACAGAGTAAAAGTCCCCATGTCTCAAGCCTTTGTAATACTCACAGACGGTTGCACAGGTGATAAATGCCACAGATCAATCATCCAAAGTGCCTGGATATAGAGAAATTACAGAACAGCAGCAACTTTATTACCAGATGATAAGATCATTTTAATTATGCTAACGGAGAAATATTAATTAGCCACTTAGGTTAACCTCTCAGTTGTGCTTAAATGATAACAAACCACTAAGCTGTTTGACTTCTAGGGCCCTCAGGATATATCCCTAAATATATCATAAGCCTGGGGCAAGCCCAGGCAGGGCTCTCCCCAAGCATAGGGCCAGCCATAGCTGCTGCCAGGTATCCAGTGTAATTAAAATGATTTTGTGTCTGTCTTTGTACTTATGTGTACGCTATCTTGCTGCTTTCCAGCTTCTCTGAGTACTTTGGAATGGCGGCTTCATTCTCTATGAGTTAAGTCTGCTTGTCTGATTCAGAAAGGCAATCTCAGGAGATGGCTGAGGCTTAAGAGTGACCACCGCTCTTCCAGAGGCCCAGAGTTCAGTTCCTAACACCCACATCAGACGGCTCACGAGCACGTGGAATTTCAACTCCAGGTATCCAGGCTGTCCTCCATGGGCACTCACACGTGTGTGTCACATGCTCACACAGACAGATGCACTTATGCATAAAGAAAAACCAAGTAAATCTTTAAAAAGCTTTTAAAGTAGAAAGAGAAAGTCATAGTTAATGTAGATCTTTATCAGTAGGATTTCCTAGATGAAAACTTTGGTTTTTCTTATGTCTGCCTGGTATCAAGTAATCCAGAAAAGAAAAGACACGTTATATTACCTGCCATAAGCCATATTGGTGGGGTGACTTTTGTCACGGTCCAACCATGAAGAGTTCACATGTTTCAGGCTAGGGGCATGTGGATTAGAAATGTTAGGTAGGAGGAACAGAGATATAAAAGAAATACAGAGACAGAAGATAGTACCAGAAGGGCAGCTCAGTGAATACTGGATACTGAATTCTCCTGAGTTTAATTTTCATTTGCTTTTATACCCCCAATACAAAAGGGGGATAAGAAGGCAAAGATTGCTTTAGCATGACACAAAGGACAACCAGAGCAGTTACTTGCTTCAATACTTGAGACATCAGGCCACTATTTCCTAAATAAAGCATTTGATGTTTTGGGCAGAATATGCAGCGAACACACCCTAGACCAAGTATCCTTCCTGTAGGCAACCACTCTCTATAATAAAAACTCCTATTCAGAAATGAAGGGGCGGGAATAGGCTTGAATTCTCTGAGCTTTGGTCAGGTTGGAGTGGATCCACCTCTATGGGCCATCTTAATGTCCAAAACTCCAAGTAATCACACCCTAGTTCAGTGTTTCTAGTTTGCAGCCTCACCTGCTGTCAACAACTTTGAAAGAGCAAAAATAAGTTCACACTCTCAGGCCTCCAGTCAAGGTGTAACTGGCTCACATCTGTAGGTCTCCACAATGACCGCATCTACATGTCTATACACTGAGAAAATTTCATTGTTTTTTAAATTATCTGTTATCATTAAAAAAAACAGTGCCATAGTACTGTAAATTTTCTATTATTTAAATATTAAAAATTTAAGATTTGCATTTTACAATTATAACATCAAATTTTCAGTTAAATAAAATATTATTAATTGATTAATGAACTAATTAATGAACTAAGTAGATTATAATTTAGTGAAACAAATTTATATATTTAAAAAGTTAATTTTTAAATCGGATTATTTGGCTTTTTTTTTTTTTTTTGAGACAGGATTCTCTGTAAAACATTCCGGCTGTCTTAGAACTCACAAAGATCTGCCTGCCTCTGCTTCCCAAGTGCTGGGATTAAAGGCGTGTGCCACCATCACACGGCAAGATTCGTACTAAATGCTTCCTGCTTGTCCTTGTCTTGCTGTTGCCTCTGAGCCCACAGGCTGGACTAGAGAGCTGCCATGAAGATGGCTCTTGGTCTGCCAGCAAACGAAGGAAAATCTGTGTGGGTTTTCTTTCACGCGATGTCAACCTGAGCACATAAGAGAGATTATGATACAGGTCTGTGCTGGATTTGGTGTTTGAATCAAAATTATCTGACTACTTTAATAGCTCTTTCGCCAGTCAAGGGTCACATGTTCCTTGGGTGTGGTCAGTGTGAGGCCACTCTTTGTTTTAGTTCCCATAGACATTTTACGCACATTGAGTTTCTTCAGGAAACAAAGCAACCCAGCAATTAAGGAAGTAACTTCCATATCATTTTCCTAGGAAATATGAGGAAGGAGGGAAGTCTGACTGAAAAGGAAAAGAATTCTAGGATATAAATCAAGAAAATTCGAGATGGTCTAATTTCACAAATATGCAGATTTATAGTTACATCCATTGAATAGCACAGGCACTGCACAATCACATAAGAGCATCCAGAAAATTCATAATCTGTCCCCACTGACTTAAAGAGACAAGGTCATTTGAGGAGAAACCAACATAGGGCAGCATGAATGCTTGAACATGGAGCTGGATTCATGGGTGAGCCACTCAACAGAAGGCTTCTTCTCTTTTTAAATAATAAAATAGAATAAGAAAACAAAGGTTAACACATTCAAATTCGACAGAACAAACAGAAGGAACAGAGCCACAGAGAAGGTACAAGAATCAGAGACACACTCATTTGCACACCCAGGAATTCATAAAAAACACTAAATGAGAAGCCATAATATGCGCACAAAGGACCTGTACCATAAGAAGATAAAAAAATAAAAATAAATAATAATAAGATAATTTTTTTTAAAAAAAAGGAAGAGCCCTGACATGACCTATTAAAATAAGGAAACTGTCTTGAGTTTGTTTTTTGTTGGTCATTTATTGCTGGGCATGCGGCCTACCCTTAAGAGTAGTTTGTTTCCCCAGAGACACGTCCTTGGAGAAAACAAATTTTAATTTGGTTATAAGTGGTTGTCAATCCGAGATAGCATCTAGGATGGGGACATGTGTCCCCTTCTCCTTCCAACTCTAGGATCCCGGCTGGTACATATCCATGCAGTCTCTGTGCATGCTGTCTCTGTCTCCCTGAGTTCATTCATGTACCAATCATGTTGATTTAGAGAGCCTTGTTTTCCTGGTATCCTCCATCTCCTCTGGTTTCTATGTTATTTCTGCCTCCTCTTTTGCAGGGCTCCCAGACCCCTGAGGGAAGAGAGTTGATGGAGACATCCCATTTAGGGCACAGTGTTCCAAGATCTCCCACTCTCTCTTCTCTGGTTGTGGGTCTTCATATTTGTTCCCATCCGATGCAGGAAGAAGTTTCGTTGGTGATGGCTGAGCAAGACACTGATCTATGAGTATAGCAGAATGTCATTAGGAGCCATTTTGTCATTACATTTATTTATTTTGGAATAGTAGTATTTGTTTTTACCCTAGGTCCCTGAGCTATCTCATCTCAGGTTCTTGGTCACCCAACTGTTAATGAGAATGACTTTTCAAATTAGGTAGAAAGATGTCTGTGGAACAGCTAATCACGTCTTCCCTAGCATAGCGAAGACTCACCAACCTAGGTTCCCTTCTCTATTAAGCATTTTATTTTTTTGCAAGAAACTGAGACAAAAATCGCCTTATCTGAAAGTGTGAGCTCTGGGAAAAAGCAGTAATCCAGCTTGAGAATCCTGTACTGATGTAATAAGGATCGGGTACTATGCGATGTCCCCTCCACACATTTTATCTATTTTAATCCTTTGTCACTCTCTGTAATAATTTTGTGATCAGGCCTTCAGAGTGGCTGGAGGAACAATGAGGTCTGGGGCATGATTATGTGCATGATTGAATGGCTTGAAGATCATTTTGCCTGAAACACTGTGGGAGGAGAAGAAGGAACAGAAAAAGAAATACAAGAGTCTCAGCGCTTCATTGGGCTCTGCGCTGAGCACACACCCGCTGCACCGCGTCCCTTGACCTGAGCCGTCCCTTGACCTGAGAGTGGGTATTTGTACCAGGAGACTGACAGAGCTGGTCTCGGCGCTCCTCTTTCCACTGACCCTGGCAGTGTACTCACACATCAGCCACTGATGCACAGGGCACTTGGCAGCTTTGTTTTCTTTATAACTTGCTTGATTCATTTTCTCTCTGTTTCATATCTAATTTTATATTCATATTCTGTATTCATTTCTTAGGGAAGATGGTGAAGGGAGGCTGTGATTGGGAAAGCAGAAGGAAACTGGCCATTTGTTGTCTTTTCATACCATCAAGTCGCTGACTGTGGGCCACCCTCTGGGAAGGTTCGTCACCTTCGATGGACTGCTTTCCAGTGGTCAAAGGTCAAACCTGATATGATAGTTAATCTTGACTGTCAGCTTGGTGGGATGGGAATCGCCACGTAAAAACACGGTGAGCTTGTCTGTGAGAGATTGTATAGATATATGGAAAGAACCAAAGTAAATATGGGGGGTACCCTTCCATGGAAAGGAGTTCTGGACCAAACAGAGAAGAGAAGGCTGTGTGTCCTTTGCTTCCTGACTGTGGATGCGACATAACCAGCGACCTCCTCCTCTTGCTGCCCATTTCTCTGCCATGGTGGACTGTTTCACCAGGAACTGGGAGTCAGAATAAACTCTTCCCTTTTCAGGTTGCCTCTGTCAGACATTTAAACAAAGCACTGAGGCACAAAACTAACACACCGGGAAAGGGCCACCTTCAGAGTAACAGCACCCACTATTCCCAGTCAAGGATATTTGTGCATTAACACATTTACAATTGCATCCGTTAAGGAGTACACTCCTGATACTGTTTAGAGCCATATCTTTGTGTAATATGTATATTACACATTGCACAGTAGCTGAGGTTTTGCTTGAATTTTTGTAGTGATTTGAAAGAAAATGGTCCCCATAATCTCATAGAGAGTGGCACTATACTATGAGGAAGTGTGGCCTTGCCTGGTTGGAAGAAGTATGTTTTATTTTCTTTCTGTTACCTGATGATTAGAAAGTAGAACTGAAAAAAAATGTTGCTACCACAAACTGGGGTATTGCTGTGATAGGCCTGACCATGCTTTTGTTTAGAGAAACCTGGACTTTGGGACTTTGTATTAGAAAAGCAGTTGAACACTTCAAGTGGGGCTGAATGGACTTTCCTGATAGAGACATGGAGGACAGGGGTGCTGAAGGGGACTTGAACTGTGGATTCCCAACTCAAGATGTTTTAGAGAAGAATTTTAATATGTGACTGTGGTGGTTTGAAAAATCATAACCCTCAAAGGGAGTGGCACTATTAGAAGGTGCCATTCCTTGTTGGAGGAAGTGTGTCATTGTGGGGGCGGGCTTTGAGGTCTTCTATCTCAAGCTTCACTCAGTGTGACAGGCAGTTGACTTCTTGTTGCCTCTGAGTAAGATGTAGGACTCTTAACTCCAGCTCCGTGTCTGCCTGCATGCTGCTCTGTTCCTCATCCCATGAAAATGGACTGAACCTCAGAACTGTGAGTGAACTACCTCATTTAAATGCTTTTATTTATAGGAGTTGCTATGATCATGGTGTCACAGCAATAAAAACTCTAAGATAGTGGCCTAGAGACTGTTCTTCGGATATTTTGGCACAGGATTTGACTGCTTTTTGCCCTTGTCTGTCTCAGGCTAAAGTGAAGAGTTTTGGATTAATTACATTGACAGAGGAAATCTCAAAACAGCCTAGTATTGACTTTGTCATGTGGTTATTAGTGTTCACTCTTACACAGACCTATAAGGAAAAGGAATCAAATGAGAAAGGAAAGTTACAAAATGTACAATTTGAAGAGAAAGGGGCAGCAAAAGGAAGGGGAATGAAGCTAAATCTTGTGTTCAAAGATGTAAACAGATTAAAGAATATCCTGATGTTAAATGGAAAAAAGGGAGTGGTGACCTCATGACGAGGTTCCTCCCAGCTAAGCTTCTAATTTGTAAAAAGGAATTAAACAATGAAATCTAAATGAAATAACTGGAAAGATTAGTTGTCCTCAAATAGTTTAATTATTGCATCTTAAAACAAAGCCCAAAGATGTTTATAGACAGATAAAATGTTTGGCTTCCTATAAGGTGAAATTCATAATTTATATTATCTAATCAGAAATTATCAGAAATGAAACATTAATTGTTCTATCGTGTCTTATCATATTTTTGTTTTAATTCCTACAAAAAGTGAAGCATTGTACATTGTGCTCAGATCTCATACCTATAAAACCATTCAATAAAATTAGATGAGGTACAAACATTTCTGGGAGCTCATTGTTGATGAAGGATGTCGAGAATATGTTATGATATGACTACATTGATCTTACTTTCCCCCATAAATCTGTAGTTATATTCCTTTTAGTATTTTTAATTGAACAGTAGACATTGATTTATACTTTGTTTTTAATTTATGCACATGCAGGTTTCAGGGTGGGATAGGAGGATGGAGGCAAGTGCCTGCTTGAGTGTATATGTACAACATGCATATAGTACCCACAGAGTCCAGAAAAGGGCATCTGATTCCTGGAACTGGAGTTACAGGTGTTACAGGCGGACAAGCCAGCCTATGTGTGTGTGTTGGCAGCTGAGCCCAGGTGTTCTTTAAGAGCAACATTTGCTCTTAACTACTAAGCCATCTCTCTATTTCAGTGTTATTTCTTTTTAAGCATTATCTATAATATTAAATAAAAGAGAAAATATTTGTATACTTGGAGAGAAACCACGTTAAACATATTTTATTTGTAATAGTTGGGATGACAGGATGACTAAGAAAGTGAAGAAATTCAGTCAGCAGTGACTCATTTCCATCTTACCCCTCAAAATACCACAGCTAAAAGAACAGAAGAATGTATCAAGTATGGTGACCATACCATAGAGATTTTATAAATAGCAAATACAATATGAAATATTTTACCAAGTTTGTAAACTAATGGGAAGTGTTTGAGTAAACTATTGCTCTGACCCTGTCGTAGCGTTAGGAAATGAGACTCGCTCTGTGTCACTCATTACATTCACTATGTGGCTTTCATTGGTAAATTCATCATGGGTTTGTGAATATCTTGAGTGAACAACCAAGACCAGGATTTCCTTTCCCATGTTGGTTCACTATCAATCTTTTTTTTTAATCAGCAATGCAATTTCCTGGAGAAACAAGCTCTCTGTAGTGCCCCCCGCCCCATGCAAATGGTCTCGCTGAGTGAGATTTTGTAGCAGACATCTGTGTCTTTTGCAGGTTTGCTTCTGGAGGGAGCTCCATGGAGATCTCCTGCCCTGTTCTTGCTCCATGTGATTTGCATTGAACCGTCTTCTTTAGCGGGCATGTAGCTTGGTAGTGATGGAAGTAAATTATTATGCGTGCCTGGCCTAGGGAGTGTTTGGAGATGGATACATGGATCAGTTGGAACCAACTAGACAGTAAAGCTCTCCCTAGTGTTTTTTAATTGCACAGGGCCATATATTTTCTTTTTACTTCAAGCCAATTTTAGTTGAATTTCCATCACACACAATTTTAAATGTCCCAATAAAATACCTATTACCTAATAAAAGCATCAAGTTCCATTGTGTTCTGAAGTATATAAGTCTTAGATGATATCAGGTCCATTTTTTAACTACTTCAGGCTGTTTTCCATATAGCTCAGAGACTAATCAGAAAGCAGCATATCCAATGGTACACAAGAAGGCTTACATTTCAGAGTCATTGATAAATTATTTCATGTTTAAGGGTTACAGTTACAGTTTAGGGTCGACTGCTCCTCTCCTTGCTTTTGTTTCTATCAATAAGATATAGTAAAGTTACTAAAGTCAATACAACACATTATAAATGGTATCAAGTGACAGTTAACTCAAAAATTAAAAATTAGGAGACGACATAAAGAAAGAGAGGTGATCATTCAGGAAATGCAACGTTGGTGCTATCAATGGGAAGCCATCAGAAGCCTACATGAACTTTCTGGAAGCCAATACCGAAAGGAAGTCTAAAGGATTTTAAGAGGTTCCATCTTTAATAAAAGGAATATTTGCTTGCTATTCCAAAGGAGAAATAAAAAATATTTACTTTAGAGGAATTTCCTCACGCTGAACGTCATGAGTTTGGGATTTTCGGGAGTCCCCTGGTATCGTTTGTTTCGCCTTTGACTCGCTCACTCATCGTACAACTTAGTAGCGACTGGAATAAAATGCTGTGATAACATTTACGTGACTTACTCAAAGTCTAATGACTAGAGAAGAGACGGAAACCAGCTGTCTTAACCTCCAGCCAAAACTGAAGCCATGTATCTTAGAAGACAATTGAAACCACGTGCATGGGCTCTGACCCCCTGCTTTTAAGGTCAAGGAGGTAAAGTGCAAATTTGGGATGCTTCGGAAAGCTTTTTAAAAGGACTCTCTGGGTGGTAAAAGCTTGGCCAAAATGACTTCTTCATGTTCCCTGGAAACTCAAACCCAGGGAATTTGCACACAGAGTCTGGACAAGTGTGGCTCAACTTGACTCTTTTACATCAAAGCTTCCACTGCACTCTTAAAGAAAGGAAAACGCTGCAGCCTCAAAACTAACAGGACACTGGCCCCCCGTAATTCTTCCGGGATACAGTCAGCAGCCATTAGAGTTAGGTAGGACCCCTCTTCTGGGGATGTCCAGAACTCCAGTGCTGTGCTGTCTGCTGGCATCCCTCTTTGTCTTGGTTTCCCATCCCTTCTCCAGTCACAAGTCTTCTGTCTTTAAGCTAAGTGCATCATCAAACAGTTTATATGACTCAATCAGTCTTTTTCCCTGTTCTTCCAGAAATCTGTGTCCTCTGTGAAAACCTAGCCTCACTAGATTTCCCCTGAGTGGTGAAAGCTTGGCTCACCTAACCATTCATTGTTAATTTACATAAACCCCCAAGATCTAAATGCCTTTTAAATCTTCTGGGTTGTTTAATCATAATTTCACCAAAACTGTCTTTTTTTAATTTATTTATTTTTTATTTATTTATAAAAGATTTCTGTCTCTTCCCCGCCACCGCCTCCCATTTCCCTCCCCCTCCCCCAATCAAGTCCCCCTCCCTCGTAAGCCCAAAGAGCAATCAGGGCTCCCTGCCTTGTGGGAAGTCCAAGGACCTCCCACCTCCATCCAGGTCTAGTAAGGTAAGCATCCAAACTGCCTAGGCTCCCACAAAGCCAATACGTGCAGTAGGATCAAAAACCCATTGCCAATGTTCTTGAGTTCTCAGTAGTCCTCATTGTCTGCTATATTCAGCGAGCCTGGTTTTATCCCAGGCTTTTTCATACCCAGGCCAGCTGGTCTTGGTGAGTTCCCAATAGAACATTCCCATTGTCTCAGTGTGTGGGTGCACCCCTCGCGGTCCTGAGTTCCTTGCTCGTGCTCTCTCTCCTTCTGCTCCTGATTTGGACCTTGAGATTTCTGTCCAGTGCTCTAATGTGGGTCTCTGTCTCATTTCATCGCCTGCTGAAGGTTAATATTCAGGAGGATGCCTATATGTTTTTCTTTGGGTTCTCTTTCTTATTTAGCTTCTCTAGGATCACTAATTATAGGCTCAATGTCCTTTATTTATGGTTAGAAACCCAATATGAGTGAGTACATCCCATGTTCCTCTTTTTGGGTCTGGCTAACCTCACTCAGGATAGTGTTTTCTATTTCCATCCATTTGCCTGCAAAATTCGAGAAGTCCTTGTTTTTTACTGCTGAGTAGTACTCTAATATGTATATATTCCATACTTTCTTCATCCATTCTTCCGTTGATGGGCATCTAGGTTGTTTCCATGTTCTGGCTATTACAAATAATGCTGCTATGAACATAGGTGAGCATATATTTTTGTTGTATGATAGGGCATCTCTTGGGTATATTCCCAAGAGTGGTATTGCTGGGTAGAGGGGTAGGTTGATCCCAAATTTCCTGAGAAACCGCCATACTGCTTTCCAAAGTGGTTGCACAAGTTTGCATTCCCACCAGCAATGGATGAGGGTACCCCTTTCTCCACAACCTCTCCAGCAAAGGCTATCAATGGTGTTTTTTTATTTTAGCCATTCTGACAGGTGTAAGATGGTATCTTAAAGTTGTCTTGATTTGCATTTCCCTGATCGCTAAGGAAGTTGAGCATGACCTTAAGTGTCTTTTGGCCATTTGAACTTCTTCTGTTGAGAATTCTCTGTTCAGCTCAGTGCCCCATTTTATAATTGGGTTGATTAGCCTTTTACGGTCTAGTTTCTTGAGTTCTTTATATATTTTGGAGATCAGACCTTTGTCAGTTGCGGGGTTGGTGAAGATCTTCTCCCAGTCAGTGGGTTGCCTTTCTGTCTTAGTGACAGTGTCCTTTGCTTTACAGAAGCTTCTCAGTCTCAGGACGTCCCATTTATTCAATGAGGCCCTTAATGTCTGTGCTGCTGGGGTTATACATAGGAAGTGGTCTCCTGTGCCCACGTGTTGTAGAGTACTTCCCACTTTCTCTTCTATCAGGTTCAGTATGTTCTGACTGATATTAAAGGATCGTCGGGAGGCATTACCATCCCTGACTTCAAACTCTATTACAGAGCCACAGTATTGAAAACAGCTTGGTATTGGCATAAAAACAGAGAAGTCGACCAATGGAATCGAATAGGAGACCCTGACCTTAACCCACAAACCTATGAACACCCGATTTTCAATAAAGGAGCTAAAAGTATACAATGGAAAAAAGAGAGCATCTTCAACAAATTGTGCTGGCAAAACTGGATGTCAATCTGTAGAAGAATGAAAATAGATCCATACCTATCACCATGCACAAAACTCAAGTCCAAATGGATTAAAGACCTCAATAAAATGTATTTTTTAAAAAAGAACAGAAGGCAATTTGAATGAAAAGAAATTCCATTATCCACAAAGAGATCTATGGTTTTTCTGGGAAGTCCCACTATGCCATGTGGACCACTGCCTCCTGCCCTATTCAGCTTCTCAACTCAGCACAAGGGTCACACGCGAGCTCTGCTACAGTGGAAGCATCTCCCTTGGAAGCCCATAGTTTCCACTGCTGCATAGCCTGACCATGAGTGTATTTCACTGTCTCGTATCCTTTTCACGACTGGAGAAGAGTAGCGCAATGAGTACAAATGACAGAATCTGAGCTACGAGAGATGTGACTAGCAAGAGACTCCTCACATTTTACACTTGGGGACACTTTTGCTTATGCACGTTTTGATTGTTCCCACCTTTGAATTCTATGTCAAAATTTCAGTCTTTGTCATCTTTGCACTCTTTTCTAATTCTAAAATTGATGATAAACACACATCCTGGGAGAGTCTCTTATCCAAAGACCATAGGTTAGCGTAGCCTTAACCGTCCTCACGACAACGTGCATCACTAAGCACAGAGATGCCAACCGTAGGTTAGCGCAGCCCTAACAGTCATCACGACAGCGTTCATCACTAAGCACAAAGAGGTCGCAGCATCTTCCTCCGTATGAACACTTGCTCTTGACTTCTTTCAGATAGAAACCGTGTGCAGCTGAGCACCTAACACCATGTATTCCCAGCACTTTAGGCAATATACGTCCACTGCACATATGAACTCAAGCCGTGAAGCTTATTTGCACGAGACCTGCATAACATTAACCTAGGCAAAATTTAACATGGATTGGAGTGCAATCTCTGAGGCTCACCTCTGCCTGAGGAGCTATTGAATTGGACTCAGTTGATTTAAAAAAAAAATAGACCATGAAGTTGGGAGGAAAGAGAGAAGACTGAGGGCAGTTGGGTGAGATTAGAAAGTAGGTAAGATCAGAATACATTGTATACATAGATGAAGTTTTCAAAGTACAAATTAAAACATTTTTTTGTTTTTATTTTTTAATTTTTTAAAAATTTCTTCTTGTCTTTCACATCATACATCTCAATCCCATTCATTTTTCCATCCCTCCATATGCCCACTCTGCACTTGCAACCTGCCCACCAAATTAAAATTTAAGAGAAAAAAAGGGAAATCTCACTATGGAAACTGTAGTGTGATATAGTGAGTTACACAGTAAACACTTTTATCCATATATCTTTACTTGAAAGTGTTCATTGCAGAGAGTCACTGGTCTGGTTTGAGACCTCTGGTTTCTGCTACACGACCGATGATGCTGAGCCCTCATGGAACTCCTCTTGAATATTGTTGTTGCTCTGTGTTGTGGAAATCCTGAAGCTTTCAGTCTGCAGGACTGGCCCCTTCATGTGCTCCAGCAGATCATAGATGAAATATATTTTGGGGCAGGACAATTCATAACCCTGGTTCTGGGCCTTGGTAGTTGCAGGGTTAGTCAGCTGGCCAACTCTTCCCCCATCTTTGCCACCAGGGTGAGCTCTCCAGCATTGCCCTGGCTAGTTCCCTCTTGCAGGGATGAGCAGTTGGTGAGGCCAGTTCTCCTGCTTTCATGATCTCAGGGTCAGCTCTCCTACACCTACACCTTTGGGGCCAGCTCTACTGTGATGCCCAGTTGAGGTGTAGGGGTCACTTTCCCTAGTGTTGTGACTGGTGAGGGCAGGGACACCTGTACTACTCTTATAATCTCAGGGTCATCTCTCCCACCTGCCACGGGTGGGGAGAGGGCATCTCTCCCCCACTCCCACTACCATATGGCAAATGAAGGATGCAGTTAGGTCTTCGATGCTCATATTCTTGGGTCAGTTCACCCGCACCCATCAATAGAATCAGCTCTATTGGTCTGTCCATGTGAGGTGCAGGGTCCACTTTCCCAGGTGCTGCAGCTGACAAGGGGGAGGGTTGGCTTCCTTGCCAACAGGTGGCAGGGTCAAGGGGGAAACCTCTTTCCCTCTTCCTTACATGGCAGATGAGGGGGTGTGTCCAGCTATCCTGCTCTCACACCCTCAGGGAGAGTTCACCCATGTCTCTGTCAACAGGATCAGCTCTACTGTGCTGCCCAGTCAAGGAGCAGGGCCAACTTTCCTGAGTGCTGCAGCTGGTAAGGGAGAGAGTCAGTTTCCTCATCCGTCACAGACAGTGAGGAGTGAGGGACATTAGGGAGCATCCTTCCCTCTGCAGACACTGCTACATGGCAGATAAGGAGTAGGGACAGCTCTCTCATGCTCACAAATTTGGGGTTGGCTCACCCACAGTTTCCCCATAGGACTGGTTTTATGACACTACCCAGGTGAGGGGCAGGGCCTGCTCTCCCAAGTACTGTAGTTGGTGAGGGGCAGGGAGAGCTCTCCTGCTCTATGATTGTAGGGGAATATGGTATAGTAGTGTTGAAGGGATATCCTGACTTGTCTGGAAGCCAGAATATACTTAGATCCATGATATCTTTGGATTTGAACCCACTTTATTTTTGCTTTGATTTTATTTTTAACTTGGATTATTATTAATTACATTAATTGGCATCATTAAGGTATCAATATAAAATAAGAGAGATGTGATAAACTGACATTGTTAGGAAGGTTGATATGCAGCTTTGGAAATGAGTCACACTCTGTAGTCCAGGATAGTCTGGAACTCAGCAAAGCAACAAAAACAGAGAAAGCACCACAGAATCATTAAAGAGTAAACTTGAGGGGAGGGACAGAAATTGCAACAAGTCTTCTCTTATGCTTAGCACTTTGGCTTTCAGGAATTTATCTTGCAAGTGTATTCAGAAGTGTGAATCAAGAGGTTTTAAAGTAAGAAAAACCTTGTTGGGCATAGTGGTGCATGCTTTTAACCCCAGTTCTTGGGAGAGAGAGACAAATGAGATTGCTGCTAGTTCTGGACTAGCCTGATCTACATAGCAAATGTCAGACCAGTCAAGGGTACATAGGTAGATTCTGTCTGGAAAAAGAAGGAAAGGGAGAAAAAAGAAGAGGAGGAGGAGGAAGAGGAAGAGAGGGAAGAAGAGGAGGAGGAGAGAAAAGAGAAGGAGGAGGAGGAAGAAGAGAAGAAGAAGAAGAAGAAGAAGAAGAAGAAGAAGAAGAAGAAGAAGAAGAAGAAGAAGAAGAAGAAGAAGAAGAAGAAGAAG
>JABTXL010000001.1:1739581-1818278 GCA_025134845.1 Neodon shergylaensis
AAAGAAAGAAAGAAAGAAAGAAAGAAAGAAAGAAAGAAAGAAAGAAACTCCTCCCAGTAAAGGCCATGCTGGTCAAGGAGTTCTTTGCTTTCTTAGGTTTTTTTGCAAATCCACAGATGTGTGGGCGCTATGCTCACTCCTCAGTCCCCCTGACTATTTGCACAGCAGGCTTTATGGACTATTTGGTGGGAAAATGGTGGAGTGACAGCATCCCTTAATACTGTGGATGACCCTCATCTAGTCAAAGCCTAGGAGCAGTTTACAGATTCCTCAGCCTGGCAGGTGGTCCCTTAGCTACTTTCCTGCTGCCCTGACAAAAGCAACTGAAGGAAGGACGGGAGGGCTGATTTCGGCTCACAGTCTTAGGGTACAGTCTGTAGTGGTGAGCCGTCTATGACAGCAGGAAGAATGGGAGGGCTGATTTCGGCTCACAGTCTTAGGGTACAGTCTGTTCCCGTGAGACGTCCATGGCAGCAGGAGCTGAGACAGCTGGTCATACTGAGCCTACCATCCATTCAGAAGCTGAGAGTGATGAACGCTGGTGACTCTACATGTTGGCAAGTTTGCCGCTGAGATCCATCACATAGACATGACATCGAAAGGACGCTGTCATATCTACTTCTGATTTTCCAGTGGGGGAAGGGGCTTTGGGGCTCTAACATGGTGACATAGAACCATGAGACTCTCATAAATCCAAATGATTTTGTCTTCACGGTAGGAAGCAGAGTTCTCTTCTGCAGTCCACACATTGAATTGACTGAATGGCCCAGTCCCTTCTCCCCAGTACAACCTGGCCAGCTCCTTCTGCCTACAGCCTTGACACTGAGGTGCAGGTAACAAGTGTGTCAGGCTCCCTGGCAGGTACCCCATAACCACGCTGAGGACAGTAAGCTGGTGACTCCCCTTTTCTGTTATGGAGCTTTCCCTTTGGAGTCCAGAGTACTGCTTAGCTTTGTGTGCAACCCACAGATGGTTCCTAAATCTAGCCTCCCTAGATTCACTGACATCATCATGCTTAGCAAGCTGGGCAGTCCTCTGTGTGCCTCTCCTTTGCCTCATCCCCCACCACCACAGTCAGTCCAGGTGCTGGTCCTGCTCCCACAATAGCTGGTGATGTCCACTTTCTGTCTTTTAAATTCTCCCAGCAGACAGATGCAATCACGTGATTCCTTTACATTTCCTCTCCTGCACTTCACAGTTACTATGAAATAATTATGGCCTCCACTACTTGCCCCATGTCATGGCATCCCAAAGCAGTGGGGCCAGTTATTTATAGGTTTTCCAATTTTTAGAAGATTATATAATCTAAACTTTTCTTCTTCTAAAGTTGGCTACTTTCAGGATTTTGCTACAGTGACAAGAACAACATCCACCCCCCTCTTGATGATTCCATGTAAGCATCCCTGGGTGGCCTTCTTCAACCACATCTCTTCCTTAAGTAGGTTCCATTACTTTGTGTTCTAGGCAAACCCTATTTACTTTCTTCCTAGGCTACCAAGTTTATCCTCCTCCCCCTCATCTTCCTCCTCCTCCTCATCATCATCATTATCCACACTATTATTTTATTCCATCTCAAAGGCAAGCAGAGTTTTTCTACTTTGTTCTCCACTCTGCTGCCCAGACCTAATATTTACTAGGGCACATAGCTGACTCCTAACAGATATTTCCTGTTTCCGATATTATTCCCTTGGCAACATAGTAAAAAACTTCTGTTTACCCCTGCAGCATTTAACAACACACCAGGGATGGCCCAAGAAAAGCAACATCAAAATCCAGATTGCAGCAAAGTCGCTGACAGCTCTATCATCCCCTCTTGGATCAATATTGTTAAAATAAGCCGGCCAGACATCTACTGCAGCCACTTGTACAGTCGCAAGTAGGGACCACAGCATCATCACAGACAGTGTTTGGATTGTTCCTGAGAGAGGCCTTTCCGCTTGGCTGTTCTTCCTGCTGGGTTTGTCCCTCAGACACCCACACCACCTCTTCCACATCATTCACACACGGCTCAGGTCACCTTTTCAGTGAGGTCTCTTCTAACTGTCTTACAGTATAGCTAAACTGCAGTTCCTCCCCACAGCCCCAGAATTTCCATATTCTCACTCTGTCTTCTCGCCTTCCATGTTTAATTTTCCTATAGTACTTGTTATAAAAATCTCTTTATTTGTTTATTCATTTTTTTATAAGACAGAATCTCTCACTGTAGCTCAGGTTAGCCTGTAACTCCATGTAGCCCAGACTAGCTTCAAACTCACACTAATCCTCCTGTCTCAATCTCCCAAATGCTGGAATTCTTGGCTTGAGCTACCATACTCTGATTTAACTTTTGCTGTCTTAAGACCTTTTGTTTTGTTCATTATTGTGTCCCAGTCTTGAAGCCTATTGGTGCTTATATCGGTTGCGTTTCTCATTGTGCCAAAAACCCTAGAAGAAACAACTTATGGGAGAAGGAGGTTTTTTTTGTTTGTTTTTTGTTTTTTGTTTTTTTGTTTTTTTTTTTTGGTTCATGGTATGATGGCGGTGGAAAGGCATGGTGGAGTCACAGCCGCTCCTGCTGGGGCATTGAGGGTACGAGGCTGCTTGTTCACTTCTCTGTGGATTAGGAAGCAGAGGACGCTGGTGTTAGAAGTGGGTCATGTTGTCACTCCTGAGGCATGACCTTTAGTTCCAGTCTGCCTCCTGAAGGCCCCACAACTTCCCAATAAGGGACACCAGCTAGATATCAAGTGGTCCAACACATGAACCTGGGACACAGTTCACATACAAACCCTAGCAGTGTTCAGAACCCATAAAGAAGCAGATAGGACCCTATATTGCAAGAATGAGACGTTTACTTATTCCCAGTCTTCAGTCCTGCCAATGCTGACGGTGGCTGTGTTCTCGTGTAAACTCCAGCCTCACGCATCCTCACTGTTGAAGCTTACTGCAGTCCCAGACGTCAGGCTGTGCTCCGCTCCTGCCTAGTGGCTCACAATCAGAGAAGCACCTCATGGAACAGAGCTGCTGTACAACCTACACAGCTATGTTTATCAGATGCAGGGAGACCGAGTTTATGTTGTTCTTTGAGGAGAGAGAAAGAGCAGGAAAATGAAAGTGATATCAGAAAGAAAAAACAGGGGAAAAAATGGAAAGGGGAATTGAAGAGGAGGGCAAGAAGATGAAGCTACATAAGAAAGGGAAAAGAGTTGGAAAGGCTGATAGATCCTGGCTTCATCTCCCCCTGCCCATCCTTTGCTTTCTCTGCCTGATTATTCCTCCAGGACTCCCTTCCTGCATCCAGCCATTCTTAGACCTTGATTTATGCCTGCTTAAACCTTGAAGACAATCAGTAGCTCCAGTCCCTCACTACCTCAGGTCTAGAGGTTATCATGCACATTAATACACCAAAAGCCTGCCTTAACATTAAAAAACGTGCTTTGCTCCTCTGGCTGAATTCTAATTATAGAATGTCTCCTGTAGAATTCCAACATGGCCGGCTGGAGCTGAGTGAGCAGTAGCTGGAGACACAGAGGTTGTGTGTGACGGGGTGGGAGCCTTACACTAACAGTTGGCACAACAGATGTGTGCCAGCAACACCCAGGGAGGGGGACAGAGAGGTTTTATCGTGACTGGATTGAACAAGAGAATGGATAAAACAGAATGCCATCTTTAGGGACCGAAACAATACTGTATGGGCTTTTATAATATTGATGCTTGTATGGGGGTTTTTGTGTAGGAGCAACAGGGTGGAAGATGGAAAATTAGCCTTTCAATACAGTTACAGGAAATCAATCACTTGGAGTTAGAATGAGTCCTACTGACTTAACAAAAGTATCAATATGCATGATATACAGGTTTCTGTATCATAAGCAGGATTTTTATCTTTAATTACAGAACATGGTTCCTTTATGTGAGAAGAGAATTAATATCTCTTCATCACCTCTTTTTCTAATCAAGTTATGCAGGCAAAGGAGCAAAGCACAAAAGCCAACATAATTAGAGAAGAAAACTTTTAAACCAAGCTTTAACCTTTCCAGGACTATTTAGAGCAAGAAAAGAATAAAGTTGTGCTTTATGTTTCCTAAGCCCCATGATGCATTGCAAGCTTTGTAGATATTAAAGTGGAGGGGTGGGGGACCCTGGCAACTATCAGGGCAAGACATGGGCTGAAGAAATGATCTGGAGAGAGAGAGCTCACAGACACAGAAAGGGGAGAGTAGCCACAGGGTACGGTAGTAATGAAGTCTTCACACTTGTTTGTGAGATCTAGGCAATGGCATGCAACCATCTGACAGATGCTGTTCGCCCTTACCTCTTTCAGCCTGTAAACCCGAGGCCTGCTTCTCCTCTCATGCCCACACATGCACTGTGCGAGAAGCTGAAGCTCCAGGGTTGAGCACTCTCACTAGGCGTAGACACCTTCATCATGGTGTCTGAAGAGCGCCAGTGAGTGGGGACAGTTGGCTGCCGCAACTCTGACACGTGAGTTCATCTATGATGAAAGACAGGTGGCTGTCAATGGACAGAAGCTTGTGACCCCAACTCCAGCTCCTTTGATGAAGGGCTGCTTTCTAGTGTGACTCCAGGTGAAGGCCTAGCCTTTAAAAAGTCACTGGCTTTAGAGTTGGTCACAAAGCTGTGGTCCGCATTGTGGGGTTAGTGCCCTTTTCAGATGAGGAAGAGAGACCAGGGCTTCCTCTCTCTCTACTGTGTGAAGACACAGAGAACAGACAGCCACCCGCCAACTGGGAAGGGAGCCCACAACCACAGACACAACTGAAATACCTAGACAGTGAACTTCAGCCTCCAGATCCGTGAGAAAGAGACATCACTTAACACCTCCCATTGGAGGTAATTTGTTATAGCAGTTAAGACTGACTAAGGCCTATACTGTCTCTCGGCTTAATCTATTGTCTAGCTTATAGGCAAATGCTCTTCCACAGGGCAAGCCAGGGTTCAGCTCCTGATCCATGTTCACTGCTTCTCCTGTGCTGATCTAGAAATTCTTTATTTACTCTCTTGCTCTCTAGGCTCTGCAAATTCTGAACCAACTGGGAAAGACCCCAGTGGAAAACAGACAGAGTGCCAGCTGTCTCTTGCCTTTGCCTGCAGCCCTTCACTATGACGGCCCCACGGTTAGACTGTGAATCCTACTGTCTGCCTTTCTTCTGACCCCATGCCTTATGTTTCTAGGGAGCAGCAGTCTTCACACACACACACACACACACACACACAGAGAAAGAGAGAGAGAGAGAGAGAGAGAGAGAGAGAGAGAGAGAGAGAGAGAATCAGCCTGCTAGGGTAGCAGGTTCACACACATGACTATGTGTCAGGCCATTCACCAAGTGGCTCATATATTTCCCCTAAACATCTCTAGTCCCCTCCCCACCACCAATGCTATATGGTATATTCATCATTATCCTTTTCTGAGGAGGAAGCTAAGGCACGCGTGTGGTTAAGCTCTTGTAAGAACAGAAAGGCCAGCCCTCTGGGCACCCTCCGGCCGCACTAGCCTGTGTCTACAGGTGAAACAGCTGCACTGGCGACTGAGCGATGACTGCTGGCTGTGCTGTGGTCTCTGCGCAGAAGCTGTCCCCTAGGGCCAGGAGCTGGGTGATGTCTCCCTGTGTGCTTCTGTCTTCTACAGAACCTCCCCTTACTACTGGAGGAAACCCTCTCCTGTTGGATGCTGTGGAAGAGGATCCCAGAGTCTGTTCTAGAAAACTGGAGGAGAACCTCCTTTTTACCTCCAAGTAGCCTCCAAAAAATGCTGCTAAGTGATGCCATCGCAAGCAAGGGTTCCTTTCTCAGCACAGCCATGGTGATAGCCTGTGAAAACAGCGCAGCTCCGAGCACCTTCCTGCAGCTTGAAGACCAGACCAGGGGCTCCCATGGATACTGTAGACTGTGCGGTCCCCAGTACTGTGGCCATGTTGACATCAGGGACACCATGTGTATCATGTGTTTTCAGCAGGTGCCAGTGAAATGCCTTGGGTTTGTGTCCTTAATTTGGGTTTTGTTTGACTGATTGTTTGCAGACAGGGTCTCATATAACCTATGCTGCCCTCAGTTCCCTCTAGAAGGATCCAAGAAGGACCTGGACTCTAGTTTTCCTTCCTCTACCTCTCAAATGTTAAGATCACAGGCATATGCTACCATGACCAGCCGAAATGCCATGCTCCTCCCTCGATGTTCAGCAGTATTGTGTGGCGGCACTCAGTGTGGGCAGCAGAGTAGGTAGAGCCCGGACTTCTCTAGAAGCTAGCTCTGAACTGCAGTCACCCCAAAACACTAACACCACGGCTCCTCCCTTGCACCCATATAGACTAAATACATTATGTCCTTTTCAAGGGCTTTAGCCTAACCCAGACCTCCCAAAGCTGCTCTATTTTCAGTTGGCCTGGAACATGACTGACCCTTGCTGGAAAAAGCTGGATGCTACACACTGACAAGGAGCAGGGGTGTGGGGCAAATAGATCTTTTCACTTTCGTTCTTCCTAGGTGCATAGAGAATAAGGCAAATGGTACCAGGTTCCCAGCTAATCCCCTGCCTACACCAGGGTGTAGGTGGGTCATCTGTCTATGTGTTACCTTCATTGGTTAATAAAGAAAACCGTCTTGGCCCTTTGATAAGACAGAAAATTAGGTAGGTGGAGTAAACAGAACAGAATGCTGGGAAGAAGGCAATGAGGCAGATGATATAGCTCTCCTCTCCAAGATGGATGCAAGTTAAGATCCTTCCTGGTAAGCCACCACCTCGTGGTGCTGCACAGATTAATAGAAATGGGTTAATCAAGATGTGAAAGTTAGCCAGTAAGAGACTGGAGATATGAGCCAGGCAGCGTTTAAAAAGAATACAGGGAGTCCCCTACTGGATCAGTATTTTCATTGAGTCTCCTCCTGGTCTTTAAAATCAAATAAATGAATGCAGAGCCATTTCATTTCCTAATGTATTTTTTTTTTAAAGAGCTTCAGGTAGCCCAGGCTGGCTTCACACTTACTATAGAGCTGAAGCTGGCAATGTAGGAGAGAGATTTATATCAAACGATGAGGCATAGAAATGTGGTCAAGAGGAAGATTCGTAGCAGATGTTCAGGAAATTTCGCCATGTCCTCTATCATGAATCTCTTTAAGAGAAACTCAAGGGAGAAAAGCGGTGACAGGGAAGGCGTGAGAGCGCAGGAAGTGTCTGGGGTGTGACTCAGGGCGAGCTGCAACCTAGGAGAGGAGAGGGGAGATTAGGGAATATCGGCTACATTCCTTTTTGATATTCTGTCCATTTCTCCTATGACTTTGTTGGTCAGAATTTCTGAAACGCAGTTACATAAGAACTTGTTTCCATCAGCTTGAGTCTGACAAGAGAGAAAATCCATGGCTAAGTGATCTCAAGGAAGGGTGAGGCCAGCCCATTTCAAAGTCCTGTTCTCAGTGTAGGAAAGACAAAGCCCAGTGTCCAGCTGAAGAACTCACTGTATCACCATCCCTGTAGGGCAAGTAGGGAAAGGTCATCGACATATTAGTGGGAATTAAATGTTGCTTGATGAGGCTGCTATTTGGACCTTCTAAATCTAGATTTCTTTTTAATATACGAATGATGCATTTTCCCCCAATGCCTGGCTCCAATATGGTTAACTTGAATTAAAGATGTCTCATCAATTGGGATAAAAATGAGCTTGAGATATTTCCAAACAACTAAGGTGCTAAAGAATATCAAAGGGAGGCAAACTATTGTATACAGACAAGTTTAGTTTCCTCCCACTGAAAGAAATTTATATTAGGTGATCTATGACTCTCTTATAATAACCATACATGCAGTGACCAGGTTTGCTTTATTTCACTCAGTAACAATTAGCAGCAATGTTAATTATTTCTGAGTCAGCATTCCGTCAAAGGTGGCAGGCTCTAATAAATCTTGCTGTGCTGATACTCTTTAATGAGACACTCTCCTTCCCATTATTCATCTGAAGTTTTCTGTGATGGAAAAGATTTGTGAAGGTTCTGGGCAACGATCTCAGGTTCATCCTTAGATGCCCGTGTTTATGTGTCACCTAAATGCATGTGTGTGGGAGATAAAGGGAGGGGGAAAGGAAGGATGATGACCTTAAGGTTAGGGACAACATTTCAGCTCATTTAAATCAATGGCCCCTGTTTATTTTCCTTTGGGCCTGTGGGCTCTATCGGATCTCATCACCTCCACACCTGCATCTGCCGGCTTTGTTGACTTTCCACCCGTGAATGCATTTGATAAACAGAGCTCTTAGTGAATGGCAACAAAGAGGAGGAGCTGGAGAGAGCCAGCCATGGGGAATCCAAACTTCATGTGGAGAAAAAAAAATTATCCGAGTAAATAAAAATAAATCCAAGAGCTTAATTTAAGGTGGAAATTGTAAGATAAATGCACTGGAGAGGGGCTTTGCCATTTTATTTTTAATGGACTCACTGTTGGTTTAAATTTTCAAATAAAGCTGGCCTCTGGCTCACTCACCTGTGGAAGGAGCTGGGATCTGTTGCCAAGCCTTTCCTCCTCTTCTCCCTTTGTTGAAGAGAGGCTTCTCCGTGCAGCCAGCAGGAACAGGTCTTTAGGATTACTCTGACTAGTTGTTTAGATTAATGTAACACCTTTCATGTCCCCGAGGCTAAAGAGGCTTCTGTGGGTTTTGTCCTTATAGTAATGCTGGAAAGCCCTTTTGAGGAAGAAATTCACGTCAAGGCAGCCAGAAACTATTTCATGATGTCAATCAATACACAAAGAAAAAGGAAAAAAAAATCCCTCTTCCTAACCCTTCTGCTTGCAGAGATTGTACACTTTTCAATTAATTACTTTACTTTGTTCTTCTCTCTGGCTTCAACATTTGAGGAAGATCTTTTTAGAGGAGGGTTTATTTTGGTTCACAGTTGCAGAGCCTGCAGCTGACTCTGAGGTGGCCAAATACACTGGGTCAGAGAGAGAACGGGACTCAGAAAATCAGTGACGGCATCTATGGCCAGCTCCCATGATGCTCTTCCCTCTTCTTCTGGAACACCTCCCAAGCACAGCTGCTCCTTTCCTTGTAAACCTCTCACCTTTATGGGTGGTTGCATCTTTAAACATATTTCTTCATCTAATGTATCTAATTTTTAACAGAATAAATTATGGGTGAGACAGCTTCTATGAAAGTCTCCACCTCTCTCAGGAAAAGGACCACTACAGACCACTCCCTGTGGGAAGCAGATGGGGCTTACCTCAGTCCTGTGCCGTTGCCATTAAGCTCGGTCCATCCTACTGTGAAAGGTGTACTTTACTTCCTCTTATCTGACTGCTGAAATAAACATATTATTTTGCTGCTCAGTCAGTGCCCTGTGTGAACTCTGTTGAGAACCTGGACTCTGTTAGGATGGGAAGGAATGCAGCAGGTGACATCACTCCTCATCCACAATAACGAGAAGATCATATCGGCATGGAAGAGTGAAAGACCAGTAGGAAGAGGTAAAAACATGAAAAACAATTGAATAAAATGTGTTTATAAAGCATACACAATTTTAAAGAGTTACTTTTTGTCTGTAAGTGATTTGCCTCTCTGAATGTACACCCGTGTGCATGCCTGCTGCCCTTGGATGCCAAAGAATCGTATGGACCCCCTGAAAGTGGAGTTGGAGAAGGTTGAGTAGTTCCCTGTGGATGCTGGGAACCAAACCTGCATCCTCTGCAAGAGAGTGAGCGCTCCTAACCACTGAGCCATCCCTCCAGCCCCGTGTACTCTGTTTCACCACTTTTTCATTCAGTAGGGCGAAAAATGAAGTTAAATAAACCCGAAAAGGTGATTGGTTTTAAGTTTCTCTGCAACAAGACCAGACATTCCTGCCAAAGGTAAGAATGGAATTCTGTGTGGTAACACACAGGGAAGTGCCTACTTGGAAATCGTGTGCTTGGATTGTAAATTTTTCACAGTCCCTAATACTTTGACTAACTTCCGTTTTTTTCCCTCTAATTTTGTCGGCAACCTTATTAGTATTATTTGTATGCTGCATAGCCTTCCCATTCTGTCATAATTCAAACAGTTAACTTGGACTAAGTGGTGTTACTATCAACTGATAGTATCAATTTACACCAGATTATTTTTGAATATAGCTTTTTTATTAGCTGTATTATATCATCGAGACTGTTTTCCAAAAATAGCTCCTAGGCATCCTAACCTCATATTTCTTATGTATTTAAAACATTTGTTTTGGGGCTGGTGAGGTAGAAGAGCAGATATAGATGCTTGCCTCCAAGGCTGATAACATGGGTTTAAGCACTGGAACCCACCAGAGAAAAGGTGAGAACTGATTCCCCAAAATTATTCTCTGACATTGTCTTAGTTAGGTTTTCTATTGCTGTGCAGAGACATTGGAGCTGGCTTAGTCAGAGGTTTAGTCCATTATCATCATGACAAGATGGAAGCGTGCTGAGAGTTCTACATCTTGACCCACAGACAACAGGTAGTGGTCTGAGACACAGGATGCAACTTGAGCATATATGACACCTCAAAGTCCACCTCCACAGTGGCACACTTCCTCCAACAAGGCCACACCTACTCCAACAAAGCCGCACCTCCTAATAATGCTACTCCCTGTGGAAGCCAATTCCTTTCTAATCACCACAGGCCTCCACTGCACCATGGCATGCCCTCAACCACAACAGATGCTGAGTGGCCAAAGAGACCTAGAACTGATCGACTCTACCTCCTTCGTGGCAGAAGAACCAGAAGTGCCTATGTGGGAAAGACATAATGACAAGGTCTTCTAAGACAGGGCGCATGACCAGCACTGAGCTGCAAGGGAAACTGTGGTATGCAAGGTTACCCTCCCAGGACTCAAGGCCCCTGCTGCTTGCATTCAGTGAATTCATTGAGTTTGTGTTACTTGATGGTGTCAGATATTACCTACTAGAGAGCTGGGCATGTAGTTCAGTGACAATGTGATTGCCTAGGATGGCAAAGTCCTGGCTTTGGTCCCCAGCACTGCACGAAAAATTATATTGCCACTACTTTAGAATGAACTATCTTTGATTGTCAAGAAATGTGTGAAAGAAAACTATACTACACTTATACACATGTGGCATTTATTAACAGAAATGCTTTCTGTAGAACTATGTGTGTGTTAACTTATAAAAATGATAGTTCACTGTTAAAGATAACTAAGAATAGTGGAAAACAGAATAATGAATATAATAACTTACTGAGCATGCTTATATAACCACTAAATGTGATAAGATTATAAGTTTAATAAAGGGCACTTGATAACATCTGGTAGATCAAGAACATAGTCTGAGTAGTAGCAAAGACTTAGAATTGCATGTATAGTCTCAGGAAGATAATTTAAATTACAATTATATGCAAATACACATAACCATGTACTCAAATATCCTAAAATACTAGCTATGTGGTAAGATTCTTATTGATGTGGTTTTGTTTTTCTGTATTTTCTTTTCACCTATAATAAATTAATGCTCTTGCAGTAAGGTAAGAAGTTAGGGGGAAAACACATCTGATAATATTTTAATGCTTTGCTCTTTATAGCAGATAACAGTAAACGTAATTTGAAGCCACGGGGAGCTGGTTTGAAAGCATTCTTCTGCTTCCTGCATGAGGCTAGTATGACACATGACACATGGGCTTGGCATGCCTCGTGATGCTGGGGCCTGGGGGGGTTATACCAACACACACTTAATGGTCTGTCGGGGTCTCTCAGCTGCTGGAACCTTGAGTTTATCAGAACCCTTCATTTTCAAGAACCCATCGATCTCTTTCAACAACTCTGTTTTGTAGGAGGTGAACGTATACGCAACACAACCTCTCTACTGAAAGACCCGAAGAGCTGTTACGGCAAAAGGAAAGCAGGTTAATGCTACATCATGAATCACGTCCCCCAAGCCCAGGCACACACAAGGAGCATGAAGGGAAATAGCATTTCCTGGGCCAGAGACATGATCCAGCTGGTAAAAGCAATTAATACCTTCAGAGGATACAGATCTCATGACCTCAGTTCCATTCTGGCAACCCGTGTAAAGGTGGAAGGGGAAAACTGCCTGTCTGTCTTTCTAGCTCTCTCTCTCTCTCTCTCTCTCTCTCTCTCTCTCTCTCTCTCTCTCTCTCTCACACACACACACACACACACACACACACACACAGACACCACACAGACACACACACACTTTTGAAACATTTAAGTGTTTCCTTACACTTGCAAACAGGTCACGTTTTGGTTTGAGCTGGGAAGAATCGGGGGTTATTCTGCTGGTTCTCCTGTCCCTGAGAGTCATTAAGAAGGATTGGCTGGATTCCAGTGGTTATTTCTGTCTATCACACCTGAACCAATGCTGAAACCCCTCTGTGCTTCAGATTTCCTAGCTGCAAAATGGAGATTCTCCTCTGACTGGGAAATGCTATAGTGTTACGGTGTAAGAATGTCTAGCTACTGTTAACCCCATGCCCACTATGTGCAATGTGTTGTGCTGGTTGCTTCAGGAAGGACAAGGCTGAGCACTGTCTGAGCTCTCTATCTGGGGAAGATTCTAGTGTGACAGGAAATGCAGAGGGACAGACAACAAAGGCAAAATAAAAGTGGCTCCTGAGTGGAATCCACCCAAGGTCCTAGATCTCATTTTGTTGAACTCTTGGGCCATATAGCTCTTTAAAATATAAACAGATTGTTAAATTACACACTCATTATGATAAGCTAATAAAAATAAGATTCACGTAAATACTAAAGAGATTTACCCTGACAAAATAGAATAAGACTTCAATAATTTAGACTAGGAAAGTTTAAGAACTGAAAATGTGTCAATTACAGGATGTGACCATTATGTGATTTTAATTCCCTCAGGTTTTACTATCCAGTGTTTTTTTTTTTTTTTCTTTTTTTTTTTTTATTGAGAAAAAGAAAAGAAAAAAAAGTTTCCGCCTCCTCCCGGCCTCCCATTTCCCTCCCCCTCGTCCCACCCTTCTCCCCCTCCCCCCGCTCCTCTCCCCCTCCCTCTCCAGTCCAAAGAGCAGTCAGGGTTCCCTGTCCTGTGGAAAGTCCAAGGCCCTCCCCCCCCTGTCCATGTCTAGGAAGGTGAACATCCAAGGTGGCTAGGCTCCCACAAAGCCCGAACTTGAAGTAGGATCAAAACCCCGGGCCATTGTCCCCGGCTTCTCATCAGCCCCCATTGTTCGCCATGTTCAGAGAGTCTGGTTTTATCCCATGCTTCTTCTGTCACAGTCCAGCTGGCCTTGGTGAGCTCCCAATAGATCAGTCACACTGTCTCAGTGGTTGGGCGAATTTTGCATGCAAATGGATGGAAATAGAAAACACTATCCTGAGTGAGGTATCCCAGACCCAAAGAGAGGAACATGGGATGTACTCACTCATAATTGGTTTCTAGCCATAAATAACGGTCACGGAGTATATAGTGGTGAACCTAAAGAAGCTAAATAAGAAGGTGAACCCAAAGAAAATCATATAACTATCCTCTTGGATACGGGAAGTAGACAAAATTGAGGGGAGAAAATTTCGGACCTTGGGGGTGGGGTGGGATGGGAGTATCGGGGGATGGGGAGAGAAAAGTGAGAAGGGGAGGATGAGGGAAACTTGGGGAAACAGGATGATTGGGATAAAGGAAGGTTAGATAGGGGAGCACGGAAGCTCAATTCTTAGTTAAGGGAGCCACCTTAGGGTTGGCAAGAGACTTGAACCTAGAGTGGCTCCCAGGAGCCCAAGGCGAGGTCCCCAGTTAGTTCCTTGGGCAGCTGAGGATAGGGAACCTGAAATGACCCTATCCTACAGCAATGCTGACGAATATCTTGCATATCACCATAGAACCTTCAGCTGGTGATGGATGGAGATAGTCACCGAGACCCACACTGGAGCACCGGACTGAGCTCCCAAGTTCCCAATGAGGAGCGGAAGGAGGGAGAACATGAGCAAGGAAGTCACGACCACAAGGGGTGCACCCAACTACTATCCAGTGTTTGCAGGAACATTATGCAGGAGTCTTTGCAAAATGCTTTGTAAGAAAAGCATGTGACCTTTTTAGTGCACAGACGGGAAACACAGGAATGTGTTGAGTCCTAAGGAAAGGAGTGATTTCAGATAACTTGGCAAGCATTTGCAAACTGATTACTGATGAACTCAAATCTGATAAAAGTACCTAATTTCCCATCTTCTCCCCATTTTCACAATAGCGTTCTGTCCATTTGAACTTTGTGTGTAGGAGTGGCATTGGTAGCAAAGTAAGCTTTCCTCTGTTTATGACTCTGTCCATCCTCCTCTGCTATAATGCTTCAAGTTTGCATTACTGAGAGGAGGAACATGGAGGACAGAATAAAGCCAAGTCCTACTGACTCGGAAGTGCATTTACAAGACAGAGAGGCCTTAGCAGATCATAGGCAACTGTCTTTTGGATCTTATTCGAGACTGTGGTCAAAGTCTCTTAACCCAGTTGTCTCCCCTGATCAGCAGCTGAGGCAAGATGGCAACTTTGTGAGGAGATAATACAATAAGACTTTATCTCACATGCTAAACCATATGAAATTGTTTTTATGGCCCCAAAACCCACATTCGCAATTTCATGTAGTTTCATATGATTAAATCTATTTTTGAAGTGTTCTGGTTGATATTGCTATCTTACAGAGCAGTTAATAGGATTATATGGAAAGGGGTAGAAAGAGTTATATTTTGAAAGAAAAATGAGATATAAAAGGGCAGAAAAGGGCTGGAGAGATGGCTCAGTGGTTAAGAGCATTGCCTGCTCTTTCAAAGGTCCTGAGTTCAATTCCCAGCAACCACATGGTGGCTCACAACCATCTGTAATGAGGTCTGGTGGTGCCCTCTTCTGGCCTGCAAGCATACACACAGAAAGAATATTGTATACATAATAAATAATAAATAAATATTTTTTTTAAAAAGGGCAGAAAATAGTGCGGATATGGGTAGGCATTAGCTAAGGAAAGGTGCAAACAGACAAATTAATCCGCTCTACAATTTTGTTGGTGCCAATTAAAGAAAAGTATAAAAGAAGGAAGAGGTGTGATCTATGATAGAATTTACAAAAAAAGGAGCATAGGGATAGCTGGGAAGCTGCTTCAACCTATAAGACTTGGCAGCTGAGTTGCTTTCAGAGCCTACTAACTGTATTATACCAAGAAAAAAAATCTCTATTGGTGGACAGACAAGAGCCTGGAGTAATGCTAATTTCATCACAGTCTTGAAGACTGTGAATAAATAACAGGAAGCATGATATAGTCAAGGTGGATTTTACTCCCATCTCCAAGGACGACAGCTACAGTGTAGGTACAGATGGCCTCTAAAGATCCTCGACCTCTCATCTAACTCCTGCAAACAACCTAATATTTATCACATATGGCTAAATGAATATGCAAAAGTTGGCTTCACTCCCCCCTTTAGAATAGGAGATGGAAGGGAATGAAGGATTACAACTGTTCAGCAGGAGAGGGGATGCTCAGCTACCAGACTATTGAAACAAGGTGCCCAAAGCAGGAAAACTTCCCCAGGAATCCTGTGCTGTAGGGAGGAAAGGCGGAAGGCTGCTGCCAGTCGGCAGAGGAACCTGTGTTCAGGAAGAGGCTTCCCATGACTGGTAGATGAACATGTGCATTTTCTGCTTTCTTTCCTCTTTCCTATTGACCTGGAACTGCTGCAGAGAAGGCGGAGAGATGTTTTGTCTCCCCAGTTTGGCCAAACTGTGAAGAAATCCATTGAACAGTTACCAGCTTATCTCCTGGTTTCCTTAAGAAGTGGGGGTTGTGGGTCTAAGTGCTTGCTGTGGCAGGATGGCCACGAGAAAGCATCGCCAACAGAATGGATAGTGTGTGTATCAGAGCTGGACGACAAGGTAGAGTAACCGAATCAGTCTGTAAGGGCCAGTGACAAACTGAAGAAATATATAAACAGAACATATGAGAACTGTAGACTCCACGGAAAGACCCAACTTTTGAATTAAGGGCATAGAGGAAGAAGAACACCATACCAAGAGTAGAGAGATCATTTTTAATAAAATCATAGAAGAAAATCCCAACCCTGGGGAAACAGACACCCTTGCTCTCCCTTTGTCTATCAATGCTTGTTGGTTCCATTACTTGTTAATGTAAATGTTACACAATGGACAAATCAAACATCAGAATCTTTATTACCCTAGTTCATATTTGTAGTTGCACTTTGTATTTTAGAATTTTGTTTCTGTTAACACTTGATGCAAAAATACTTATTGCATAGAACTCATGAGTTGAATTTTAAGGTTTTCTCTAACACTTACGTTTTTACCTGGAGTAGAAAGTAAAGAATACCCTTGTGAGTGAAAGAAAGGAATAATTTCTGGGCCCCTCCACAGCAACCATCACTTCTGTCCTTCCTGTCCCCAGCCAAGGATTCTGTCCTACACAGTGCTTACTGTTTTCTGATCCAAACCTCATTCATCTTATATCTTCATCATTTTCTGTTTAAGTTGCATTTCATACTCAGGAGGGTGTGTCTGAGTTATGCACCTATGTGCGTGGTATAAGCACACAATTGGGTGCAAATGCATGCTGAGACCACAGAAGGATAGTATCCTGCTCTCTTTGACTTCCCCAGTACCCTGAGTCAATGACAGTGTCAGAAATAGATGTGAAATTGCTGAGCCATTGTCCTGTGGTCTGCTAGCTCAAGAGATCTTCCCTCTAATACCTCTGTGTGGAATTAAACGTTCAGTTCTTCAATCATGGATTTTGTCCCTGCTTGTAACTTATTTGCCGACGGTCAAGGACACTAACTCCTTTCTTTGTTAGGCAGGATAATCTTGGGGCGGGGGGGGGGTGATACTGTGAGAAACTCTATAACCCTGAGAATAGACCAGGAAACCCTAAGATAGCAGACTTTATGGCTAACGATAAGGAAAGCTGCCCAGCGGGTTTGACACTGAGGATGGACGGCTAATCTAAGTGATACATCAAATACAAAAGTTACTTTCCCAAATTCCTGGAAATATCATGTTTCCTTTTGATGGCTTACTGCCTTCTCTTCCCTGGTGACTGATTTATCCCCATCTTCACATGAGTTCACTTTCCCCTCCTGACCTTCAGGAAATTATCACATTGTTCACGATGGCAGGAAGGGACCAGCAGCGCAGTTATCACGGCCCTGTGCAAGTCCCACAGTCCCCCAACTCTGAGAGACAGACACACACACAACGAGCTCATGGTTTCTTGTAAGTCCTTCGGTGGAATGTGCATGCTTGAGCCTCTGTCACACAGGCCTCTTAGAAGAGTACTGTGACTCTAATGAAGAGGAAGGGGCCTGGAGTTCAACCCCTCTGAATTAACCCATTGTCGGCAGGTTAACTCCTGAGGGCTGAGACACAGATGAACAGTTTTGAAATTATGGTTTTATATATACTAGCAGTCTTAATGGTGGCAATTTTTGTTCAAATCAGAAACAAAATAGAATAAAGATTTCCCAAGAATGACTGCTATAGGAATACACCTTCATCCTCTGGAGATGTTTCTGACATTCAGAAGTCTGTCTGTTAGGTCGTGTGGTCCTAAGGGAAATCAACTCCCAGCATGGGAAGAGTGGCTGTCTCTGTTGCTAAGGCTCTCTCTGACCAGATGAAAGAAAGCTTTAGATCTACGCTAGACCATCATTCCTATTCCCCACCACCTTTCTCTTTCCCAACTAACCATCCTTCTTGTGAAGGGAAGCAGTGGTTAAATTCTTAAGTTATCTACTGGAATCATGGCACAGGAGAGACATTCAAACAGGACAGATGGAAACAAACAATTGAAGTAAAGTGGGCTTTTCCTCTTCTGCCCCAAAACTCCCAAGAAGCTGTGGCTAGGAAATACAGCTCTTCAACAGGACACCTTGAAATGAGAGAGGAGATAAGAAGGGGCAAGAGGTGGCTGCTATAGACTGCCATTGCTCATGAAAGGTGGGAACAGCAGTGTGAACTCAGAAAATGTCTCAAGAACCCCCAGAACCTCACTGACCCCCATATCCTATGGCCCTAAGCTTTATGCCACAGGACTTCTGAGGATCTATGGGTACTTGGTTAGTCAATACTAAAATAATGCGTATGCTATAATAATGTTGATTTTCATCATGGCACTTGTCCGTGTTCACTGTATATTCTCGCTGGGCATATATTTATGAGTGTATGCATGTATTACATTCCTGTGGGTATGTGCACATACACCCGTGGGTACACAGTCACACGCATTCACGTTTGTGAAGTTAGAAGTCAGTGTCAGGTGTCCTCAATCACTCTCCTCATCATTGTTTTGGAGACAGAGACTGTCACTAGACCCGGAGCCCCTGGATTCAGCATGGCTGGCTAGTGAGTCCCAGGGATCCTTCCACTTCGGCCATCCCAGGCCTGAGGTTGTAGACACACCAGCTGCACTCAGAGGTCATGTGAATGACAGCTTACCAAACTTAGGTCCTCATTCTGTCAAGAACTTCACAGACCCAGCTCTCTCCCCAGATGCACTTACCACATTTACTAAATATACATCCAACTGTACTCACAAAAGGCAAACCCGCTGTCAGCATTGCTAACCTTTACATTCCAAGATGCACTCAGATCTTAATGCAAGCACACAAGAACAGCTTCTCCATTTGCCTTCAGACAACCTACTGTGTACTGGTGCCTACTATATACTAGGCACTATATACTACTAGAGAGAACTTGTTTTTATTTAGTTTTGACATTTTTTAAGCTATGGAGACTACAAATAGAAGAAATATTGTTTAACAATAGTCAGTATTGAAAAGAAAAAATAAAAACTTAATGCATAAATAGCTCAACTACTCCAAATTTAGAAAAATGGATATGTCCCCAAAGGTAAATGGTTATTACGAAGGCAAATTGAGCAGTTTTAAAGCCTTAAAATAACTTACTTAGTATATAGTTATAAAGTACACTAAGCAGAAAATAAAGTCAGAGACAAAGATATTAAGCAAGAAGGAAGGGCCTGTGGATACAGGTCATTTATGGGATGTGTGCTTAGCATATACAAAGCTGGGTTCTCAACCCAAAAAGGAGGGGAGGAGAAGGGGAAGGCAGGATAGGAGGAAGATGAGAATGTGTGTGGAAGGGAAGAAAATAGTAAAAAGTATATCGCTCATTGATTTCTTCCATCTATGAATCAGACTCACTTTTGAAAAACAATAATAGGAATATTCTAGGCCGTAAGGTTGTGTGTATTGAATGGCCTGTGTAGGGACTTGAAACATGGCCTTCGAAAGGAGGAAGGAACGCAGGACATTATGGGAAGTACAGCTGTGGGCCTGGCTTGGGCCTACACAGCAGGCTTCTGACAGCAATTGGAACCATGTCCACAAAGGCTTTCCCCTTCTGTGTGTAGTACAGAATGGTTTCCTTCTAGGACACGACCAACAATGTTAAGGACCGGCTGCCTGTGCATTAGCTTGGTGCGCTTGCTCTTCACGACAAACATATATTCCGGTCCACTATACTTTGTCATCTTCTGCATCCCAACTTGTCCAGCATCCCAGCAGATGATGCGGTCAAGGTCTGATTTCATGGTCTCAGGAGACATTCCATGACATCCTCTTTCCAAAATGGACTGACAGGCATCTACCTAGTCTGGCTAAGGGGAACAGATGATCATGACTTCTTTAAGTCAGTCATTGACCACTCATGACTTTTTTTCCTTGGGAATAAATGGTCCCAGGAAGGTCTACCTTCAGCAAGATCTGCCTTAACACATCCTCTCCCATCAGACTAAAGGCACCAAACAGCATCTGGTTGGCTGGGTTGCCACTGTTTACTCCTGTTTTGACAGTCATGATAAAGAACTCCTAAGGTAGTAATCACACAGGGCTTTTAGGAACAGCTGATTGATAACAGTTCTTCTGTCTTCTTGGGTTCTTCACCTTCCCTTTGAATTTACCAAAATCTACCTAATCATATGAATACACCCACACAGATAGGCTTGTTCTACAGAATTCAAATCTCTTAAAGGAATGTGGACCCATTTGAAATGTAGTTGCATAAAACACCACAAGAGGCTGACACAGAACATGGCCAAAACATTGATGTTCTTCTCAAAGGAGTCTTTGTTTCATGTCTGGACATAGATTACATTGTGTTTTTATGTGATAATTATCCCTCAAAAATTAACCTGGGGCTGGAGAGATTATTCAGTTGGTGCAGGGCCTGACAGGTAAGCAGGGAATCTAAGTTGACATACCCAGTACCATGGCAAAACCTGATGTGTGACTGCGCTTTTGTAACCTGGCTCTGGGAGAGGGAGGGAGACACAGCTCCTAGCACTCATTGGACAATGAGTCTAGCTCAGTTAGTAGGCTCCAGATTCCGTGAAAGAACTGTCTCAAAGTATAAAGTGGAATGCAGTAGGCGTAGGCATCTGGCATTAACCTCTGGGCTACACACTACACACACACACACACACACCAGTCAGAGATGTCACTTCTAACTAAAGTCTCTTCAGAGACAAATTTAAGTGATCTAGTAATCCCGCTTTTCTCTCCCTTATTTTCAGGTTTTTCCATGGCGTGGCTTCTAAAATGGGAAGATCTCTTTCTAGTGATGAGTCACACTTTCTATATATTTCAATATAAAAATGTACTTTTAAAAATAAGTCTTATATATGCCAAGAGAGACCATGGGTTGTTTTTGTTTTTTTGTTTTGTTTCCAAACACTGCATGGGGGGACAGAGTGACTGGCTGTGAAGTCACAAAGGTACCAGTATGCTGCACAGCTTTTTTTTTTCTTTAAAATTGCAAGGTCAAAGACACCAACTCCCTTCAAAAACGGATTGTCATACAGGAGACAGTAGAAGAGACCAAGTCTGTAACTTGCACTTTTATGTTATTTGTCTGAAGGCATTGAGTAGATTTTTCAGATTTCTGTGTCTTGTACATGGAGCAAAACAGAAATGAAGAGTTCAGACATGGGTGATAAACATTCATGTCCCTACTGTGGTCCCCTGACTCAGGTTCCTGCTGTGGTCCCCTCATTCAGTCCCTGCCGTGGTTCCCTCATTCAGTCCCTGCCGTGGTTCCCTCATTCAGGCCCTGCTATACTTACATCTTTTATCTCTTATAATGTTTCTAGCTTTGGGCAATGTGGTGGTTTGAGTAAAAATGGCCCCTTAGGTTTATTATCTGAATTCTTTGCTCCCGGTTAGTGAACTGTTTGGGAAAAATAGGAGGTGTGGCCTTGTAGGAGAGTGTATTGCATGTGCTCGTCTTGCAGAGGGAGGGCCAAAGTTTGGTTCCCAACATCCACATCAGGGGCTCCCAAAGGCCTATAACACCTGTTCCAGGCAATCAGATGCCCTCTTCTTATCTCTACTGATGATTGCAGGCATGCACTTATACACCCCACCCTAACACATTCTCCCCCCACCTCTCTCTCTCTCTCTCTCTCTCTCTCACACACACACACACACACACACACACACACAAAGTACACACATGCCCACACACGCGCATGCACACATGCACCATTGGGGGAAAGTTTTTTAAAAGAGGAAATTTAAGGAATTATTATTCTAGGAGTTGCTACAATACAAATATGAACCCATTAACTAATGAAGAAAAGGGCTGTTATATCAGGTATGCAAGAGAATTTAAAATCAGATAGAGGGCTATGACATTGCAAAAGGGAACTAATGTGCAAAGGTGACCAGAAAGCATCTACATCAGGTGAAATTTATTTGCGTTCTTGTGAATAATGACCTGTAGAAATGTGAAATCATTTATACCCTGAGGGATGTTTATCACTTACGCCATGTTCCAAGGTGGCATGGCTCTCCTCCTCTGGCACTCTTATGTAAGAGAGGGTAGATGCAATTGTAGATAGCAATTGGTTTATGCATTGAATTCAAATGTCTAGATCTGCAAGAGCTTGAGTCTGGAGAGTGCAAGCTTTTTCTGACTTTTGAACATTCCATTTCTGTCTTTCTGTCTATCTGTATTTTGAGACAAGGTCTCACACTGTAGTTCAGGCTGGACTGGAACTCACTGTTTATCCCAGGCTGATCCTAAACTCAAGGTCACCCTTCTGCCTAATGATCCTTACTGTTGATGAGAGACATGAACTACTACAGTGGGCTCAGTCACTCCCTTTTTAAATATCAAAAAAAAAAAAAACCTTTCTCCAAAATCAGAAGGGAAAAGATACAGGGTGGAACGTAATCTTATTTCTCCTGTATCTGAGCAGAAAGGCAGCTTCGACAGCTGCTGGATGCTTTCCTTGGGGTCCCCACTGGGGTTTTAAACTTATGGAGGATAAATGAAGTCTTATGTGGGAATTTGAGATCAAAATTTCAAAGGTAGAACAAACATGTTCCAGCTCCTCACCTGCAATTCTGGTGGACATTTCCCACGTTGAGTAAGAGTATGAAAGCCCTGGAATATACCTAGAGGAGATCCCACTGGTGAGTATCCCCACGTGTGGAGGCAGGTTATGTGGCAGGGCTGGGTGCAAAAAGAGTGCTTAGACTCCAGACATCTGCCTGGAGACAGGTGCCACAGGGCTACACTGGTCAGCACCAGAGACATCTCACCAAAGAGGAACCAAGACAGTATGAAGATATGCAGACAACTCCCCATTCCCTGTCACCCTCCAGGGCTTCAGGCAGAAGAGAGCTAAGCTCAGTGTAGAGTATGACCTCTCTGGGTCCAAGCTCTGATTATCTCCACTCCATCATACCTGGATTTCCTAGGCAAGAGAGCTTCGAACATTCGAAAGACATTAGGCATGAGCCACAATGGTGGAAGAGGGAAAGGAGGGCAGGTGTTCTATAAGCAATAATGAAGCCCAGCAATGTGACTCATCAACATCTCCCAGTACCACCTCCCCTCCAGGACTGCAGTGACCTAAAGCTGCAGGATCTCCTCCGTGGTTAGATGTGGGGAGGCCTTCTATCTTCAGCATCTCTTATTGTCTTTGACCTTGTAAGAAGAGGTTCTAGAGAGAGGCTTACTGAAGTACGTTATTTCTTCTTAAACTAAAGTTACAGCGTTATTTTTAATAAGGATAAAATATTCCCCACTCTGCATCAATTTCAGAGCTAAAACAGTATTATTGATCTTTTCTTTCTACCTTGTGCTTTCTTGTAGGTGTGTAGACATCCCCCCCCGCCCCCTGCATGCATAGAAATGGGACAAAACTCATCTGTGTGGTATCTGCAGGAAACATTGTGGCTTTGCCAACCACGTTATCATCTGGGGTACAGGCTGGGACCTCCCTAAGTCTCTGGGTACCCTGCTGTGTTCTTAAAGCTGGATACATTGGGGATACTGACAGCCTTCAAGCATTCAACTTCCATCCTGCTGCCAAAGTTGTTTTTATCATGCATGGCTACATCACTTTTTTCCCCTGACACATTAAAATTAACCCAGAACTCATCACTGCCTAAAGTCGCTGAATTGTTCTTTCCAATAGACGTTATCTTTTACTCAACAGTCTCATTTTTACTTGCCTGAGCGTTGCAGTCTGGCATATAAAGGTGCAAGCTGGATACCAGGCTACATGGATACACAAGTTGCAGGGGCACTGAGTGGAGTTCTGGCCATTATCCCCATTCATTCAAAGGACAAGACCCTAAGCACCTATTAAGAGGAGAATGTGTCTGAAGAACCCTTTGAACCGATTAGGATGAAGTAGGTTGTCCCACCATTAGGGTAGGAGACTACAAAGCATACTGAGGGTGCTGCCAGCTCTCATGCAGATACTGTTCCATTCCTAGAGACTTTGGCCTCACCACTGATTCTCCATGCTGTGTCAGCAGCTCCTGCTCCATTTGCTGACACAATTGTTCCTATTCTTCATATCCAGCTAATGTTCCGCTCCATACACCGCCTCTCCTCCTGACTCCAGGAGTATCTGGCTGCAGAGGTGAGTACCATTCAGCTTTCCTTTAGCTTTCCTTCTGGATCCTAGAGAGATGTCTGATTATGCTGCCTCTGCTAATCTAACTTGGCTTTCAGATCACAGCCCAGAAAACATCACATGATGTCTTTTGTGAAATCAGACTTCGTGACATCTCTGGCTATTCATGAATGGGCATATGAACACTCTTTCAAAGCCTGAGAATTGCTTAAAACATGGCAGATAGGTCTCAGCACCTGTTAGATTTCTTCTTGACTTGGATGGCTAAGCTATGAAGTTTTATGACTACTGGGAAAAATTTGAGCTTCTCTCATCCAAACTTCGGGCTCTTCTTAGCATCTTTCCTGAGTTTTAAGTAACAGCTTGGACTTAAAATATTCAGTAGAGATAATGCTGCAACAGCATGCAAAGTCAATTTGGAGACGTTCAGGACCACGCCACACAACTTTCCAGGACATCTTCCTATCTCAGATTCTATTACAATAGATAGCTACCATCCATAAGAAGGTCACTGACCCTCTGGCTCACAAAACTGTAGTCCAGGCCAGCTGGAGAAGGAAAACTTATTTCTTACAGCCAGAAAGATGCAGCTGGTTTGTATCATACCTATAATCTAAATTATTAAAGTCAAAACGTTGAACCAGCACATGGATTCTATAAAGCCTCTGTGCCAGAGACGAATTCCAAATTGTTTAGCAATACAATCAGAATGGCTTATGTCATTTTCTGAAATTTTTCTTTTGAAATTAAATTACTGTTTGATGCTTCCCAAAGTTGATTTGTGGGTAGGGGTCTAGACTGAGAAAAATCTGCTTTTATTTTTGAGTGATAGCAACATGAAAGAAACATAGTTTTACCTCTGGTGCTTTTTCTTTTTCTTCTTTTAAATTACTCAAATACATCCAAACCTCAGGGCATCAGATAGTCATTTTCGGAAGAGAAAAGCAAATTGTGAAAAGTTAGCCAAGCTCTAACGAGTGATTTAAAAATGCCAGGCTCCTTGCATGAACTAGAAGATTGCACTGGCTAAAACAATGAAGCTCTTGGCTGAGTTCGCTACAGCACATCAAGATGTGTGCCAACCATTACCCCCAAGACTCAACTGCAAAAACAATCCATCAATTTAGGTAACCGGTCAATTTGAGCCTGAAAAAAATTAAACTGTACAGTTGATTGAAATGGTTGTTGGACAAATTTTCTCAATGTCTACTTAGCTTTGTCTGGGTCTAACAGGTCAGAAATCACGGGCAAAGAATAGCTACAAGACGGTTAGTAACTCACTGAACCCCATGGCTTTGGCTGCAGAGCGCAGCTTCATACAAAGAGGGCAGAGGAATGTGGATGGAATTTAATTGATGCCAGTTTTCCCTCCTGTGGCATAAAAGGTTTTCACATAAATAAAATGGTAGGAAATTACTCTGCTCAATTAATTTTCAAAGAAATGCTTTGCTTTTAAGCCCCATTACTGACCCTCTCGAAAACAATCTTTTCTTCTCGTTTGAGATCATTGGAAGGCTTGTGGTCACTATTCTGGATGTGAGTTCACTCTTAAAATCTGTGGATGATTGTCCTGCACTGGAGCTGAGTGAAGACTCTTCTCTGAGACAGAAGCTGGGAGCTGCCTGGGTTTGGCTTTGTTTTCACACTCTTGATAGTTGAAAAGTATTCCTTTCTTCTCCTTTTTTTTTTCACAAATGAACTAGTAAGAAAGTACTTCCAGGAGCAGGTCCCGCAAATGCTCCACTCTTAGCTCATCTCTAGTGCACATCAATTTAATAGCATAATCAGTTTTTATAACTTCTATTTAGCTCAGTAGAATCTACTGAACCAGTCTGTTAAGACTTTTGTGCAAAAGTATACAAAATTACAGTGATGTTTAGATTATAATCGTGTTTCCAACATTCACCCACTGCAACAGGCACACAGAGAATATGTTCTCATCACAGATAATTTTGATTGATTGATTTTTTTCCCCCTGACATGCAGTGCCTCAAAGAACTTAAGTCAAAGCAGCTAGGACAAGGACAAGTTAACATCTTCCAACAAAAGACCAAAATGCTGGCGTGAGAAACTCAAGCTAGGAACATAGGACTTGGTGAACACAAAGTTTCTGCCCAACACAGCTCCATTATCCATGCACAGCCTCAGTGCAAGGAAAACCTATGCTTCTTTCTTTCTTTCTTTCTTTCTTTCTTTCTTTCTTTCTTTCTTTCTTTCTTTCTTCCTTCCTTCCTTCCTTCCTTCCTTCCTTCCTTCCTTCCTTCCTTTCTGTATTTAATTTTTCCAGACATTTCGCGCACGCGCACGCGCACACACACACATTATGTGGGGTCTGACAGACTGGCTTCTTTCACTGTGTACAGAGAATAGAATGTTCTCTACTGGGTAGTTCATGTTTTGAGGTTCTTTCATGTTGCAATTCCTACACTCATCTGATGTTTTTATAACAGAAGAGTGTCATGCTATATGATCTTTCCACATTCTGTTTACACCTTCATTAGCTGGAGTACATCTAGGTTGTTTCTGTGGAGACAAATTATGAAAATGCTCTACTCATGCAGATCTCTGTGTGAAGGTGTACAGACCCTGGAAAATGCAGTCAGTGGGTCAGGTGACCACCTCACCCGGGCTCTACACTCTTACATTCTGTTTTCCCACATCCTTGTCACTACATGCTGTTATTTGTATGTCTTCGCTCTGTGAAATGGTAACTCACTGTGGCCTCAGTTCGCTTTCAGCTTGCTCTAGCATGTTCTATGCCTGTTTGCCATCATATCTCTTAAAAGTAAATACCTATTAACGTATTTTGCATAATTTTTAATTGGGCTGTTTGTCTTTATGATTGAGTTATAAGAATTTTTCTTATATTCTGAACACAGATCTCTGGACACATAGGTCATGAACATTATATCTACATCGTTCAGCCTGTATAGGGAACAGTCCAAAGTCCTCAGCGAGAACAAGAATATTCGTCCCATTCTTCCTCTCCCCGTGGTCCAGAGCAAATCTGATGCACAATGCATTTATAAAGGTCAAACTCAGACGTTCTCTCTCAAACACAGGAGCAAGCATCCTTCGGTCACTGGCCATCTAGGTAGGAATTACTGTTATCCCAGCAAGGTTGAGCTCAGAGAGCAGAACGTGGCACAAACTGAGTTGATTCTCCAGAAACAAAACTAAATAAACAGACAAACAAAACCCTGTGAAATGCAAGCCTGGAGCGCAACATTTCCACTTTGGTTTCAGTTGCCTGATTGAGAAAGCAAAAACAAATGGGAAATTTAGAGTTGCAATTTTAAAAGGATCATCTTTGCAAGGCTTCTAATCCCTCCAGTTACACTTGGCGGAAAGGCTTACAGGTTCACTGCTGAAATTGGATTTGGAATGGGGCTTTGCTTAAGTGTCTACTGCTTTCAAGGACTGCACTTTTGGGGTGTTTAACATAAAGTAAACTCACACACTGATCAGTTTGAAACCCTGCACAGCTTTAAAACCACCCACTGCAACGAAACAGGGAGAGCTTTGAAATTTACAAAATCCAAATTATGTTTAGGTTAAAGCCAGAAATATTGCAAAAATGTCGCCATGGTCAAGAGTTTGAGTCTGTGTGTGCGAGCCTGCCTTCTTTCACTTAATAATTTGAGAAGGGGGAAAAAACCCAGAAGCTATGAAATAAGGTCATACGGAGAAAAAAACCATTCTGAAATTCAAGATTGCCATGCAGTTTCCAGGCCGCCCTCTGGTTCTTGTCCTGGGCTCTGTTGTCTTCTCTTCTTTATCAGGGTGTGTTTCCCCCTCCCCCAGAACTAAATTACCAAGTTCAACCCTTTGTGGAATTTGACAGTGAATGGAAGGGAGCATGCGCCCTGATGTCTGCATTAAAAAGTTGATTTCCACTTTTCCTATTGACCTGGAGTTCGTTGAGCTTTTATTTGAGATGAATATTTCTGCAACTCGGTGCAGATTTTCGTCTTTAAAATTGATGCTTTCTAAACCCTTTCCAAGTCTGGCAGTTTCTAAACAATGGGCTGACATTTTTAGTTCTAATATGTGTTTAAAAAAATTCTGTGCTGAGAACATGGTCATGAATCAAAGTGAGGATCTCTTACTTTTGGAGGTGAAGCCACTTCAGGTTCTCTCCTGTGCATGAGGGCATGCACAATGTGCATTTTCCCTTCTGGCCACTTGAGGGAATCCGACGTTAGAAATCACAGCTAATTTAGGTCTTTATGTCAAAGGGTAGAACAAATATTTATTTGTTACTGAATGTCTCTTATGACAACCAGTCAGGAAGGGGGTCACAGAACCCGAGTTCTGAGATAAATTACCCTTTATATACCTCCTATCCAGGTGGAAATGAACACTTGTTGATGAATGGGAGCCCAGGGAGGTACCAAGCCAGGTCCCCCATACAATTTATGATCAGCGCTCTTGAACTTCAGAATGATTAATACCATCAATTCTCACGGGAATAAAAGCTGTTTTAGCCCAAGAGAGGACAGTATATTACTGTTTATAGAAGCAGATAACATCAAAGTAACCTACGGTTTGTGTTAAACAAATACAAAATTCTGGGTCAGCGAAAATTAATCCTAAAGGAGTAACGGAAAGTTCCTAATGACTGTGAGATCCACACATTATCACTTTTCATTCAAGTGGTAGAAAATGGCAAAGCTATTAAAGAGATTTGCAAATGGCCCCGTTGCCGAGCTGGGCTAACAGCTGCATGACGGCGCATTCTCCAGCGGAGAGAGCCCTGTTATCTAGCCAGCTGCAGTGTGTTCATGTCTATGCAGTTCTGAGATTATGTTCAGGAGCATCAGAACCATTTTACTATTGAGTTTCACAACAAGACACAGTAAATCACATTATATTTTATACATTCTTACACTGTAAGCAGCTGTGAGAATGGATGAATTAAACACTGCTCTCTTAGCCGTGTTACACGAAACAGATGTTATTTCAGCAGCGCAGCAGAAAGAGAACTCTTTTCTTCAGTGGCTGTCTGTCGGTGACTAATTGCTTTTTCTATTGTTTTAGGAGAACTGGGCATTTGAAAACAAAGGGCAACTGTAGGCATCAATTCTACTTAAGGGCTCTGATTACAAACTTTTAGGAATACCTTGGGATGTTTTTAGTACAATTCAAAAACTGTTGTTACTATTCCTCAGCAAGAACGTTTAGTCTTCTTCCTATAGAGATGGTTTCTACTTCAATATGTTCTTGCTCAAAACTTTTACTTCATTGCTGTATTACTGTCAGGAATTAATCTTACTCTTTTCAGGTGGATTACAAATATCAAATTACTTCAGATAAGCTTAGTTTTATTTAAATTTATTAAAATCAAGTCCAATGGGGTGGGTCTTGGGTAAAGATGCTTGTTACCTAGCTTAATGATGGGTTCCAGAACCCACTGGTAGAAGAGAACCAACACACATCATTGTCCTTTGACCTCTGTATAAGCATCACGGCACATACAGAAATACCTCCCTCTCTCTCTCTCTCTCTCTCTCTCTCTCTCTCTCTCTCTCTCTCTCACACACACACACACACACACACACACGCAATAAATAAAGAATAGTTTCAATAAAAGAAATTCAGCATCACATTCTCTAACTAATCTGAAGTACATGAAGTGTTTTTTCCTTTAACTTCTTTATTATTTCAAGTCGTTTACTAATTTCAAAAAGGTAGGAATCTAATTATCTTGCCTTTCACAGCATCATCCCTCATGTTTAGATTTTGCTAATTGTTGAAACATTCATAATTACTTAATCGAATATCTAATATACTAAGCGATTTTCCTTTGGAAAATACTCATAGGGAGAATAAGTTAGTCAATTACTTGAAAGTAAACAGGTCCTATTTGAATATTTAAAAATGATTTAAGTTCTCAATGAGGACTACTGAGACCTCAAGAACAATGGCAATGGGTTTTTGATCCTACTGCACCTATTGGCTTTGTGGGAGCCTAGGCAGTTTGGATGATCACCTTACTAGACCTGGATGGAGGTGGGTGGTCCTTGGACTTCCCACAGGGCAGGGAACCCTGACTGCTCTTTGGGCTGACGAGGGAGGGGGACTTGATTGGGGGAGGGGGAGGGAAAGGGGAGGCGGAGGTGGGGAAGAGACAGAAATCCTTAATAAAAAAAATAAAATAAAATAAATGATTTAAGTTAGAAATCAGTGACCAGTCCTCTGATTCCTAAGATTAGTATTTGACCATAGATTTTATTATGCAACTTGGAGTGAAACCTTTTCATATTCTAATGATACTGAAAGAAATCATATCATACCAATGAAAGGCTCGCATGCCATTTGTACAGTTCGCTGCTTACGGATTTGCCTTTGTTTCTGACAAGTCGTGTAACATTAGCGCTCACTTGGAAGTACATAATCCTGAGCTTGTGCAGATCTGCCCAGCCCTTCATCTCGGAATCCAAACAGTAGTCTCTAGCACGCCATCTGCTCATGCTCAAAATGGCTACATGCCGTTGCAGAATCACGACTGCTTGCCATTTTTCATTGATTCGCACAGGAACTCACATCATGATGAAAGAGAATTTGGTGTACTTGGTCGTTTTACCACTTCTCCCTTGCAGGCCATAATTTCTGTGTCATCATTGAAATCGTTATAGGTGCTTATGAGTTGTGGCAAACAATGAATCAAATTCAGTTACAGGTCTGATTCATCCAGTAATCTGCTTTTAACAAAACAATCTTATTATAGCAATACACCGCTAGCATATATCTTATAACTGTCAAAGCTATTTTATAATGGCTTTATTTCTTGGTTCATTTGTTTGGAGTCTCAAGCTGGCATGAACCAAGCTGGGAAGGTAGAACCTCCATTAAGCAAACGAGAAAGCCAAATCCCAGATTCAAAAGTCAAGGCTAAGCCTCTGTGTCTTCTGTTAACAGTTAGTCACCATGCTTGAGAGATGATATGCAAGCATTCTGATAGCAAATCCAGGACTATTGTTATGAAGCAGTTGCTCAGCAGGGTTTCACAGCTTTAATGACACTACCTTGGGGAGGGGAAGAGTCCCTACCTGAGTTGTAGATTATTCCAGCATATCTATAAACATCGTATTAGGTAAGTAATATAAACATCGAGACTCTGATTTATTTGGTTATGATTATTTTAGAGAGAAATTTGTGATGGAGATACTGACACATAATCATAAATTAGTGTATTGGATACAACAAGGATAACTTGTTTTAATGCCTTTTTATTAATGTTTTAATTTTTAATTATGGGTATACAAACATGTCTGTGTATGGGTATGTGCTCGTGTGAAAATACGTGACTTCAGAATCCAGAAGAGGTTATTGGGTCCCTTGGAGCTGGAGTTATAAGTAGTTGTGAGCGCCTTGATGTAGGTGCTGGGAACCAAACTCAGATGCTACTTATAAATTTCTACATGCTGCTGGGCAGTGATGGCATATGCCTTTAATACCAGCATTTGGGAGGCAGAGACAGAAGGATCTTTGTGAGTTCAAGGACAGCCTAGTATACAAAAAGAGTTCCAGGACAGTTGGGGCTGTTACACAGAGAAACCCTGTCTTGAAAAAAAAAATACAAAAAAAAAACCCCACTCATACACACACAAAAATGTGTATGTGCTCTTAACCATTGAGTCATCCCTTCAGGCCTCTTTGTTTTGCTATTTAATATTTATAAAAGAAGAAATAAATACATTTCAATGTCTACTTAAAATAAAACATATTTATATGTTATTTATAAGGCTGTTGTATATATTTCTAAGTCAGTAACCCTTAACTAGGGGCTCTGTATCTTTCCATTGAGACATGATAGTTACCTCAACTTTTCCTAAGTGCACCTTTCATTTTTATCTCACCCAAGATGAAATACATTTTATTTTACTCTATAAATATATAAAAGCCAATAAAATATTACTTCTTGAATAAGTATAATGTAGGGTGTCAGTATTTTTAAAAAGTGTGTCCTACCCCTGGCTCTAATCTGCTGGGGTTCATACCAGCCATTGTAATACGTACTGGCCACTTGGGTTGCCCTAACAGTTGTGACTTTATAGAGACTATAAATCTATTAAGCCACAATTTGCACATAATAAAAACAAACAGCAAGTAGTTAAATGAAAGGTTCAATTCTGAGCTGCCCAACAGTTTTCCAGGAAAAGCCATTGCTGCAGCTTCAGCTACTTGGGGCCTAACTTTGAGAAATTTAATCACACTGATTGGGGAAACCTGGAGAGAGTTGGCTGCTCCTTTCTTCAGTTCATAATTGCCCTGAAAACCATTTAATTATCTGTAGATGAAAAAAAGCTGGCGCTGGGGAGGACCAGAAGCAAAAAGACATGCGCTCATCAGTTGGCTTTCTCCCTACCCTGCAGTTCCAGCACCCATCCCTGAGCCATCCTGCCACCAGACAGGGAAGCCACAGACAGACTGGTCCTCCTGGTCCCCAGCATGGTGGCCTCCTGAATGTCTTTATTTTATTATAGTACAACACACAACAGCCAAGTTTCTAAGGGCTGAGTTCAGAGAAGAGAATGGAGTCTTTCTTCTCCTGGAGAACGCAGATGAATGATGCAGATACATAGCAAGCAGAGAACTTACCCACCCAGTATTGAATACGGAAGCAGCAGCTAAGGAAATCTTGGCATTGGCTCAGCAAAGCCAAATGACTGTCTCTATGACGTCTGCACGCAAATACATTGCAATATGAACATGAAATACATCTACAAACGCCATCCACCCTAGAAACAAACCGCTGGGTAGTGACATCCACCTCCCCCCCCCCCACATCACCATTAACACTGAGATTTAGATTAGCTGCAGGTTTCACTGCTGCATGTGGGTGGGTGACCCTAGCCTTGCACACAAAAGATCTAGTCAGAAACCACATGCCCAGTTTTATTAAGTAAGAAAGAGAAGACAGGCTAGCAGTGGAGATCCCGAGAGCCAGCAAACCCGATACAGCGTACTAATTGACTTGCAATACTAGCCGCTTGTAGAGTCACAAGAAACACATTTCCTCTTCAGTGCAGGTGATGCGCCCAACAACTTAAACCCCATAGGCAAGTCTGAAAAGTTGTTGGAAAGGGCATACTAAATTTTCAACAACGTATTTGGGTGAACAGTATCCTTGCCTGGGGAGTCCCTGGAGAAGAACACCCCTGTTTGAAGTTCTCCATGTCATTATTACAAAACCATTGTGTGTGGTTTCCTTCTTTAAGCTGTTCTTGTCAGTGAGACATTTTCTTCAGGAATTTTAATTCCGAAAAACATTTACTCCTGGCTAATGCCTGCCAATTAAGCTCTATTCATCTACTCAACAGTTTTCTGTTACCTGTCCCTTCAGGTAGGACCAGGGCTGATAGCCCTGCCCTTTCCCAGGCTTCCACGCAGAGATCTTTCTGCTCCGAACAGTAGGGACACCTGTTTTCTGAGCAGGGCAGGCCCGGCATCTGAAATCCTAGGAATGAGGCTGCTATTGAACAGGGGGTGCTTGATAAGACAGCCACTGTGATAGGCAGCGGAAATTTGATAATGAAAGGAGATGCCTAATAGATTAATCTGGTGCGATTTGCCAAAACATTGGGTTTTCTAGAAGATTATCCACACTCCAATAGGAAGCTCTTTGTCTCGGGAAAAGTCCCCACTTATCATTGTCTTTTTTTATCTCAATAAGCAACATAATGGTTTGCTTGTTTACATGTACGATAGATATATTCCGAGCCAACCTGTGGGCCCGTGAACTCCCTTCTATTGAAATGTTTCCAGCGTCCAGGTTATTAGCTGAGAGGGAACAAGCAGTTGGACGTGTATAAAATTTAAAACTGCCTTGCTTAGGTTGGCAGAAGTGACTGTTATTTCATCCACTGGGAAAACGTTTTCTTTCCTGCTCCTATACTTTGTTAGGAAAGTTGCAAGGCCGTTTTTAGTCATCATATAGGTCTGCGCATGTCTGTGGAGGACTGAGTGATACGTCTACAGAAAGAACTGCTATTCTCAGCCGGTGTCTTTCCACTGGCTTTAATTTTTCATTAGCTTGTAGTTCTCTTTTCGTCTTGTTCTGCTTACCATAAAGCATGTCTTACACCTTTACCTAACTTATATTGACTGTGTGTCTCAAAGCTAACCCTTCATGCAACTTACACACTCTGCGTTGGCTCTTGGCAATGCTTTTAGAAACAACACATGCAGCAGGACAGGACTGCCAGCACCTGGTCTCTTACTCTGCAAATAAACAAAACATTTCCCAGTGCTTGACTACAGCTTGATTAAAAATACCCAGTCTTTGTCGCTGATTAGCTGGTCTATGCTTTTTGAGATAAGATCTTGTTATGTAGATCAGGTTGGACCTGGAACTCATTATGTAGCCCAGGTTATACCTTAAACCTTAATGCAATCCTTCTATCATAGCTCTCTAAATATTTGCTCGCTCTCTCTCTCTCTCTCTGTGTGTGTGTGTTTTAAATCTTCTCTATGGACAGAATTCTTTTTTTTGTTCTCATACAAAATACCCTCGCCAGAGAATATATATATATATATGTACCATGTACTTACAGAATTCTACATGCCATACTCCCATGTATCCCTCCCTGCTAGAGTTCAAATTATTGTATCTTTGATCTATCATTAGAGCAATTAATATTTCTTGAATGGTTATTACACAATGGTATTTGCACAAGAACCTTTTGAGGAGTGTGTGTGCTGTGTGTGAATATATATATATATATATATATTCACAATAACCCCATGACCCTCAGAGCTGTAGAAATGAATATGAGAAGGTTTATTGCCTAGGTGCACATCTGCCAGTGACAGAAAAAATTAGACACAGTAACTTAAGAGACCACAACATGTGTTTGCCACTTCGTTTCATTGCTGATCAGGTGGCCTGGACTTCCCTTTATAGCCACTACTTAAAGAAGCTAAGATTAAAGCAGACATGGTTATCTTCGCGGAAGAAGATAAGGAAAGATTGTCCAGCAGGAGGCATGGGATTTTAATTGAGTACACTGCGTAGGGCTCCCCTCTCAGGTTGTTCTGCAGTTACGGGGGACTGTAGACTGTCAAGTGACTTTCGCCAGTGGGAGTCACTAAATCCTGCCTGCAAGCGGGAGCGACAGGAAGGTCTGGAAAGCCATAAAGGAAAACTGGGGGTAGAAATCGGATAAACCCATCAAACATGACCGGATCGCAAAAGACTTGTCTGTCTAGACTGGCTGCACACAAAAGTTACTGGGTTATGCAGTCAAACATGGATTCAGGGCTGGGGAAATTACCGCCAGGTAACACACGGGGGCCTACACCACATAAAATATGGCACCGTGCCTTCTTCCAACAAGCTGTAAAAGTTAAAAGCCCTGGAAACTCAGTTTCTGCCTTTATGGGTTTTGTCTTTATTTTGCAGTTGGACAAGGCGCATGTGCTGTCCTGTCTTTTCCAGACACTAGAAGTCCGAATTATGGCTGCCCTTTCAAGGAGTAGCTTGTCGCTGGGAGATGTTTTCATATTGCATAATTTGAAATTATTGTCAAGGCGTTTCTAATTTAAGTTTGTGGCTTCAAGACTTCCTTGTGCTTTGTAAGATTTTTTTAAAAAATGAAATATTCTCTTCAGCGTAATGGCATAGTATCCTAACATACACACAGAGATATAATGCAATACCTGCAGTTTTCTAATTTGATAGATTTTTGATAAAGCTAAGAACAGCAACCATCGGTCTTTCATAATCTCACGTCTAACAGCACATACTTTCAGTTTATTTATCTAAGAAATAAGCCCCCTTCCAATTACACTTCTCAGTGGAGACATACGATTGCGTGACCAGATCTAAAATCCATGGTATTTCCTTTCTGTAGACGTTAAAACACCATGAATAAGTAGGATTCCCCACCATCAGGCACCTTCATGGCTAATTAGGTCTTTGCAGAGACACACAGAAGAGCCTGTCTCTGTGGTGTACCAATGGAGTCCCAGGGATAAACACAGGAATGAAATGCGTTGTTGGACTTGGAATGTTTTCACTAGCAACTGGCGACTCCCAACTAGCTGATTTCTCCGTGACTACAATTATTGGCTCCAACTGGAATTATTTTGTTTTCAGGAATAGAAGAAATACTCATTTATTTCCCCAAATACCTTAATAATGTGGACTCCCATAAGAAATAAGTCAGCATCAGTAGCCACATTAAACTATTGGTATACACTATTGGGAGCTCTCAGTTATATTAGGCTATATATTATACCATATTATATTATATTATATTATATTATATATTATATTATATTATGTCATATTAGTCCATTTTGTAAACTGCTGCTACCCAGTCTTAGGATTAAGCACAAGCCACATGAAGCAAAGCTGTTTTCCTTACTCAGGGTTCTAATAATTCTTTGTAGTGTAATAGCTTACATGAAATGCACATGTTCCTTCTTTCTCCTTCCTTCCTTTTTTGGCCTTTCTCTCTCTCTTTCTCTCCTTTCCTTTCTCAGAACTTTTATTTCTCTCCTTCCTTCTGTCTTTTTTTCATGAATAAAATGTGATTTTCTTTGGTATTAATACTTTCATTTCTCTGACTCAAGGATCAAGAGTGAGTCCCAGCATACAAATATTCTCTGCAACTGGCCCCAGAGAATTTACATGTGCATAGAATTTTTCAAGTCAATCCCATTTCTGTACCTTATCAACTCCAGTGTCACCCACATCTAGGTCACCATCATTAGACACATAGTGAGCACATACACCTGTTTCTTTCACATCCAGCTTCTTCCAGTCCATTCTCTACTCTGCAGCTCTAAATATCCTGAAAGTGAGAGCCTGGCTATACCTCTTTACTTAAAACCCTTGAAGGTTTTCTATAGTTCCCAGAATGAATCCAAACTTTTGTAATGTGATAGACCCCCTCCTGGCCCCTCCTGAACCCTCTTGACCCCTCTGTGGTCCACCCTCCTGCCCCTAGCCCACATTCCAGAACTCCAGCCTTCTCTCATTGCATTTTGTTGCACAAAATCTGCATTTCCTGTTCAATCAGCCTGCAAAGCACTTTCTTCTTGTTGTTGCCTTCTTCCTGGAAGATTCCCTGACTTCCTTGACTTGTCTTAGGAACTCTGATGGTTTGGAATCTCCCTCCTCTAATGCCTATTGGGAGCATATTAGACTTTTTTCAAGGTCTGGGTATGTATTTGTTCCTCCTTTGGTTTTTTATTGAAAATAGATTGTTTTCTCACATATTATAACCTGATTACAGTTTCTCCTCCCTTTCCCTCTACTTTTCCCAGTACCTCCCTACTTCACTTCCCATCCGGATCCGGCCCTTTCTGTCTCTTATTGGAAAACAAACAGGCTTCTAAGGAACTACAATATAACATAATATGATAAAACCAACCACATTTGTTACTCTTAAAGAATCTTATTCTTTACTGTACTCTGAAGTACAGTGAGGGTGAACTATATATCTCTTGGCAATCCATTCCTGGTGTTTTTCCTTGGCTTGTTTCATTTTCTTGGCCAAATTTTAGCAGACTCTGTATCCCATTCCTTATCTTATTTTTCTTAGTGTTTTATTTCTTCAGAACAATAAATTGGCATTTTCATTACAGCCACGTGAAGAGATAAGACCTTGAATCTTTTTGTTTGTTTGTTTGTTTGTTTTTTGTGTTTCCAGACAGAGTTTCTCTGTGTAACATCCCTAACTGTCCTAGCTAGCTCTTGTAGACTAGGCTGGCCTCGAACTCACAGAGATCCGCCTGCCTCTGCCTCCTGAGTGCTAGTATTAAAAGCATGTGCCACCACCACCCGGCAAGACCTTGGATCTTAGACCCCAAGCTTCTTGCCTTCTTTGTTGAAGGACTGGCTTACAACATATTGAAGAACACATCTTCTTTGGTGAGACTGACAGACTGCTGATTCTGCTTGCTCTTTTGGCCCCATTCTTCCAGCAGAGTAGTATCTATATGTGCAGAAGTTCCCTTCCATCCACTCTCTCCTGTAACCAAGTTGAGAACAAGGATTGACATGAACTAAGAATCCTCAAACAGATTCACGCTCACATTCTCTCTCTTTCTGACTTTCTTTGGTTTAGAATAGGCATGCTCCTTACTCGGTAGCAGGACCTGTCATGGGTCAAGGCATGCTTCATGTTTGTCGTTTGCAGCACTGTCTGGAACTCCAGAACTCTCCCACTCTCCACCAAGAGCACCAGCAACAACTTCGGTGTCCTTGTGCTTCTCAAAGAGACTTAGAACTTTGGTTCCATTGTTCCATCTAACGAGTTTCTGACAGACAATGGCTAGGAAGGAAATATTTAGTTTTACCTCCTTTCAGTGATACAGCTGACCACCTGAGGCATGTTAAACTTTTAATTCCTCTGAGGAAGTTCATGGTAAATGGCTTAAAAGTAAGAGTAGTTTATTTAACTTACAGTTTCGGAGACAGTCCATCATGACGAGGAGGACTTGGTTAAGTAGCTCATATTGTGGCATCCAGGAAGCAGAGAGAAACAGACTACCCATGCTTGCTCTTTCTCTTGTTTCTCTTTCTAGTCTACCTGGGCACCTCGCCTCCAGAATGGTGCCACTCAGAGTGAAACATATCTTCCTCCATTCGTTAATTCTGTCTAGAAACTCTTTCATAGAAAATCCAGATATGTGACTTACTAATTTAGGTATTTCTTAAACCAAGCAAGTTGAAGCCCAAGATTAATGATCATGAATCTTCCCTTTGTCAAATTGATATTCAAACATTTCTCCTTTAACTACAGTGTTTCAGCCTCCAGAAGTCTTATGCTTTCATTATGATGCCAAATTCATTCAGTCCGTTTCCAGGTCTTTCCATGGTCTTAATAATGGGCTCAAGATTCTGAGACTCAAAGAAAACTCTTAGCTGTAAGTCCGTGTAAAAAAAAAAAGAAAAAAAACGGCTTCCCAGGTACAATGGCATCGAGTAAACATTTCCATGCTGAAAAGGAGGAACAGGAGAATAGCAAGGCAATGCCAGAGTGAAGCAAAACGAAATTGCAGCAGAGCAAACACCTAGCTCCCATAGCTTCATCCAGGGGATCTGTGGCATAGAATGTCATGAAATGAGCTCCACAGAGCTTATTCAGCCTCATTCCTATGGCATTGCCATTTGTGCTCCACATGGCTTCTATGCTAGACTGACTCTATTTGTCAACTGTGACTTTCCATGGATGTTCCATGGTCCTAGAATCTTCACCACCCCAGGGACTGCATTTAATCTTAAATTAAAGTCTCCTAGCTTCAGCTATTTCCTTCCTGAGACTGTCTACATGACCTCTGAACCTGACTTCCCATCTTTTCTGTGAAAGCTGGGGTGAAGGCTCTATGACACCTGCATTTTACATTCCTGGAAACCCGGTATCCATAGATGTTGTGAAGGTACAACTTTATCACAAGTTATCGTTCAGTACTTTGGACCACGGCCTCAATAGAATGAGTGCCTTTGTAGTGGAGCATGAAAAAGAAATGCCAAGAGATAAAACTTCTTATGCAGCCCTCTCGCAGCAGAGTGCCCCAGACCATTCCCTTTAAGGAAAAGTCTTTCCAAATTCACTGTTTCATACCCTTGAGCCTTTGATGGGAAGGGAAAGACCAATTCTGTAGGTTCTTCCAAGGCATGTTTCCTGTTCTTCCAATGCAAAGTAGTTGACTTATTTTTAATAGTAGTAATCTTTCTGGAAAATGTGTCCTCAGTCCTAACTTTACACTACTATGTTTACTTTGCAGGAGAGAGGATTACAAGCTTTTCAAATCTTTCTGCTATGTTTTTTCCCCTCCATATTCTAAGTATGAAGCTGACTAAAATCTCTATGATATGAGGGGCCTCTAGTCCAGACCCTAACAAAGAATGTATTTTCATCTGAATTCTCATGAACACAGACTTTCTGGCTTGTATTCCTATAGGTTTTCTGGTTCTGAGTTCTTACCAACATCACCTGTTGTGAAATATTTCTTTAGCCAAGCAAAGGTGTGTTGCATTTATTTATGCTGCATTTGCTTAATTATGTAAAGATGTGTTGTATTTGTTTCACCTTGCCTGCCCAAGGCACCTGATTGGTCTAATAAAAAAGCTGAATGGTCAACAGCTAGGCAGGGGTGGGATAGGTGAGGCTGACAGGCAGAGAGAATGAATAGGAGGAGGAATCTAGTCAAGGTGAGAGAAGTAGGAGGATAAAATGAGTGAGACATCTGGAGTGAGAAGGATGAGAGAGAGAGAGAGAGAGAGAGAGAGAGAGAGAGAGAGAGAGAGAGATAAAGAGTTCCAAGGCAATAAAGCGAAACAGGTTAAGTTAAAAGAGCCAGCTAGAAACTGGCTAAGCCAAGGTCAAGCATTCAAAACTAATAATAAGTCTCCATGTCATGATTTGGGAGCTGGTCAGGGGCCCAAAAAGGAAAACCTGGTACAGCCACTCTTAAGATCTGTTTATGGCATGCTGCAGCTGCTCGGGTCCACTTCTCCAAAACCACCCAAATTTCTCCTGTAAATTACTGCTAAGGGATTAAAGATCATATAGTCAAGTTTACTAATAGCAATGATGGCATTAGTCAAATTTTTTTCTAACTGTGAAAAAGAACCCAACAAAAGAAGTTTAAAGAAGAAAAGATTTATTTGATTCTGTGTTTTAGAGGCTTCAGTCCACCATGGCAGGGAGAGAGAGGTGGAGCAGGTCATGGCATGGCTCAGATGCAGATAAATATGAACGCTGTCATTCAAGTTTATTCTTCTTGACCTTCACTACACCCAGGTTCCCAGCAACGTTCAGAGTAGCTCTTCTGTCATTTAGCTCATCCTTTCTGCAAATACACTCACAGATATATCGACAGGTGTGCTTTTATAATCTCCTGGGCACTTCTCAGTCCAATCAGGTGAATGATAAACATGAACCATCATAGGTAGCAACCTAATATTAACTAATGAGTTTCTCTTTTCTGCCAGAGATAAGGTTCAAGGATTCTGCCAAGAGCACATAAGGTCTTGCTTACTATCATACTTTCAAAGTGGGCACTCAACAAACATTTACTGATTTGATTAATTAATGAATAAAAATGGTATGCTAAATTTAGGTATATATTTTTTCAAATTTATGTTATTATTTTCAATCATGTCTATCTGTGTGTGTTGGTGCCTGCAAAGGTCAGAAGTATTGGATTCCCTCGAGAAGATGGTTATGTGATGATTTATGTGTGTGCTGGAAATCGATCTAGGGTCCCCTGAAAAAAACACTTTTAACCACTGAGTCATCCCTTTTAGTCTCCATACTTGGACATATATATTTAAGGTAAAGCCCAAGTGGTCTAAATGATACTTGATGACCAGCAATGTCAGATCAGCTATCCTCTTGGAAGTAGCATTCTCTTAGGTAGAGTCTACAGACACTGAAACAAGCATATAAATGCTGTTTGTTTGGTAGCACAGAAGTTAAGTGTGTTTCTCATCCTTTTCAGAAATGCAGACCATCGCTCATCACTAGGCTCCTTGGAGGTGCAGACACTTCAGTTTCCAAATGTGAACACAGCCCTTGTCTTCACATCTAAACAAAAAGGAGAAACCTTTATGAATTGATGTGTTCCCTCTTTTGCTAATCCAACAAATATGTTTCCTTTACTCTCTACACCTTGAGGTGAAGGTGAGGCTCAGGAGCTGGAAACTTTTGTCTACAAGGCTTAATGGTTGCTTTAGTAAAGGAAAGGGAATAGAAACTTATTCCAACAACTAATTCAACCTAAGGAGCCCCAGGCAATGCTATCAGCTGACCCGATGAGATGTTGATGCTAGGAACAGTCATGAGTTTCTTCGCCAAAGCTACCAAGTGATCTGGTAAAAAAAAATCCTGACTGAGACCTCTGTTTTCCCGCCCCTCAGATAAAGACATGACACAATGACAACGTTTCAAGTATCAGGGTATATTCCTACTCAATAAACCAATGGCATTTCAGATCCTGTGATTTAAGAATTATCAAAAGGATTAAGCAATCATGTATGGTGCTGCATGCCTATAACCCCAGTATTCAGGAGACAAAAGAAGGATAAATTCATGGCCAATCTGGATTAAACACAAGACCCTGTCTCAAAAATAATGACAGGAATAAGGGCACAGTTTGAGTCCTCAAAGCTTTCCTATTTGTTGAGAACATCAGGACATAGAGATTTTAAAGATATTTCCTGTGCAAAGGGACAAAGGATCAAAAGACTTCTTCACACTATAGATTATCACTGGGCTAAAACTTGAAGGAGAAGCAAATGTGCTTAGGGATGGAGTTAGAATGAAGAGAATCTGAGATCGAGGCCGGGCTTAAGCCATAGCAGGAGTAGGACGAATTCAGAGAGCCGCTCTCTGCACATCCATCTGTTCTTCTTTTATTCTAGAATAGCTCCTGAAATGTCGCAAGACATGCCAACAGTTATTACCAGCATTGCATATCTTAACCAAGGAGAGAGTCCTCTCCACCTTTCCCAAGTCGGGATAGCACAGGGAAGAGACTCAAATCTGATGCCTTTACTTGGATCAACTGTGGCTACTCAATGGGCCCAGTTGTGCTCTTGCCTCCTGGGTCTGACCATTAGTGAGGATTCATACTGGGACTTTGGAAGCCCCTGTGGTTGCCATGTGAACTGAGGAGAAAGGGCCCCAGGAGAAAAGTGACAAAGGTGGTCGAACATTCATTTTGCAGGGAAAGCACTGGGAGATTTTTTTTTCCTTTAATTTTTTCGAAGTCTGGACAGCTCTGCTGAATTTACGACTGAATTCTGTTTCTTTGGGGTCACTTTAGTCCAACCCATTAGCAACTTAGATACCACATAGTGATCCTAAGATGGACAGCGGAGGGAAACTAAACTGAAGGGCAAAGCAGCTCATTAGCGGCAAGCTTGTTAAATAACACTAGAGATGCAACGATAGGACCTCGCCCAGCAGTTGAAAGCCCTCTCCATGGCGGGTCTGGAATCAGACCTCAGTGCCTTGGGACAGCTCAGTTGTGTGTAGACCTTTACCTTGATCTTGGTGCATGGTGCTCTATGGTGTCAAAATCTGCCTGCCAGGACCCTGAAAGGCTTGCTGAGTCTCTAAATACATACAAGTTTCCCAGAGTTATTGATAGTGCAGATGAGGAACTTTTCCCCATTCTGTGGGCTTATTTTGTTTGTTTGATTGTTGTCGTTGTATTGTGTGCTTAATTAGATAGTGATAAACTGGAGACTGTGGTGGGGGTGGGGAGGCTAGTCAAACAAAACTCTAGTTTTCCATGGAGAAAAAAAATATCATCTCTTGAACCCCACAAGCTAATTCACATTTTCTTGATCTAATAATGGTGACCAGAGAGATTTTTATTTTGTTCAACTCTGAGACAGGGTCCTGGAAACTTGAGAGTGATTTGAAGATTTGAAGAGAGATGGTAAAATCAGGGTATGTGGGTGTCCCCTACTGCATGGCCATGGGTGAGCACAGGTGACAGCGACCTTGGGAAACTTCAAAGCAGACACCTTGAAGCCACTTTTCATCAATAATGAATAAACTCTATGAGGATTCTAGTTTTAACCACAACCAAAGGAAACTAATCAAATGAGGATCAATGTATAGAGCCCAAAGAGAAAGGGGTCCTCCCACCCTTACTTCTGATTGACTGCCTTTTCTGGTGCTCAGTGCTTGCTCAACAAGAGAGCAATATGACTGTTGACCTGAGCACCCCACTCTTCCATGTCTGCTGAATATATCTGTGGTAAACTCAGGTGAGGAAAAGGGTTCAAGTTCAAATTGGTTAGCCTAGTTTTTAAAGTCTTGTTTGTCTAAACCATGCTTTGTGGACATTGCCTTTCCCTATGCAGCAGTCACACATATGACCTCTCTTAGGACCCCAAGACATGAGCCACAGTGTTCACTATGTCTGACTTCCTTTCTTCCTCAGGAATCCACAGAACATCTTTGGAAACCCACTGAGCTAAGTCACTCTTAATCTTAGTTCAGAAGACAGTTTCACATCACAGTTAACCTCCAGATAGAAAAAAGAAAGATCTGGGACACATTCCTGTGATGTCGCTGTAGGTCATGCCTGGCCTTGTACTTGTGGCATCTGAGAGGTCATCCAGTCAAAAGGTCAGGATCCAAAGTGAAAGACTCAGGAGAGGAACTTGAAGATGGGAAGTGGGTGACCTCAAAAGTAGGTGGTAAACTTTCCATGTTGTTGAATTTGGCTTCAAGTGTGTTCCAGCTTTTAGCACTGTGACATAGCATTGCTGGTCTCTTAATAGTTCATCCTTGAAAGAAAAAATAAAAAAGGTATAGTTTCAAACTTTGCAATCAAATTACAAAGCAATAATCTCTCTCTCTCTCTCTCTCTCTCTCTCTCTCTCTCTCTCTCACACACACACACACACACACACCCTGCATGATATTTTAAGTAAATACGAGGTGTGTTGGGCCATATCTATAGCTGTCCTTGTTAGTAAGCCATCCACATGTAGAAATCTTCAGAAAGGAGGTCAAGGACATACATTCCATCCCTATGAAAAACAACAAAACAAAATTGGGCTCCTTTAACAGTCCTGGGCTCTGGATTTGGTTACTATTTGGTAAAATCAATCCTTATACTAAAGACAGAAGAAGAGATGGAGGGAATTGATGGCCCCATTGTTACAGTGGCTTTGGCAATTGAGTCCCACATTTCTCAAATTTCAGAAAGGGGCTCCCCTTCATCCCAGCTGTCAGCAGCAGTAAAAGTAGCCTGACAAGATGGAGCTAAAATGAAGGGGATTTATAGATCAATTTGCAACTTGATGGGCTGTTACATGTGACATCTAAGAACTTAAATATGATAAATAAAAAGACACAAAGATACGTAGCAGTATTTTCAAGCCCACGACAATTCATGAACTAAAAATAGTAAAACCTCAAATTCCAATCAAATTGCAGTTTGAACTTGAGTCAACGTCCATCCAAACCTGCATATAATTTCTAATTCGTCTTTCTCTTCCCCCTACAACTTCCTTGGGAGGTAGACAGTTGTCACTCTCTGCATTTTTCTTTATATTAGTAGGCAGCACAGCAAACACAAACTCTCTCGGTCTTCTATCCAGCTGCTTCCTCATCCGTACCTGCATCTTCCAAGAATGTGTGCTTAAACTGATGGCTGGCTCATCTTTAGCAGCTCTCTGTCTTCCATTTGCACTCTTAGTAGACAAGCAAATATAGTCACCTCTACCTCCGACGTGTATTTGTAATCTGACCTCTTCTTGGCAACCAAAACAATAGTCGAAGCCCTCAGCATCTCTTGCATTGTCTGATTCGTCTCTCTAATATCTGACCTCTGTTTACCATTAACATTTCAAGTGACCTCAAATCTAAGTCAGATGATATCCTTGCCCTGCATTAAACTCCAAAGCAGTCTATTTCATATGATGAGAAAACTCTAAATACTTATCATGCCCAAAGTTCCTGATTATGGAGCCAGTCAAGCTCCTAACTTCCCCAGCCCACAGTTCTGCCTGCCTCTACCAAACCCATCTCCTATGGGCACATGCACCTCCACTCCTGTCCTTCTGGGTCTCATTAATGCTCATCCATTTCCTACAGATTATTCCCTAGAGCTGCATGGCTGTAATGCATTCTGTTCACATACTAGGTCAGCTCTCTTTATAAGGGGATCTTCTCCTGAAAACCTGAGTTGAACTGGCCTTACATAACCCACACATTTGGGGCACTTTTTATTTCCTTTATGCATAAAATTAAACATAAACATAATGCTTCTTTCCATACTAGCATGTAAGCTAGCCTGGGTTTGAACTTTGGAGGGGATTTTTCTGGGTCTTTTTTCTTATTTTTCTAAATCTATTATCTACAAGAGTGTCTATGACATAAAGAGCACCCAATATATATTGACGAAGGAAATGACTTTGTTCTCTAACTGGACACCAGGAACTGCAACCCTAAGAACACTATTATAGTAATAGTTTATGAGGAAATGAGTTGTTTCACATGTAGATCTACTTCTAGCATCAAAGCCCCTTTCTGGCTGGGAGACCTTAGGAAGTGGATTCAATCAACATCTCTAGAGGAAAAAAGCAAACAAAAGCAAAAACATATTACCAACCATGGACACATATATGCATTCTTAGCAAGATCTGGCCCTTAGAATATGTAATAACTATTAGCGAATATTATCTTATTTTGTCATCAAAACAACACAATGCTACTTGCATATTATATCTTAGAAAAAGCCTTCTCTGCAGAGGATGTAAGGGACACAGCTTGAGATCAAGTCCTTGCCAGGACCTCACATTTTCCAGTTGACTGCTTTTCACATGCCCAGTTCTCCCAAGGATTCCCAGGAAAAGTGCATTCTCCAGCTCCGTTCTCCTTGATACTTGAGTAGATTTATAATCTGTGTAGACGATCCTTTCTCGGCAAACTCCGGTACTTTTGTGCTTTCATTGACGACAACCATTTCATAAAAATTTTACTGGGCTCCTTGGATGCAGTCTGTTGACCTAGGTATGGTTTCCTTATCTTCTCCAGACCAGTGAATTTCTGCTCCAGGATTTATGGATTGCATCAAGAAAAAGCCTCACATCAGTTTTTCTCTCTCTAGGATTGAAGGTATGAATGAAAAATACAGACACTATCTGAGCAAACATTTTCCAAGAAGCTGAAGAAAAAAAAAAGCCATCTAAAGAGAGAATTCTTCCCTGATTTCCTGTTTTTCCTGGACCCAAGGGTGTGGTTAGCCATCACTTACATATGCCTTCTAGACCAGGTGTTTATGCTAACTTATGGTATATTGACTATATCTCATGGACTAGTACTGTAGACACAGTGTTAAGAGTTTGTTAGAAACCCAAAGCCTTATGGGAAAAAATGTAAAAGGATATAAACACTGAGTAGCTAACAGTGTGCATGGAGATGGAGAATCCTGTAAGAAAATCAGGCATCAGGACTTCATGTCCCCATACTTCTGTGTCTTCTTTGGGCTTCTTGGACCATTCGTGGCAATCTCTCTTTCCTAGTTTTAAATATGGAATAGCGGTGTTAACTGAGGTTCCAAGAACTCAGCCGACTGTCACTGGATTGCACAATGTATCCCAATGCCAGTCACCATCTACATGGGGGAACTTTCTAAATTAAGCAACAACCCAGACGCTTCCTTAGCTGTAGGAGGCTTCAATGCAACTGTCTCATTTCACCTTTGCAGCAATAATAAAATATTTTAGGCCAAGTAAATTACAAATGTTAAACTTTATTTCTCGGTCCTAAGCTCTCCGATTTCTGATCATGGCAAATCCAGGATTCAGACACCAGCAGATTTGGTGTCTGCGCATTTTTCCTTTACTTCTCGGATGATGCCTTTGTCTGTGTCCTCACAGGACATAACAGTAAAAGTTTTAGCTAGTGACTTTGAGTCCTTTTATAAGAGTGCTAATCCCATTCATGGGGGCAGAGGCTCCACTAATCACCTGAATGCATGGGGACTAATTTGAAGACAGAACATTCAAGCAATGCCACCACATGCATGTATTTCAAGTGTTTTAGTGTGGTTCAAATATGAAGTATTGCCCACAGCCTCAAGTGCTGAATAGTTGGTTCTCAGTTGCATGAGCTTTTTTGTGGCAGGGGTACTCTGGAAATTGTGTGGGGTTGAGCCTAGTAAGAGGAAGTAGACTTCTGGGTGCATGGTTCTGACGGTTATTCTTGATGGGCAGTTTCTCTCTGCTCCTGTCCACCCTGCTAGAACAAAACTCCTCTGTCACCTCTGTCATCATTTGGCTCAAGTGCATGGAGCCAAACAACCAAGACCCGAATCCTCTAAAACCGTGAGCCAAAGCAAATTCCTCTTCCTTTAAGCGGTGTCTCTCAGGGATTTTCTTATCATGATGTTTAAGTAACAAGTACATCCTTCAGTAGATTCAAGTAAGAGCTCATCACCTTTTCCAAGAAACTATTTCTCGATTCTGTTACCGAATATAGTCAGCATTATCCATTTCTTCAGTCAGCTCAACTGAGACATCTCGGCTTCTCTCCATGCAAACTCCTCTTTACTTGACCCCTGCTGACAATGTCCATGCCAACCAAGCCTTCTTCATCTTTCATTATTGTTTCTGGAAAGGCCTCCTTAACCAATCTCCCAGAGTTCCTACATTGAAATTTGACCATGATGCCAAGTTTACTTGGTTGGAGATCTTCTGGCCCTAGCCCTATTTTCAGCTTCATTGCCTCTTATTTCTTACCTCAACCATAGTATCCTTGTTACAGAGGTCAGTATCTGTACTCAGAGGTCAGTGCTTCTTGCGTTCTTAGGTTCTTATGCAAGACTAAAATAAAGGTACACACAGGGTATAAAGAAACACCATAATTTTATGCAAATCAAAGCAACCCACAGGTCAGACATGCTGCCACGGTTGACTACTGACCACCTGAGTGAAAGAGATTTCAAAGGCCTGGACTGTTTTGGGGCTCCTTTTGTGGGGTTCAAGAGAATGCAAAATTTAGTTACAAAGGGGTGCAATACAGAAAGTTTTCTGCTTTGACTGTAAGGCTTAAATGATGCAAATCTTTATGTATTGAACGTTTCCCTTCCCATAATGTTTTTGGTTTTAATCATATGCATACTAGATTATAAATAGAGATAAAATGGTCAATAAAAGGGTCTCCCTTAAGAGTTTGCTTAAAAGACACAGCTAGCCTTATAGAGAATTCCCTCAAAATCAGCTTTGGCTAAAGTGGTCTTCCTGTCCTGGTCCACAGCAGAACTGCAATACAACTGAAGAGAACCAATGTTTGATAAAAATTAAGGGGAGGAGAAACTTATTTCCTTTTTCTGAAAGAAGTAGGCATGCAGCTCTCTGCAGGAGAGTGTACTAGGTTGTAAAAGGCTGCTGGGTGCACTGTTCAGAGTGGGATGTGTGTGTACAATGCATGTAAGTGTCTCAAGCTGCCAAGACCATTGTTAGAATGTATAGCCCAAACCAAGTGTAGTCCTAGGTTGCTAAGCTATTCCCTGTACTTACTGGCCCCACTCCTACAATTGAATTTCACTTTTATAAACACGTGTTCTGCATCATAACTCTACATTATTCTACTGTTCTAGTCTGTCTTGCTTCTTACCCATGTAGTTGACTAAGGTATTTAAATCAGCTATTTTTTTCCTTCCTACAAATCTAGATGTTACATCCTGTGGCTCTATCCTATGATCCCACAACACATGCTGCTCCTTCCTTGTTTATTTATTTGTCTATTTATTTATCTATCTATCATCTATCTATCTATCTATCTATCTATCTATCTATCTATCTACGGTCCTCACAATTATTTCTCCCATTCATTTACAAATTTCTAAAGCCAATGATAGACTCTCATTCTGTTGCATACCCATCATTCCTAGAGTAGTTACTGAAACTTATGATAAGGCTTCAGTAAATGTTTCAGAGTTTCCTGAGTCCTTGTGTGAGTGAGGTAAATGGTGACTGTGTACATTAAAACCCTTCTAAGTCTTCATTCCTTCTAGAGTCCTTTTGCTTCTATCCTGATGACCTATGGATTATCACTTTCAATCCTCCATGACTGGGAACAATGATGAGGCAGGGAAGAAGGTGAGGACAGGCAGGTTCTCTAGTGTTTACATACCCCATTATCACTCATCTGCCGATCTTATCTGAAATACAATTGTTGTAAATTTTTTAAATGTTTTGCTTGTGATGCAATATAAAAATAAATTTCTATTACACAGTCCCATAGCCATCATCAACAAGGTGCTATTTGTGGTAGACTTGCAAATGCCAACGTGATTGTTTAAGCATCCCTTCTGCTTTGAAGAATGCTTTTTAGAGAGGGAGGAGAGTCTGAGCCTTTTCCAATTTCTGAAAAAAAAAAGCAACAGAACTTGTATCTTATAATTCTCCAAAGCAAAGAAGTTGGGATGGCTGCTCACTGTTTTTGGACAAAAGAGCAGTTTTCATCGGCCTTCTAGACCCGGGTGTATGCACATGCTACAACTGCACAGCCCTGCCTTCTTTTATCCAGCCCCTGAACAGAAGGTTTTTGTTTCTTTGGTTGTTAATTTTTACCTGAACCAAAATTTCTACCCTGTTCTCCTGTACTGTGCAGGTGTGCACATTTGCTTTCCTGATTATTCGTGGTGGTTCCAGAACTAGCCAGAAGCTATACTGGGGTAGAAAGAAAGAAAAAGCCCACTAGGGAAATGGTAAGGAGAAGCTCTGAAAAGCAGGAATGAGGAGAGAGGGACACTCTGTGCCAAGACAGACCAGGTGACCTTTCTAGTATCATCTCCTTGAGGCAGCCACAAAGCAAGGGAAGAACTTGTTGTCAGAGGCCACTTGTTCTTTCCCAGGCACCCAGACTCCTGAAATAATCACACAGAAACTGTATTAATTAATTAAACTTGGCCTATTAGCTTATGCATATTTCTAGCTCACTCTTATCTCCTAAATTAACCCATTTTTATTATTTTATATTTTACCATGAGACTTGGGGCCTACAGACAAGGTTCTGGCTCATAGCTTGTGTCTTTCTCCTTTGGAGGCTCCATGGCGTCTCACTGACCCTGCCTTCTTTCTCCCAGCATTCTGTTTAGTTTTCCCTGTCTAGCTCTATTCTGCTAAGCCACTGGTCAAAACATCTTCTTTATTCATTAACCTTATTGGTTTTAGTTTTATTAAGCAACACATATACAGAAGGAATTCCCACACCAAGAACAGTTCAATGATGCCACATAGCTTTGAAACATCCTCTTTTATCAGCAAAATGAACTGCACAGTTATTAAATACATGTAAATAAAATGACAAAAATCACCATTTTCTACAAAGATCCCTATATGAAAACAGAATCAGGGACTATGGAAACAGTTCAGTAAGTAAAGGGCCTGCTTGAGTACACATGGGGTCCTAAGTTCCAAGTCCCCAGCACCCACGCACAGTTCTAGCATGGTCTTGTGCAGTTTTAGCCTTAGTTTTAGCAGGACAGAAAGGTGTGGATCTCAGAGTTCTCTGGACAGCCATAGCTATTTCAATGAGTTCTGGATTGAGAGAAAGACCTCCATCTCAAATGACACAGTGAAGAGGTATAGTGGAAGGCACCTGCTATTGGTCTCTGACATCTACAAGTACATAGACACATATGTATGTCCAGCCATGCATGCATGCCAACATGAACATGTGTACACACATGCATATACCCAATCACACTGAAGAATAGATTTATGGCAGCACAGGTAGATACATAGGTGGATAGGTAAGTGATAGACAACAGAGTTAAATCTTCGTTTGGAAAATAATTTATCTTTTTCACATATTGTTTTTAACATTTACTTATTTTGCTTATATTTGTGTGTGCCTGTCTGTGCATGCACATAATCATGTCCAAATGAGTCACTGTCAAAGTGTGGACATTAGGGATCAGTTTTCCAGGAATACGTTCTTGTCTTCCAGCCTTCTGCATTGTTGAAACCAGGATCTCTTTGTTTATGCTGCTCCTCTGCCTACTCCAGATTAGCTGGCCCACAAGTCCTACACAATGCTCCTCCCCACTCCATGACCCCACCCCCCAGTGTCCTCTCTGAAGAGTCCTGAGATTACTGATGCCCATCACAGCATTCTGCATGTTAGGGCATTAAACTTGTATAGTCAAACTTTTGCGGCTACAGCTTTGGCCTGCTGAGCCATCTCACCAGCCCTTAACATACAATTTTACTATACTACTATATAGGATATATAGTATATATACTATTATATCCTTATGTATCTCAAAGGATACATAATACATATTGAAGATGAGCCCCTAATCCTTTATGTGTTCATTCGTTTCTAGTCTTACTGATCTTTTTACCCTCCAAAAAGAGTTTCAACACAATTTAAGAAACCTAAATATTGAAATACCAAATTCTATGACTTTTGGCACAATAGGGCATGCAGCACTTTCAACTTTCTTGCTAACTGTATGAAATGACACAGAGCTCAGCACTTGGTAGATGCTCTATCAGCCCAGAGTCATCTCTTCCAGTAATGGCACTCTGTATGATGCTGCTGCCAATGTCCACAAGACTTCAACAGAACTAAGCAACGAAACACAAAACTTCTGTTTGCCATTTTCTAGGATGATTTAACTATCCAGTGGAACATTTCTGTCTCTGGGATGGACTCTCTGAGGCCATCTGAGGTCATATTTTTTCCACAGATCAAATGCTAATTTTACCATGTTCTATCTATGAATCCAAGACAAATTAAGTAACTTTTCCTGGGTTGTAGGTTTTGTTCTACAAAATGAGATAGTTAAAAAGTTGTTTTGATAATCAAGAAAACACCAGTATCCTTCAAGGCTCAGAGCTCTGTCTATGCATATGTGTGTATTCTGAACACTGCTGTAAGTTCTTCAGATGGAAGGCTGAAGCGACATTGGCTTCCTTACAAATTCTTCACTTAAAAATACCTGGAATTTTAAATACCCTCACTGTAGTTCTCAGAGCAGCAGCCATCCAAAGACAGCACAGTAGCAGAAATGAAGCCATGTTTGCAGCCACATGTGCTTCCTTATTGACTTCATGGGATTAGTTAACTTTACGTCTCTAAAATTAGCAATTAGCCTTTTAGGAACACCTAAAAATATGCCTAATGCAGGGATAAAATAACATTTTCCACATCCTGTAAGATGAACTTAAGGTTGTGGGATTGAATTTCATCCAAATAATACCAATCCAAAGAAAATTTAAAAGTAGCTAAAGTAGGGAATAGGAAAACATCACCTGGAATTGAAAAGCAGATTATGTTTTATTCAGAGTGAGAAAGATTTCCATCATTTGGGTTTTTTTAAATGGCAATTACAAATTTGTTTTAATAATAATAAGTAATGTGTACCACAATTAACCCGGTCTTGCAATTAGCACCAAAATGTGCAGTGTATTTTGTCATAGCTATAAAACAAAGCTACAGCCAGGGAAATAAACGGCACCATGGAAGATCTCTCAAGACAAAGATAATCTATCCTTTTTGACTTGGAATGTACACTTCTTGATGTTTGCATCTGTAATTTCTCACAAGCCAGAGGCCTTGGGCTTCTGTAAGCAAAGAGGCTCCAGCCTAAGGTAGGAGGATGATGGCTTTAGAAGAAGTTGGAGGTATGGTGTGCATTCGCTCCTTATGGCCAGCATGGGCCACAGAATCATTTCAGGCCACAGTCTGGCCTTTGAGTTCCATGTTTGAGACACAAGAAGTGTGACGCTCAAAGCCAAGCATTTTGAGAGAGAAACAGAACAAAGAGCCATTCTACTGCTGACTCGAATTCCTACCTTTGTGTTTTAATAGGCCCTAGAAGCATTATAAGAGGAAAAAAAACAAGGGGGACCTGGCCAGAATAGCACAGCACATGGAAGGGAGACAAAAAAATATCTAGAAACAACAACAAAAGAGCTCTTTCTTTCCACATTGTTACTTTGGATCCACATTTCTGTATATTTTAACTTGTATTCCTTTTATCAGTTTCCATCTAAAAAATAATGTCTGTGCCAAATTTTCATCCTATGTAACTCTATGACGATTCTCTTTGCTTCTCGGAGTCTAATTCTCCCATGGTATTGCATTAGATGTAAATCTGACCCCTGGGGGAGTATTGTTTCAGTGAGAGGAGAAACTGCCTTTTATGGTGGCATGGTATCATTTAAGTGGGTTTTTAAATGTAATCTTTAAGGGAGATATAAAATTTATAAGCAGTAATGATATCATTTTAATCATTTAAAGATAATAGGCCAACACAAAATAAGCGTGTTTTCTTCTGAAGTGGGTTTAATGAAATGCAGAGTTTGAGTCTTCATTTCCAATCGGACTTTTCCTGCTGACTCACTGGGCTTATGCGGGAGCTGCGTGCATTCTGAAGGCTGATAATGGTGCAGTCTAACCTCTGTTTTCTGTCCTGGAGAGACTTTTCGGCACTCCTCCACCCAGAATCCTCCCCTTTGACTGAGTCCAGAGCCTGAGGAAGCCCCAACTCCACAAGGATTTGACTGTAGCTCTTCCCAGGTAGACTTATTGAACACTTCCTAAAGAGAGCAGTAAGAACTCAACTAAGTCCACAGGGATACTGTTCTGATCGCAGAAACCAAGGTACCCATCTCAGCTCACTTCTGACATGCATTGATTAAAAGGATAATTTTTTCTTTTTCTTTTTCTTTTTTTAACTGTTCTAGAAAGTCGCTGTGTCAAGCATTTCTGCTACTCTCAGAGAACACCCATTAGCAGTGGCTTGCCAACAAGACAGTCTTCATCAGGAGTGTTTGCTTTTAAAAGAAATATATGCCTTCCAAAAAGACCAGAGAATGACCTTTTGGAAGATACAGATTCTCTAGTGAAATGCAAATTGAAAGTGAGGAAAAGTATAAGGGATTTTCCAGCACAAGGGCATCTTGGCAGTTGGGAGACAAGGTCACACCATGCAACAAACCTCACACAAGAGGTTTATTGGAGAGAAACCCAGAATGGCAGCTCCCTCTGAACAAGAAGAGAGAGAGTAGAGGGATGGATGGAGGGGCGGGCTTTTATGGGGTATTTGGAAAATGTGAGCCAGGCCAGAAGTATTGCTCACCAATATGCTAACCCTGCAACATTGTGCTAACCTGGAGGCTGAGTCATGGGGGCAGGGATTTCCAAGTCTCGAAGCTCCAGGGTCAAGCCAGGGGCAGGGTGATTTTCTACTGACCTGTTTCTCTACATTCTTCCCTTTTTTGTTTCTTATTGATAACTAATCAGGGGTCAGGAAAGAGGGTGACATTATCATTAAATTACTTCTTGCTGTATGGAGGCATCGAAGTCCTCGGGACAAGCTTCACCATCAGGGTATCACAGGCTGATAATCGTGTAAGAACCAATTTAAGGTCTAGTTAGACATCTTTTGAATTTGTTGTTGAGGAAATCTAGATGAGAAGTTTACAAGACAGGGTGCAATTAGTAGGACTAGGGAAAGGAGGAAAAGGGGAGCTAAGAAAGACAGTATTCCATTGCATATTAGATTGTCAATGATCTGCTGGCCAGAGGTTCAAGTTGTTCCTTATGTCTTTGGAGCTCTGTCTGGAGCTGTCAGATCTTGTCTTTTACTCTCCCTGATTGGTTGACATAGAAGCAACATTTCTCCTTGAGAAAGAGGCAAAAACCACCCTTCTCCACTATTAGTAAATCTACTACCTGCCAATTTTTCTTTAATGGTTTTTCAGTGGTTTGTATAGAAGGAATAAACTTTTCTGGAAGCTACACAGTAGCCACCTTATCCAGCATAAAACAGGTTCAGTGCCCTATCATGTTATAGAACTATTTGAGCTAATGAATCTACCTGTTGATAGATTTGGATCTACTTGGTCATAACAGGTACCTTTCTTGGTATGCCAGTAAGCACTATAGCTAGCCATTTTGCCCCCTATGCCAGGGAGTTTTCTTTTGATCTAACACTCTATCCAGCCTTTTGCAGGGTAAGGGGTGGCATACTCTCTTCTGTACCTACTTCCTACTGACATTAGGAAGCCATTGTCAGGGTCTAGGACAGTTGCAACGCTGCTAGTCAGAGACCAGGAGGGGAATCAGGCAATGGGGCACTCACTAGAAGCATCTGGTTTGCTGACCCAGCTAAAGAGACAGGGAGCAATCACATTGGATGAACTGGTTCACATCAGTTTTCAGCAGGTCTAGGTCTCTCAAATATTTGGAACAGTTTGTAGTCTACAGATGATTCTCAAACAGTGTCTGTCAGCCAAAGGAAATCTGCTGAGACAGATATAGACTAGGGACAGAAATGAAAGTTTAGGAACTTAAAGAAAATTATACATTCGGAACTTTGAAGTCCATAGTCCTGCTAGTTGAGGAAAGAAGTGAGTCCCAAAGCCAAGGGAAAGAAATATCACACCCTCTGGAAGAGGCAGTTAGGAAAACTTATCTGAAGTCCAATTGACCTGTGAGAGACGGATCCAAGTCTTATGACTCTCAATTTCCTGAAGCTTTCATGAACTTTTTGTTTAGATGAAGAGATAAAATTTTAGATATATTAGCATTACCACTTTTTATAATCTGTACTGGAATTCACATTGTAGACAAAGGAGCTAGCAAGTGTTTTGTCTTTGAGTCATAGCAGAAGCTTGAGGAGTGGGTCCCATTTGGGGCCACCTCCGCCTGTCTGCATAGGCAGTGACAGTTTGGTGAGTTTTGTCTGCATGAGCCCTAGCCTGGTTTCAGACTCACCTGTGCTCTTTGGGGAGAAGGTTGTTGCTAAGGATCAGGTAAACATCATGAAAAGTGAGGTCGCAAGATTAGGTGCTATATTTGAACTCTTTGAGGAAGGTGAAAGGATAAGATCCAAACCTCTTCTATTTGACATAGTTAGCTTAGTAAGAAGGATACATGGACCTCGACCAAGATATCCACCCCAGCAATCTCCTTGCAAAGGAAGAACAGGGCCAGGGTAAGCTGGGTAGGGGGAAGAAAAGGGGGGGGGGTCCCATGGTGGAGTACAGGGACTGAATGCTGAATGCTGCCAGTAGCCTAAAAGTGTGTCTAGAGAAGGATGATTAGGGCAGCCTGTTTTTAAAGAAAGACAGAAAGGGAGACTGGAGGGGCCATACTAGAGGAAGAGAAGGAGCTTAGGGTTAGGGCCAGTATGGAAGAAGCTATTAACTGGAACAGAAGTGTTTTTGACTTCATATCTGGGAAGAGTTAATTGGGAGAACAGGAAGAACAGAAGAAAGGCTTCAAATGGAAATAAGAGGAAGCTGGAATGTAATGAAGAGGGTATATCTTTTCATTTTCCCATCACTTACAATAATTGTAAATGTCCTGAAGAATATTAGGATCGAGGTGGCTATTTGGATTGGTTACCAAAGGGATATTGAGGTCATTGCAATATTGAGGATATTGCAAAAACAGATAAGTTTGGTACCCTTTAGATCAGGTGCCAAATGGAGAGGCTGGAGGTTTTCTAAGAGGCATCCCAAGGGGAAATGAGAGAGTATAGATGGCACCGTTCCTATGGATGAGAAAGATGAGGGGATCATAGCAGCCTGTAGTCAAGGGTGACCCCTGGACTCAGGGAGGATGAAATGAGGGCCAAGCCTTTTAGTCACTGCACTTAATGGGGGATCATGGATAACTGCCAAAGGACACTTGGCACTTAGTACCAGGGCTTTCAAGAAGGCCAGAAGGCTTACCAGAAGGCAACAAAAAAACTGAGCTCAGGAATGAAGTCTCATCCATGGCAAAGGGATAAGAACACGGTTGCATGGTGGCATAAAAGCCATGAAGGAATAGAAAAGCTGTGGGGTTCCAGGAAGTCTGAAAAGAAGGGAGGGAGGGAGTATGGGGACAGGAACGGATCACAATAGCACAGTCAGACCTAAGAAAGCTTCAGGATGGATGCTTCAAGGGTGAGGGAATAGGGTCAGTGAAGAGGGCTAGCAGTAGCCATTGAAGACCAAGACTGAGGGGATCTCCACTTCCAAGAGTACCAGAGGGAAACCAGATGTCCAACATCATGTCCTCAAACTCAGGGAGGCATTCACACCAACCAAAGGGGAAAATTATCAAATTACCCTGGTGGATGAGATGTGGAACAATCCGTGAGCCAGAAGGTGAGTCTGTCCTGAGTGGGCTGGAGATGAGGGTTCTGATGCAGCTCAGATCCCGAGAGATAGCACAGGCACTAGGAGAACCTATCTGAGTCATGCAGCCAGTGTAAGGGATTTTCCAATGCAAGCACATCTTGGCAGTCGGGAGACAAGGAATACTACTACCACACCCTGCAACAAACCTCATGCAAGAGGTTTATTGGGCAAGAGAATGCCAGGTGGTGGTAGCACATGCTTTTAATTCCAGCACATAGAAGGCAGAGGAAGGCAGATCTCTGTGAGTTCGAGGCAAGCCTGGTCAACAGAGCTAGTTTCAGCATAGGTAGGGATGTTACAGAAAGAAACCTTGTCTCAAAAAAGAAAGAAAAGAAAGAAAAAGCAAACAGACTAAAAAGAAATTTATTGAGGAGAAAACCAGAATGTCAACTGTCTCTGAAACAGGAAGACAGTGGAGGGATGGATGGAGGGACTGGCTTTTCTAGGGTCTTGGAGCATGTGCAGCGGGCTAGTGCAAAAGTACAGCAAGGCGTGAACTATTGCTTGGCCGTAAACCTTGAAATATTGTTTAGCCTTAACATTTAGTCATGGGCAAAGGGATTTCCAAGTCTTAAAGCTCTGGGTCAAGCCGGAGGGAGGGTGTTTTTCCCTTGACTGGTTCCCCTACCAAAAAAGTAGACCCTCTTTTCGTGTGCTGTTACTCTATACAATATAGATTATTTCCCCTTTAAATTAATTTTATTGTTGACCATATGATTTTTTTGTTTTTTGTTTTTTTTTTTTTATTTTGTTAATTTGTTGGTTGATTGGTTGTTTTATTGTTGCTTGCTTTTAGTTTTTTTTTTTCTTTATTTTTTGCTTGCTTGGTTTGGGGTTTTTAAAAATATCTTATTATGTAGTTCTGACTGATCTGATGCTCATTATATGTGTATATGTCAGAGTGGCCTCAAATTCACAGAAAGCCTCCTGCCTCAACTTCCACAGTTCTGGGATTGCAGGAATGAGCCACATGTCCGGCTGCTCCATTGCTTCTGAAATGCACACACTCTTTCAGACTCTAGAGAAGTGCCCTCCAGTGGAGCCTGCAGTGGAGCCTGCAGAAATGTTTGCATCTGTGTGGTTTGGTCTAATAGCCACTAGTCATGTTTGCCTGTTGACACCTGAAAACATGGCTACTATAGCTGAGAAAACCAATTTTAACTTTAAATATTTAACTAAAATTTGAATTTGAATCGCCACTCTTGACTAGGGTCTGCTGTCTTAGATCATTGCAGAGTCTTGGGTTTTACAATTTTGAGTCTATTTTCAGTATGTCACCGTGGTTAGATATTTATACATTTTAGTCTCATTTTCAAAATTTGTTACAAATCATAAAGTAAAACCAATTCTGAATTATGTTTTTGCTTATCCCAGGGAAATCTTGTTAATTGTTCATTCCAAAGATTTATTCTATTGCTAATGGCTTCTTAGCCTTTATTTATTAGAGAGAAAATGTGTTAATCTGATAGGTAAATGTCTGGCTTGATCTTCATTCTGGAAATCCATTTCTTTAGTGTGGTTCAAAGTCAGGGCTTCTAACTGTCTTTTGTCTTCTTCTTCTTGTTTGCTCTCACATTTTCCTCAGGATCCAGGGTGGAAGACTGCATCAAGCTGTGGGATATAGATCAATAATCGGACATTTGATCACTAAGCATTAAATCCTAGACTAAATTTCCAGTTTTAGAAAAAAAAGGCAGTGACAGAATAAATTATCTCTACATTTCTAGAAACCAACGGAACTCAAAATGAATCAATCCCTATACCTAATTCTAATCTCTGTTTAGTTACAGTAAAACACCAAGCATTTTGAAATAGTTTTGTATGTAATACAATTTATTACATAAAACCCAACTTCATTTAGCAAAATTATAATACAGGGTTTTTTTTATACTGAGTTGGTGAAATTCTAAATAGATAAAATTGTAGTTAACTAGATATAGGTATTACTAAAATACTCACTTGTAGCTATTCAAATGTTTCAACCTACAAAAATTTCATAGAGATTAAGCATGCAAAAATTGATAACATGAGAATTTCAGGGCCATTATTTCTTCCACATACCATCTGATGGGCTACTACTCTGCCTGAAATATGGAGAATGTTCGGTTTACTGTTACCAATTAAAACATCCCATTTTAAAGCATTTTTGTGAAGTTTTGGGTAAATGTAAAAGTAAATAAGTATTTCTGAAGGTCAAACATACCCCTCTCATAATATTGAATATTTTATAATATCTGTAAAAGCAACTGATGTTTTAAAAATAAGTATTCCTTACAAGTGTCCTTAACTGTATTTGAAAATCACAGGCCTTTTTAAATGTGTTAAAGTAACAATAAAATTAATAAAGCAGTAAATATCCATCTGCTTAAAAATCATTTCTTTTAAAAAGGAAGATGGGCACAGATTTTCCTCAGCCTCCTTCAACCATAGCTACATGTAGTAGGAATTGTAGCTAGGAGAACCTAGGCGATAGCCAGGTGTGTAAATGTGTTTGACGAAAAACTAAATTTCAGATGTGAAGGTACTAGCCTTGGCATTCACTATTGTGTAAACGGTTGGATGTTTCCGACAAGATAGAGCATGAGATGGAGAATAATGGAGACTGCCTTAGAACTCTCAGTACTTAGGCAGGCAAATCTCTGAGTTCGAGGTAAGCCTGGTCTGGTCTACAGAGTGAGTTCCAGGACAGCCAAGACAACATATAACATATACAGAGAAACCAGAAACCAGAAGCCCTGTGGGGAAAAAAAAAACAAGCACAGTATTCACAGTATTTCAAGGCCTGAACATTTGCAGTGCAGGACTTTTGGGACTTTTAGTGAGATCTGTGTTCCCATGATCCAAAACAGCAGACCACTTATAGCACCTTCTCTGAGCAAAGCCTTCTTTTGCAAAGATCTACTGAAGGCTTGGGTCAGAGTAGGAGAATTCACAGCTTCTCTATCAAATTGATGCCACCTTGAGATGTTTGCAGTGCTTAGTCTTGATTATCAACTTGACACAATGTTGAGTCACAGAGAAGGGATTCTCCATAAGGATTGACTTGAACAGGTTGGCATGTCTGTGGTGAATTGCTTCTGTTGTCTTCACTAACACGGGAAGACACTTTCCAAGAAGACAGCACAGTTGCTGAGGTGGGGACCTGGGTGTATGAGCGAGAGAGAGAGAGAGAGCTGACAACGAAGCACGGATACGTGAGTTTCTCTCTGATCTTGACTGTGAACGCTGTAAACCAGCTCAGTGTTCACAGGTCACAACCTGTGAGTTGTGACCCCTTTGGGGTTGAGTGATGTTTCTATAGGGGTCACCTAAAACCATGGGAAATTCGGATGCTTACATTATCATTCACAATGGCAGCAGAATTACAATCATGAAGTAGCAATGAAAGCATAAAACTGGTTGGGGGTCACACACATGAGGAACTGTATTAAAGGGTCGCAGTGTTAGGAAGGTAGAGAACCTCTGATCTAACTGCTTCAAGCTTCTGCCACTGAGACTTCCCTGAAATCATGGTCTGCAGCCTGAAACCGTGAGCTGAAATGAACCTGTTCATCTCTAGTCTGCTATTGGTCAGGGTATTTTATCATAGCAACAGAAATTTAACAAGGACCATCTTATGGAACCAACACCAACAAATTAATAACAACATGTGGTACTCCTATACCCACGAAACCACAGGAATGAGATCATTTTAAAGGACCATAGCTTCAATAACAGAGTAAATATTTAGGTAAATGAGTTAAAATGCATATTAACAAAGTAACAATGCTAAGCATTTTAGGTGGGAAATTTTGTTTCAGCGCTGCATTTTTGTAGTTACTAAACGTAAAACATGTTTTAGGTGGGAAGACATATAAAAGGCAAGTTGGAAATTGAGCCAGTCTCAAGAGAAGAAATACAATATTCAAACTGAGTGTAACAGATGAGGGGAGTTCAAGATGTCACAATCAAAGCAGGGATGTTGAGAAAACAGTCCAACTCCTGGACTTGCTCTTTCATTACAAATCCCAACACCCGAAACGGGAACTAAGTGAAGGACTCCTAAGTGTTATAAGCAATGTTATGATGAGTGACCTGGCAGCTTATAAAAATGACTTCGGTGCTCAGTAACTTACAACAACCATGGGGGGGGGGTAACGAGGCACTTAACACTGTGAACTGCTCCGGCATTTGCCGCTCTAAGTATTTCAGTATAGATTCGCAACATCTCATTATAAAAAAAAGCATTGAGGTCCCCATCTGTGATTACTCAAGTCTACAGTCTTGGGGCTGGAGGTCATCTTAGGAGCTATTTGTTTACATCAAATCTTCTCTGCAAAAGCCCTGCTCAGTGCTTATCCAGCCTCTTAAATGTAGCAACAGCATCAGAGAACTTCAAAGCAGATGCTTCTCATTTTCAAAGCGTTGGAATTGTAAAAGAGTTCTTTCCGACAGACTAAGAAGATACCTTTCTCTCACTCAAGTTAGATTCTCACCTAAAGGAAGTGCAGACCCTTCTTCTCAATTCACTGTGTCTCCTTGTGCCTTCTTTTCTCCATAGCTGTTTTATTCAGCATACTTTGAGAGGTCTATCCAGTCATCCAATGTTCTGATGAAAGGAGACACCCCCTAGATGAACAGTACTCCAGATACTGTATGGTTTCAGTAGAATATGGTATTGCCTTCCTTGAGCCAGGCTCCATGCATTCTTCTGTTTGGCTCAGCTTCCTTGGCAACCATATTACTTGGTCAACTCATACTGCCCACAATGTGATAATAGCTACAGATGTGTTATAGATAAGTTGGTTCCCTTCCATTTCCAATAGTCTGTTGCTTAGACCAATTCTCAAAACCTGATGCTAAGTTTGCAAAGTGCTTTTCCTATTGCTAAAGGAAGTCATCATGCTGTGCTTTGTCTTTATCCAGTCAATGGGGCAAAGCTAACTGATGCACTTGCCCAATGTAAAACCAGCACTGTACACCTGGAACGATGTGCCAACTAATTTATGTATGGCTGGATTCTTGTTGCATGTATTCTATTTAGATTTTTTTTTGTCTCTAACTCCAGGAGTAATACCTAAAGGTTTTCTCTCTTTTAATATCTTTATCAGATTTGAATATTAGGACAAAGTTGGCCTCACTAAAATTAGAGAATGAATCAGAGTGCTGATTCATGACTACATGTATGTTCATTAGAATTGTCAATGAGGCATCTAGTTCTAGGAACTTGGCGTTTTTTTTTTTTTTAGTTACTTTGCAAGTTTCAAGAAGGCAAAATTAATTTTGCCAATAATTATGGATCTCCCAGATTTTTCCCACACTATTTAAATAATTTGGGACTTTATATACTATCCTTATTATTTTAAATTGAATTGTAAGTTTTTTCCAGTTATCTTAGATAAATGTATAACAATTATTTTTAACTTTTGCTTTCACCTTTCATTGAATGTGAGTATGTTTTATATTCATTGCTATTCTATTAAAATATTTTCTAGTTTCTTTTGTGCCATCCTTTTACTACATTTAATTGTTTATTGCTTGGTTTTGTGTGTGTGTGTTCCATAGCATAATATTATGTAGATATTAGAAGACTTTCCTTCCTCCATGTAAGTACTGAAGATGGAACTTGGGTCATCAGGCTTGTTGGCAAGTGCTTTTATCAGATGAGATATTTGGTGAATTACCTCACCATCTGTGTAATGTGCTAATCCACATGAATTATTTAATTATATGTCACCTACTTTGCAAACATTCAGAGACCTTCTCATTATTGATTTATTATTAATTTCTATCTTAGTTATATTATAGCCATAAAACATTACTTTATTTAATACTATCAGTCACTTCCTTCATAGCTCAATCAATATTTGGGAACTTTCTGTATGTTCATGCAGAAAAGACGTCTGCACAATTATCATATAATAATCCAAGGCATCTAGTAGGTAACAATTGGCAGTTATGCTATTCAAAGTGGGTGTGTGTGCATATATATATATATATATATACACTGAATATGTATTATATATGATATTTAGATATTATACATAAAATATATTTATAATATATACTGGATATATCCTGGCAAAGAATCTGGCTTCAGTATGCTTATGTCTTGAGAACTTAAGAGAGGCTAAATTCAAAAGCAGCACAGCAGTCAGGCTGTGTCACGGTAACTGCTAACTATTTTACAGTGAAGGAGAGCAGCAAGAGAATATGAACATGTACAGATATGAACATGTACAGCAGCGGTGCGGGAGAATCGTCTGTAATCTGTTAATCATGTTTTAAATAGACGCTGATTGGTCAGGCAGGAAGTATAGGTGGGAAAACAAGACAGGAAGTAGAAATGATGTAATGAGAACAGGAGAATTCTGGGAAGGAAGAAGTTGATTCCTCCCACTCCTGCCCAGACCACCGAAGCAGCAGGATGAGAGCTGCCAGCTAAAAAAAGGTACTGAGCCACATGGCTAAATGGGTTAATCAAGATATGAGAGTTAGCCAATGAGAGGCTAGAGCTAATGGCTAATCAGCTTATAATTTATGGAGACCTATGTGTGACTTTCTTTGGGGCTAAACAATTGTGGGGAACCGGGCAAAAAACCCCAACAAACAAGCAGGTCCCTTCATGTTACACAGCAGGAAGATATAAACATGCACAGTTGGGCAAGGAAAGGAGAATGGGATCAGTGATTAAGGGAAAATCTTGCACATCGCACTAAGAAAAATAAGAAAGGTTCCTCAAAGGACACTTCGGACAGTTAGACAATGCTGAAAATCTTAAGACTATAGGGTCTTTTGAAGCTGACTGAATGCATCTCTTCATTATGAGATTTCCAAGAGTAAATTGAATAGAATGTAATGAGTTAGGGGTGATATGTTTGGGTGTAAAATTGGAAGGGTATGATCTTGTGATAGTTAATCTTCACTGTTAACATGGCTAGATTTTGGAGTCACCAGGGAAACATAGCTCTGTTAAGAGTCCACGAGAGCCAGACAGTAGTGGAGCACGCCTTTATTCCCAGCATTTGGGAGGCAGAGGCAGGTGGATCTCTGTGAGTGTGAGTCCAGCCTGGTCTACAAAGTGAATTCTAGGACAGCCAGGACTACACAGAGAAACCCTATCTCAAAACCCCCACCTCCCATCACAAAAAAAGAGTCCATGATATCCTCTTCAATCTCATGAGCATACTTCTTATTGTCTGCTCTGATCTGTTGGCACTCTACTCCTCCAGCTCCTACCAGAATGAGCCATTAAACTTTACTTACAACATTACAGGTTTTCTACGCCAGATCTCCAATATCTTTCCCATTTCTCCCACAACCTAATTACAGCAGCCTATGCCCAGTGGTCTGGTTTAGCCCAGCAGCAACTCCTTTCTGCATTGCTCTTGGGTTAATTTCTCTTAACAAAGCAACTGATGGGGAGCAGTCCATAACAACCAAAAAGGCTGCCAGTAAGAGGACCTTAGGCAAGGCAGAAGGAACTCGAAGCATCTGGTCCCATGGCATCCCCAGCCTGAAGGCAGAATATGATTGACTCATTTTATTTAGTCTAGGACTCCAGGCCATGAAGTGAGGCAACTCACTTTCAGGGTGAGTTTTCTTCTCCTTAGACAAACTTTTCTGAAAATGTGCCTGCAGATATGTCCAGTGGTCGCTCTCCTGGGGACATAAAATCCAGTCAGCAAGAGGACTAAACAGAAAAGCATATCTTTATTCTGTTGTTGGTCTTTCAACTATTTTGTATTTTTATGTATTCATTATTACTCTTAAAAACAGCATATGGTTTAGTTTATGCTTAATCCAGAGTTATATTTGCCTTCTGATTCCACAATTAAGTGTCCTTATTTTTTTTTTCGGTTTGCCAGTATTTCATTGAGAATTTTTGCGTCGATATTCATGAGTGAGATAGGCCTGTAATTCTCTTTCTTGGTTGGGTCTTTGTGTGGTTTTGGTATCAGGGTAACTGTAGCTTCATAAAAGGAATTTGGCAATGGCTCTTCTGTTTCTATATTGTGAAATACATTAAGGAGTATAGGTATTAGCTCTTCTTGGAAGTTCTGGTAGAATTCTGTATTGAAACCATCTGGTCCTGGGCTTTTTTTGAAAGGGAGATTTTTGATAACAGTTTCTAGTTTTTCGCGACTAACAGGTCTATTTAGAAGTGTCCTTATTTTTTAATTACAAGTATATTAGAGCTTAAATCACCAATTTCCTATGACTTTCTGTGTACCTTATCTTCATTAGTTTTTCACTTCATGCTTGCCATATTTAAGGCTATTCCTTTTCTTTCATGACTTTATTGGTTTTGAAGTGAAATGGTATTTTGTTACTTAGTATCCCAGAGGTTATAATGTGTACCCTTGACTCATTAAAACCTAATGTCAATTCTGCCCATCGACAAAATTAAGTAACAAAAAACAGATTTAATATCTTACCTGAGAAAAAGTCTGAAAAGAAAATAGACAACATACATGAAAAATAAAAGCAGTTTTCAAGAACTCAGACATAAAGAAACAGAACACAATGATATCTTAGGAGCAAAAACCCAACATGTTACCCTCTTTCACTGACTAGAAGAGGTTTGTAGGCTATGGTTTGGGAAAGGTGACCTCAGGGGGAGTCAGGCATATTCCTGAGCTGTGAGGCTGCCAAAGCACAAATAATAAATTCTATATAAAGAGAATACTAAAGAGCAGGGTTGCTTAGAGAAGGAATTCCACAGATCTTCAAATGGGTTCCCTACAGTACTCAGTTGTGTATAGATCAGTGTGTGCACATGAGGAAAATGCTTATGACCATAGGAAGGACCACCCAAAATATTAGAAAGGATAACCCTCTGAAACTCCAGAGACAGGAATAACACTACCAACAGCCAAAGAGAAAGGGTTCCTAACACAAACACCATTGATTGGGTTAGTTGTGAGAACTAACCATGAAAAAAAATCCAGATATATCCAACTGGTTCGAGGTAACTTAGTTAAATCCAAGAATAAGGCTGGGAAAATGTATAGAAATACAATATGCCAAACAACTGAAAAGGAAACACAACCAGTGGTTGGCATCAAATAAAAAGCTGTATGCCTACAATGTAGCAGAAAGGCCAAACCAACCAAGAAGAGAAGATTCAGCCAGGTGAACTTAACACAAAATGCTGATGTTGCATAAATCATAGAATTTATAGAAGTTTATCTTGCAGTTCTTGGGTTAGTTCTTGGGTTGTGCTTAAGATAGGAAGGTTAATAATCTTGTTATGGGGGAGCTATTGACACTCCATGGCTGGTAAGAGAAAGAGGGTTAATTGTCTCTATGGGCATGGCCCCTTTTGGGCCAACCATGCCCCAGTTGATACCCCACCTCGGTGCATATATGGGACTCAGTGAGCTGTCATAAACATAAGTCTGGGTTTGGTGACACACAGCTTTAATCCCAGCATTGGAAAGCAGGTTGATCTCTGTTTGAGGACAGCTTGGTCTATGTAGTGAGACCGTATATAAAATAGGGTATGAAGTTGGAAGTCAATGGGTGAAAGTAACAGTTCTGGGAGGACTTAGAAGAAAAAAAAATTAAGGTGAATATGATCAAAATATACCATGTGCCCATGTGAAATAATCAAAGGATCAATACAAATATTATATTTGAAAAATAGTACTTTGGATGGAGCATAGTAACTCATCAGTTTAGCACTTGATTAACATGCACAATGTCCTGGGTACAGCCACTTGCACTGCAAAATAAATAGTAAAAATAAATTAAATTTCTAGAAGTGAAAATCAGAGTTATATTGAGACAAATATACACTCTGTCAAACTGACGAGTTAAACATTGCAGAGAAAACACGGGCCAAATCTAAAGACTTAAAAGTTGAAAACTTGCTACATAGACAGGAGCAGGCCTAAGACAGCAAGCTCCACGAGAGCAGGGGTGGATCCAGACCAGGGTCATTTGCGGGAACAGGACTGAGCCAGCAACTGAGGCCAGATCAGGCCTAAGATAACAAACTCCACAGGAGCAGGACAGAGCCAGTGACCTGAGCCAGAGCATTCCTGAGACAGCAAACTCCACAGGAGCAGGACAGTGCCAGCAACCTCAGCCAGAGCAGGCCTGAGGCAGCGAACTCCACAGGAGCAGAGTTACCTGAGCCAGAGCAGGCCTAGGACAATGAACTTCACCGGAGAAGGACTGAGCCAGTGATCTAGGCCAGACCAGGCCTGAAACAATGAACATCACAGAGGCAGAAGTAGATTCAGAGCAGGGACATGTGGAAACAGGACTGAGCCAGCAACCTAGGCCAGAGCAGGCCCGAGACAGCAAACTTCACAGGAGTAGGTACAGGGGAGCAACTACTGAGGGAGTAGTCTGGATCCAAAGTCCTCTGTGAGTTCAAGTGTGAGTCTGGGATCTCTGAGGGAGTATACCTGAGCCAGGAACTCTGTGAGTCTGGGCATGAGTTTGGGATTTTTCAAGGGAATAGGCCTAAGCCAGTACCTCTGAGGGTCTGGGTATCAGTCTGGGACCTCCAAGGGAGTAGGCAGGAACCAGATACCTCTGTGGGCCTAGGCATGAGTCGGGGACCTCTGAGGGAGTAGTCCTGAGCCATGACCTATGAAGATCTGGGTACATCCAAGTCTAGGATCTCCAAAGGAGTAGATTGGAGCCAAAGACCTTTGTGGGACCAACCTCAAGCCAGGGACCTCTGGATCCAGAACAGGGACATTTACAGAAACAGGACTGAGCCAGCAACCTAGGCTGGAGTAGGCCTGAGACAACAAACTCCACAGGAGCAGAGCAAATCCTGGGAGCATTGAGTAACCTCCAAAAACACAGAGTGACCAATGGGGTGACTGAAACCTGGCCTGAAAATATGTGGTTTAATTTCAAAGAATATATTGAAACTGGTGCTAGGACTTATTTTAGGGACAGTAAGGTGAATACTTACTATGCTCTCTGACTTTGTCTCCTATCCATCGTGGACCAAATTACCCACGCAGCATTTTTCCTAGAGTATCTAATGTCTCTTGAAATTAGCATGTGCAAGAATGAATTCTTTATTCCCCTTCTCCCTCACTGTAACCATTCTCCTTAATATTATCCCCCTTTAGTTAATAATACTATTTATCCATATTTTCAGATCCCAGACTCATGTGTCATTGTGTAGTTTATAAGCCTATGTCTTTGATCAGTTTTGTGAATTTTGGGGTTCTGTCTCTTCATTCATTTCCCTGTTCCAAACTATCTTTTCTTTCACTTTCTTTCTTGATTTATTGACTGATTTTATTTTGAGTATGTGTATGTAAGTCTTTGTGTATGTTTTTGACAACAGAGCCCACAGAGGTCATAAGAGGGCTTCCCTTGGAGCTGGAGTTATAGATGGTTGTGCACCACCAGAATAAATACTAGGAGTAAACTCAGGTTCTCTGCAAAAGCAATATGTGATTGATCCAACTATTGAGCCACGTTTCCAACTACTTCTTCCTCTTGTAAGGCTCAAAAGTCAAGACATGAAGCTTTTCCCCGTGTTCCACAAATCTAAAGTACCTGCCCCCCTTTGTTTCTCCATATTTCCTTTCTATTTTCTTCTAAGTAACTAAATCTTTCTTTGGCTATGTTTGATGTCCTAAACCTCCACTGTATTGTTCTTAGTTTAATTAGCTTGTTTCTAGTATTAGAATTTCTGTTTCCTATTTATATTATATTTCTGTTATCTTGCTATACTCTTCTTTATTTTTCTTAGCATATTAGCCACAGCTGTCTTTTTTAAAGGTTTTGTCTAATTCTCCAAACATTAGATGCCTGGCAATTCTGTTTGTCCTCTATTTTGCTCCTGCTTTTCAGTCATGTGTGTTCATGAATATGTGTTTATTTTGATTGACTATAAGGATTTAGAAACTCTAGATAGTGTTTTCTTCCATGGACTACACTTTAGAAAGAACTGGGAATAAAAGAAAAAGAAAATCACAAATCAGAGTCTGAGCTGATTCTGGTTAGTTTAAAATCTCTAGAAAGTCTACTTTGCCTACACTTCCCTCTTCCTGGAGATACAGGATGCAGGAAGGATTCACCAGGCCCTCATATTCTTGGTTGGACCCGAATGCCAAGTTTTGTCACATGAGTCTGTTGTTAGTGCTACTACATTTCAAAGCCTCTCTGTTGTAATACGAGCAGCTGGCTCGTTCCGCAACCCGGCAGCCCGCACGGCTAGCTTTATACCCAAAAAATTACATGGAAACTGTATTCTTTTAAACACTGCTTGGCCCATTAGTTCCAGCCTCTTATTGGATAGCTCTTATATATTAATCTAACCCATTTCTAATAATCTGTGTAGCCCACGAGGTAGCTTACCAGAGAAGATCTTAACCTGCGTCTGTCTGGAGTGGGAGAATCATGGCGACTCCTAGACTCAGCTTCTTTCTCCCAGCATTCTGTTCTGTTTACTCCACCTATCTAAATTCTACCCTATCAGAGGCCAAGCAGTTTCTTTATTACTTAACCAATGAAACAACAGATAGAAAGATGACCCTCCTCCATCACCTCTCTGTTGCTGCTTGTGGATCTGTAACATTCTTTTGCTGGGGTAGAAGAGTTATGAGAACTCCACACAAGACTATCTTGGATCTCTAGAATGTTTTTATACTATGGTGTGTTTGTGTGTGTATGTGCATGCACATATGTTCGTGTGTGCGCATGTATTTTGAATATATACATTTTTCAAAGGTGCTAGAGCACATGTGTGAAAATCAGAAGGAAACCTCAGCTGTCAGTGGTTGCTATTCATTCTGTTTGAGGCAAGTTTTTTCATGTTTGCTTCCTTGATTCTGCACTCCAGACACCAGATAGTAATCTGCTGTCCCAGTGACTTTCTGGGAATCCTTTTTCTCCAACTTCCACTGTCACACAGGACTATTAAGCAGGGGACTTAGAAACCAATGATGGTGGACCTCTCACTCTGGCTGGAATCGCTGGAAACACAGGAGTGGAAGTGTCACAATTGACCCTTTAAGATTTTAGTGCCTTATAATAAAGTGGATGATGTATCTGGGCTTTGTTGGGACTCATTAGAACAGGACTGCCTCCTGGTGAAAAGAATAGAACCTAAATTCTACCTGTAGACATGAGTAGAGAACTGACATTCTAAACTATCCAAAACATCACATACTATTGTCTCCTTTTAAGGGTTAATCTGTTTGGGACCTGTCAATCATATGGCCAGTTCACACAGCCTCCCCTTCCCCTAGGAAACCTGATTCACCAAAAAGCACTCTGAGGAAATTCAGAAACTAATTATCCCCTTAGCAAAATAAGAAGACCCTCCTCCACGTAGCCACTTCTACCAGGCAGTATTACAGGGCCTCCCACTTTCCTGAGTGCTAACTCAGAAGAGCATAGCATTCCCTTCTCTCTACCTCTTTGTCTTTGGGACACTGACCAAGGCCTAAGCGTGCTTTTTTCTGGCTTGCATTCTCACTTCTCTGTAGCCTCTTCCTCCATCATGGAAATACTTGGTGACCTCTGTGTGAAAAGGCATGGCTTTCTCTCATCCTTTCTTTATCTCGCTCTTCCTGAAGTGGCCGAGATTTACAGACTGTCTGCTTTATAATTTTGCACTCAGACTCTAATAAGATGGCCCTCAAACTTTCTTCTAAGTCTATTTTTAAGATCCTCTATTAAAGAGATCAATAATCCAAAAGTAAGTCCTCAGCGACGGAAATGCTGGGATTTCAGGCAAACCACCAGCCAGGCCTGGGTTCTTGGGATTTGAACTCACACTCTCACACTCATGTGAAAAGTGTGTAAACAGACCAACACTGTGTTTGGAAAATATTTCATTCATTTTTTTCTATTTCCCAGTGCTTAGCATTATAATAATGTACTGCACCACTGCTAGAGCAACACCGTTAGGAATAAATTTTTATTTTCACTTGGTTTATTTGAATCACACCCATGTGTGACTACTTGCGACTTTTCAGATCTCTTTTTATTTTCTCCATTACCTAGGAAGTGAAGTAAACTGCCAGGAAAGGGAGCAGGGCAAAATTGAGAGATTTAAAAATTGTGGGAATGTTTTAAGGAAACACAGTGCAATGTTGAGGCCTCATTTGAGGTTGACCAGGAATATAATAAAACCACGTCACCAAGCTACTGAGGAAGTAGTTATTTGGTCTTTGGTCTTAGCATCTTCAGGATTTGAAAATGAATACAACCAGAAGACAGAGCAATAGGATTGCAGGTTATTTGTTGGAACACTGGCCTAAAAATCGGGCTTGGAGAGTGAAAGCTGGTACACTCAAGCAAAAAAAAAAAAAAAAAAAAAAAAAAAAAACCTGTGACCTGGAAGCTCCCAGTGAGATGAATGCAATTTTACCAGAGGGGAAGTTTGCTGGAAACATTGATAAGGAGAGGAGCCTGGTCAGAGGCCAGGTCCAGGCTCTGACAGTGTCTGAGAAATCTTGTCTGGGTGACGGATGTGGAGAGAGGGCATCAGGAAGAGAGACGCTAGAAGAATTCAGGAAAGGCAGAAGGAACTGGACACCAGAGATTTGACAGCAAAATGTCCCTCATTGACTCATTCTTTGAATATTTGGTCTGAAGCTGGTGGCACTGTGTGGAAAGGTGGCAGTCTTTAGAAGGCAGAGTCTGATTGGTGGAAACAGGCCACTGGAAGAAAGTTTCCAAGTTTTGTGGCCTGTCTCTCACCATGGGCGCAATGTGACCAGTCTCCTCTCTCACCTGTCACCATGCCTTCCTTCCCTAACATGAGGTGCTATCCCTTCAATTCCCAGGTGGAAACAAACCATGCTCACTAAGTGCCTGCTTGTCACAGCGGTGACCTCTGCAGCCAGCCTGTGATATAGGAATTACAGCAGAGGAAAGGACTCTAGGCCAATGTCTGTCCAAGCTGAAGAGCTGGGAGGAGGGTGGCTTAGAGCTGAATGCCAGGGGCCCAAGGACAAACTAGTCTACGAACAACACGAGATAGAAAAACTATCCCTAGTTCCTACAAAGAAAATAGACCGCTATGACATGCCAGACTCCATGGAAGTCTCTTCTTAGCTTCCAAGTTTCCATCTGGACCAAGTAATGACAGAAAAGTGGAAGACTGTTAGTGAAGTTTTGTAACAGATAACCTTTAACTTGCTCTACAACACTGAGACCCTAGAAAAATGAGATGTCATGAACAATCTGTATTGTATAAATATGAGACATCCTGAAAATCCACTGTTTTTTTTTTCAAAAGTGATAACTTAGTTTGGGATATTGAATGGAATCTCAACACACATACCACGCACATATATATTCCTTCCTTCCTCCTTCTTCCTTTTCTCCCTCCCTTTCCTCTCCTCCCCTTCCTTTCTCTCTCCCTCCTTCCCTCCCTCCTTTCCTTTCTTCCTTTCTACTACAGTTCCTATTATTGGGTGCAACAAGTATCTTTGCTGAGAAAATAAAATATATGGTAAGAGCTTAGAGATGAGCAAGTGTCAAAACAGAACACAGTTTATAGCAGAAAAGAAATAAAATGCCTAAAAAAAAACCGTCATATTTGAGTTTTATATATCTTTCCACAATTTAACCACAGAATCTCTGTAAGTTCTCTTCTGTTGCTTTTTAATTAATTATTTGAAAACAAAGGCAACATTGATTAATGGGAGCTTGAGTTTTGAGCAGGCTTTTTCATGAGCACTGATATATGATATTTCTCTGCAGAATCAGTAAAAGCTTTGGAGAGACAGCAACATGGGATACACGCTCTCCTGAAAAAACACTTAAATGGTTTAACAAGCAAATTTCATTGTACCCTCAGGGGTGATTTTTAGTCACAGTCACCCCAAGTGTGCCATAACAAAGGTCAAGATATAAAGAACAGAGAGGTACTGTCCAAAACGCCTTGATCTTTTCTTGGTGCCTTACAGTGTGACTGTCATCCAGAACATTCTCAACCGACAGTCTTCCCTTTAAGTCTAGAGTATTATTTTATGTTGTCTTTCACTTGTTTTACATGCTGGCATTTATAAGTTGTTGCATGAAATTTATATGCATTATGTGCATGCACAATTGGTTTTAAATGAAAGGCTTGTCTCAAAATTTCTTTTAAGAATTAAATCTATTTTAATACTCTCATCCTATTCAAGGCAATGAAGAAATTTTGCTCAGTTTCTGGGGTTAAGGACTACTCCTTAAATTTTTTGACGTTAAAATTTTAGTCTAACAATGATAGTTCACCTATCACTAAATGTTTCCTCATTAATAATTCCTGTATTCCTTGCCATAAAACTTTTTTTGAAGAATTTAATTCCATGTAAAGATACCTTAAAACTATCTTAAAATTTACCAGAATGTTAGCTGGGCGTGATGGAGCATGTCTTTAATCCCTGCACTCTGGAGGCAGAGACAATCGGATCTCTGTGAGTTTGAGGTCAGACTGGTTTAGAATTCCTACCACCAGTAACCTTTAAGTTACCCACCCACTTGGGCGTGGCCTCTTGTATTATCTATGCCAATGTAAAGTGCGCATCTGGCTTCTTTTCTGGCTGCTGGATTCAGTTGTTGTTCCCTCTTAGAGCAGAGGATTGTGATCTGTGAGTCTACCTCTAAATAAACAACCTTTTATTATACTCAATTCTGAGTTATCTTGGAATCTCTTTTTTAGCTTCCTTCTTCAGAGTTCCAGGGCAGCCAGGGATAGAGAAACCCTGTCTCAAAAAAACAATGAATAAATAGGTGATATAGATAGATAGATAGATAGATAGATAGATAGATAGATAGATAGATAGATAGATAGATAGATGATAGATAGACTATCAGTATAAAGTTAGGTGTAGATATACACTCACGCTCGCCTTATAAATAAAGACAGTTAAGATTAAATGAAAATTCCTAAGCAGGGTTTGTTGATACATACTCATAATCCCAGACCTCAGGAATAGAAGCAGGAAGACCAAGATCAAGAGTACAAGGCCAACTTGAATTATGTGATAAATAAATGTAAATTTACAAAGCTTAGGGGAGGACCAAGATTTGATCATATGCAAATTTGTTATTGGGTATTATTTTTAAGGGATCAGGAGAACAGAGAAATCAAAATTTTACTGTTTATGCTTTACTCTTTCGAAATGCCCACTTACTGAAGAATTACTCTATGCAGACATTCTATTAGGTACTTGATCTATATTATCTAATTTCATTCACACATCATGATAAGGTGTGGTCTTCAGCCACTGGACAGATGAGGGCACACAGGTCAAAGAGATGAGTGGTTTGCCTTATTTTTGAGAAGCCAAGATTCAGACTCAGTCAAGCTATTTCTAGCACATCTGCCTGGGGCAGGTGCTAAACAATTTAAGTGGCAAAGTTATCATTGGTGTTTAAAGTCCTGAGTTTATACCACCTTAAGTTTCCAGATAGAGAAACAGAGAATCTCATGCAAGGTCAGGGCTTTGGGTTCAAAATAAAGTCCTTTTACCCATGACTACACTTCTGCCTTATTCTATCCTCTGTCTGTCAATCCATTTTAATAAATAATATGCTTTGTCTCTCCCTTTAAATTACCTAGCACATTTTCCCAGTGAAAGTTTCCATGTGATTCAAAGTAAAAAATCTTTTCAAGGCGTCTATGCCAAAATAATTATGAAAAGTCAGTCATGGTGACACAGACTTTTAATCCACTCCCTCGAGAAACAGTGTCAGAAAGATCTCTGAGTGCTGAGGCTAGCCTGGTCTACAAAGGTAAGTTCTAGGCCAGCTCAGGTTACATAGGTCCTGTTTCGGTGTCTCAGTGAGACTCCTTGATATCTGTCATCAGTAATCATCGGGGGACACATATGCACAGGATGTACGCCGGAAAGAACGTGTCATGAGGGGAAGTGGGGCCATCTTAACCCGCTCTGTCTCCCTAGGAGCTGTTTTCCATGTGTGTTTGCCCGCTTTTCATCTCCTTCAGCAAAGGTCTTACAATGCTGGAAAATACAAATGAGAGTGGAGACTTTAGCCACTGGAACCTCCTTGGGAGAGGTAGGGGGTTTATGGTTTTCTATATACTTTCCATGTGGGAGTCCAGTTATCCTAACGTCTGACCATTTGCTGCTGATTTCTAGCTGTGTAGAACCAGTCATCTCTCTATGATGAAATTGCTTCAGAAAATCTGGCACAATTGACCCAAAAACAGAAGTCAGAAGGTTTCTTTGTTTCTTTGAGGGTTAAATTAGTTTATTCGTATGACCAATTTTTGTCCTCAGAATGTTTATAAAGAACTTGATAATTAGATAAAACCTTGGGAAATTTTTAAAAATTCTTTTGTTTTTTTCAGTTTGTTTGTATGTGTGTGCACTCATGTGCCATGTCCCTCATATGGAGGTCAGAGAACAACTTGCAGTAATGGATTCTCTCCTTCCACAATGTGCATCTCAGCCATTGAACTAAGGTCGCCAGGCTTGGCAGTAAGCCACCTTTACCCACTGAGCCATCCCATTGGTCACACATTGCAGTTTTATGGTGCTAAAATTATGAATATTTAAACATGCAAACCTATACATCAAAGCTTTGAATGATTTATTGCTTACCCAGGTTTCCATTTTGGCCATATCTTCATGGTAAATCTAAGTTTCACAGACACAGACTGCAACCCACCCTCCCCCCAGTTGCAATCATTTTGGTTTTGATATTGGAGACATGCTGAACTATGCTAGCGGAGCTCCATCACACACACACACACACACACACACACAATTTTTGAAACCAACAAAATACACTATTACTACTAAAAACTGGCAGCAAACTTCAGATGAGACACACAGACATACAGGGTTTCAACCTGTATATTTTTATTATCAATTATTTCCCACTATACATTGCAAGCATGTTTATTGTTCCATTTTACACAAAAAGAAAAGAACAAAAAAAAACCTGAATCAAATATCTACACGATGTAATGCCTTCCCCAAAAGGTAAATGAAGTACATGTTCCCGTAATCAGGGGAAATCATGTTTGGAGAAAAGCAAACCAAGTACAGGTTTTAGGCTCAAGAATATTAGCAACAAGTTAATCTTATCTATAAAACAAATGAGACTGACAACCATAACATCTAGGTAGTTGTCAGAACTGAGCACATACAACTCCAGTGCAGACCCCGAACTTTGTCACAAGGGGAGGGTAGATGCCCAGCACAAACCATATTTAGCTAATTTTTTAAGATATCTGTAATGGATAATGAGATGTCCTGCTTTCACAAAAGTTTGTTGGTGAAGTTCGAGGTATGTACGCATTAATCTTTACATTGAGTATGAGTCTGTCTAAAACCATGAGAAACTGTCTGTAAGGGCCACCATTCCAAGCTATTTTTTTTTCGCTGTGATTTTATGGTGAGTACCATGAACTTTGCTGATTATCATTGAAAACTGGCAATGCTTAGATTTTCTCTGCCTGTGAGTTGGCGCCAGAAGAGACGCGGTGAAATCTGCTTGCTCTGGAAACCTTGTCGGTTAAAAGCAAACATTAAAAGCAAAGGAAGATAAACATGTCCTGGATGATAATTAATACAGTGTAGAAGGAATCCAGCATAAAAATCTTGCATGTCCGCATGTGTATTTTGCCTCTATTTGTAGTCCTGAATCAACAATGTGGTTGTTATCTTGTTCTATGTACATTACATGTTCTGATTTAAAATTTCAAAATGCTTTCCCATGTCAATGACAATCTTAATAGAGTCCAATTAGTTCCACAAGGCACTTTCTGATGCACAAGCCTCTGGCTTGATTGCGGTGAATGGTGGGTATTTCCTGTGCTTAAGCTCACATATGGATCGAGTAAGGCGGTGGCAGGGGACTACTGTTTTCCTTCACTATATCTTCATTGCTTTTTTCACAGGCTAAGCCTTTTTTTGTTTTTCCTGGCTCTGTTGTCAAAATACTGACCAAAGTTTTGGCCCATGGTTTCGAACACCAGGCCAAAACAACCCTCTGGAAACCGGTGTGGCAAAATGCATTTTAATCCATACATTCACCATTCAACCCTGGGCACATAGCCACACCCACTGACCCACTCTGTGGTTTTAAAACAACACGGGTTTGCCCCCAGAACAGTTTGATTTATATGACGAGTTTTTTCAAGCCTGCTCTATCAACATTAAAAAATGTTCTGAGGCTTTGGTCTCAGCACATCTCCTGTGGAAAAAAAATAATATTAACTGCACTAGGATGATTTTGTTTCTGGGATATTTTTAAGGTGGATTCCTTGTGCCTTCTGCAGAATGTCTGTGAAAATGCGCTCAAATCGAATCAGAAAGAAGTTAATGCAATTCTTAAGCATATTTCCTAGCAGTCGACACATAAGAAAATTCTAAGAACTTCCCCAGAACGCATCATCATATTTTCCTTTTAGGTTAACTGAAAATGATTAATTGATTCCTTTAAATACTATAATCAAACATTTTTTAAAATGGTTATTTTTGTCGGGTTGTTGGTTTCATTCTTTGTTAGCTGTATTTTATGATACTGAAACATCAAGAGTTGAGCTGTTAGCCAACCTTAAACAGTACTTCTGAGCTAAGACAGTGAAGACACCCCAGAGAACCCCACAACCAGGGAACCCTGCCCCTAATTATTCACCCATTTCACTTTCTGCTTTTAGTAATCATTGGGTCCTCACCTTAAAGTTCTGAACTAATAAATATGTAAACGGATGACGATAGATAGCCTTTGTTAGGGAAAACAGAATGGCACTGGCATCTGAAAGGGCCTGCTCCACTCACTGATGGCTGTGTTAAATCAAACTATGCTGGAAAATTTATAGAATTACATTAAGTTTGCCACCTGGGTTTTCTCCCAGATGAAGGACAAAACCAAAGTAGTCAGGAAAATGTCCGTTGACTTTAAGTATTAAACCTTTCAGCACAATGCAGTTTGTAGTGTTTTTTAAACAGGGTTCCTCTTCCCTACACACACACACACACTGTCACAGACACACCCATACATACATACACACTCTCTCACACTCTCACATACATACAGACAATCTCTAGCTCACACACACTCTCAAACACACACACACACACTCACGTACATATACACTCTCACAATATACTCACAAAAACATTCACGCACACACACATAAGAGAAAACTCCCACAAAACATAAGTTCTTCCCATTTATACCCTCTTCTCTCTTGCTCCTCTTCCTCCTCCTCCTCCTCCTCCTCCTCCTCCTCCTCCTCCTCCTCCTC
>JABTXL010000001.1:1825519-1871706 GCA_025134845.1 Neodon shergylaensis
CTCTCTCTCTCTCTCTCTCTCTCTCTCTCTCTCTCTCTCTCTCTCTCCATTTTCTCTCCTCTCATTTTTCAAATTGTTCAACCATTGTTGATCTTTCAAGCTGCGTTCCCAATATTTCTTGCTCTACACACCTTTCTTTTTCTGGAGCAAACGGTTAAATCAGCATTTTTACTCGTAGTTAGTTTTCAAGGCGTATTCACGTCCCCCTCTGTCTGTTCTCACTGTAATCCACGTTCACCAACACAGAGCCGCACAGGTAAAGGCAATACTTGCGTTTTGCCTGACTCAGTTTGTGTCACTTAGTCTGATTGCTTGAAAGAATGCGAACGCTGCTTGGATCACAAGGCAGACTTATTAAATTACAGGCTGCAGACTTTAAGGAATCATACATAACTTCAAAGATTAAAAATGGTATAAGCAGCAACTGCATGTTTTCTTGTTACAATATGCGTGTGAAGTACTCACTTTTCTTCTAATATTTTATCCCACTCGATAACTAGTGATTCTTTTAGATGTTTGTCGAATGATTTGAGGTTTTGTCTTGAAAATATAAGTTCTATTATTTAAAAGGGAAATCTCTACCGTGTTGGATTTATGTAGGCAAATTATTGAGCTGGTAATTTGCTTCGTGATCTTCAGCAAATTGACAAATTAGAATTGTGGGACAAAGATTTCAGGATAAAATGGTCAATAGTATTCAACACTCTATGTGGTGTGCTCAAAATAAAAGTAGGATAAAATTTGTCCCTGGAAGTTCTTCTGATTAAAGTCATTATAAACATGTTAAAACTGTGAATCATATAATACACAGATTAAGTATCTTGAAAACGCTTGGTTTAAGTGGTTTCATAAAGCAATTTTCAGTTCTGATCTTTAAAGGGCAGCTTAGAAATTGTGTATTTGTTTTAGTAAATAGAATAGTTTATATACCAAACAACACAAGCTATCTAGTGTTCCTTAAAAAAAGAAAAGAAAAAAAAACAGCCACATGATGGCAAAGAGTAAAAAACGCACAACCCAGAAAGCTAACAGACAGCAGAAGGAATGCCGTCAGCGGCAATCAGCAAGGCAGACCTCTGGAGATCCACTAATACTCCCAGGAACATTAGGTTTTCATTACCAAAAACAGCTCTTCCGGTGCCTGCTGTTACATGTTCAGAAACGAAGACAATTACTATGCTGGAAACATCATTTTCCTACTCTAAATATTTTATGCTTATTAAACAGCAATAGGCATTTTGCTTTCTGCTTGCCACCACTCCCTTGGCTACTTATTGTGGCCCTTTGGTAGTTTCTGGTTTGACGTGGAAGGCAAGAACGTTTGGAAATGATCTTTCCTGCCCCCTCTGACACTGGTCTTCAAGAGGACCAATGCTGTAGGACAATGGACAGTTGCTTCTTTTGTCCAAATGGGCCTCTATCCAAAAGGCTTGCTTTTGTAGGAAAAGCCATGATTGTCACAGCGTTAAGTGAGCCCACGCTTTCATATGTTTAGTTTTATTTTGTACAGTGACAGAACTCAGAATGGGACAGGGTTGCGTTTATGTTGTTGTTATTGTTTGGTTTTATGTTTCATGATAATTTACAACTCTAAATTGAAGTAAGAAAGTATATTATCAGTTGTCAATCAAAAAGCATGGTAAGGAAATTGCAATCAAAATTAAACCTAAGTAAATTCAAGGAGTATGCTCAGGGAAATACATTATCTAAACAGCATAAACTTGGGGTTTAATTTATATTTTTCATGAATTAAACCTCTAATTTTGTTTTCTGTGGGCCACTGAGATATACTTGCATAATACATAATTCTCTCTAAACCACACTGATAGGGCAATATACTGAATATTTTTTTAAAGTTTGCTTACAGCCTTATTTTATAGGGGAGCTATTTTTTTTAACCCTTACTTGTGGTAATCATGCATCATAGACACGTGAGTTGAATAACCAAACCATTGCTTTATGGCAGAAGAGAGGAAATAAGTGATTGACATGTTGAGGAATCATATTACCTTGAAGCTCATGCTAGGTAGAGTCTTTATAAGGTAAGGGCCCCAAATACGGGCATATTATTAAGTTGAACTATGTGGGGAAAAGCAAATCGGAAGCTCTAGAAAGCTCTTCCTTTATCAATTGTTGATGGTGAAAAGTATAGACACACATATATACACACATACATTCACATACATAAATATACACATTCCCACACATATATACACACATACATTCCCACACGTATACACATATACATACACACATACATTAACATACCTACATGCACATACATAAACACATACATTCCCACACATACATACACACATTCCCACACATATATACACACATACATTCCCACATGCACACACACATACATACACACACAAATATACTAGCAAGTTAAAAGGATGATTTGTGTGTGTGTGTGTGTGTGTATCTCCCAAGAGAGAAAATGATAGAGGGAAATTGGCAAAATAATTTTAAAATACAGAAATATTATATTTCATTAATTGGAAATTTTACCTAAAAATGAAAGTTCAATATTTTTTTTAAACTATCCAAATATGTAGTAAAAGTTCCCATGGTAATTATTTGTGAGACATGGGCAAAGAGGTGGAAATAAATCAGGTCAGGAATCTTCATCTCTCCATAGATCTCAGTGCAGGAAGACAAAAGGGAAACAGCCCCCTTTCTCCTTTCAGCCCAGGTCATTTCCCTGTCTCCCTTCAGACCCTGGAGGCTGACTAAAGAACCCGTTGGTGTCCCTCGAAATCTCGATTTTTAAAAAAGGAATTATACTTCCTAATGTGATTTATAAACAACTGGTTTAGAAAACCAGTTCTAATGTGACAAGAAACACCGGATAAGAAAATCAGGGGTTTTGGGTCCTGCCATAAATACTTGTCTACAGATTAAGCCTCTTAGCGCCTGTCATAGTGTTTTATGGGATCAATAGATGTAGAATGAGCTTTACCATGACAGGAAATGCTAGTAGACTACAGAATACATATACTTATTTATATTATAAAGATCTTAGAATTTAGAGGCTGCCTTTAGTCTTATGAGTAACCTTTGTTGACATTATCACAGCGTCTCCAATAATGTCCTTTAGCCAAGTGTGTTCAGCTTCCAATAGGTTAATATGATTCCAAACTACATCAAATGATATAGCTGGGTCAGAGAAGAAATTCTGGCATTGGAAGAAAACCATCTGCTAAGTGTGCCTTTAATTATTCCTTAGCACACCTGGGGACTTACAGGACCCAGTCTCTATCTCTCTGATGATGTTCAGGAAGGCATTGTGAGCTAAGTTAAAATAGATAGTATTTGTTTTCTCTTTTTAGGATTTATCTTTATCGTATGTGCATGAATGTTTTCCGTGCATATATGTGTATACACCACATGTGTGCCTGGTGCCTAAGGGGCACTGGATCCTTGGTAATAGAGTTACAGATGGTTGTGGTAGCTGGGAGCTGTACCTTGTCCTCTATAAGAGCATCAAAAGCCCATTAGCACTAGGTCATCTCCCCAACCTCTCTTCTCCCTTCTTATGGAAGACTCTATCACTGGATGGATTTAGAAAGCTTTATGGGAATGAAGCTACATCACCACACTAAATAATGGGGGAAGGGTCTTTTAAGCCAGGACCAATCACAGAACAATCTGCCACATGTTTAAGGGATTCTAACTCTTGATATTTGTTCTTTGCCTTCTACAGCTCTACATTTAAGAATCTGGAAAGGACTCAAACTTAACTGTGTATCTCTGTCCCATGTGTTCTGTGTTTACGTTGTTAACCAGAGAATAGCATTGCACTTCAGCATTTTTTGTGTGCCTTCAGACATGTGAAAAAATGCTGGCATTTCTTTATTGTATATACTGCAAGTTGGTTAGCAATTAGGATTAACTTTTAAGACATGTAAACAGTTGGGTGTCTTAAGTGCAATCCAAGTTTACAGATGCATCACTGTGTCCTTATGATATTTAACAATCACACAGAAATTTAGGGATAAATGTATTTATGCACACCTCAGTATATGAATTATAGTCTCAAATGTATAATTACAAATGTATGTTCTTGGCACGGGATTGCAAAAGGCATTTCAATCTCCACTGGAAATATTTATTTGTGTCACATAACAAATAGCAAGGATTTCACTGTCAAAAGCAAACCTGTCTTGGGTGGTAGGATGTCTTTGCCGAATGTAACCTCTTACCCAGGCAGCATTGTATGTGCACTCTGTGTCTGTGACCGATTTGGGATTTGGATTGCTGATTTGGCTGAAAGATGTGTAAAAACCTGAAGTAGTCAACAGCTCCTTATTGGCTGTGCATCTGAGGGTCTCAAGAGCATTGTTTATTCCAGCAAGCGTCTGGAATACATTATACTCCATGAGTTGGCTTCTGCTACTCCTGCTTTGGAGGATATGAAAACTTTATATATTGTGCTAAAAGCAATGTGTTCTGCCGGGATAATTTTCCTTTAGAAGGAATTCTCAATGAGACTCTATCTTCCACATCTAGTACAGTTAAATTTTAAGCACGTGGCATTCCTGAAAGAGTCACAGTGAAATAATTCTCCTCACCTTCAAATTCAAAAACTGGTTCAAAATTTAGGTGCTTTTATCCCCAAACCATATAAAAGCAGATTTCCACAAATTAAAATGAATATATTTGGATTGCAAATTGCCCTATAGATTTTAAGAAATACCAAGAGAGAGAAGGATTAAGAGAGTTACTGTACTAATCTATAAACATTTAAAATTAATTTACTTCTGAATTGCAGGGATTACTCCTTCAAAACCATGTGGTTTTTTTTTAATGCCTTTCCTACAGTCTTTGGCAAAAAATGCTTCAGTTGTCTTTGCTGAGTTCTTATCAAGCACTTGGCTTGGTAATTTGGGGTTGTTATTGCTCCTCCTTAAATAAAAACTCTGATGCCTTATGTTTTAAGAGGCTCTGCAATCACTTTTTTTCCTATGGAATTCTTTATACTTAGGAGTGGGTAGAAATGATAAGAAATGGATTAAAAACTGGGTTCTTTGGCTAATCCTTTGACTTCACATTGTGGAGGACTTGACATGAATTTCCATGGGATTGCCCTCTACAGTATTTCTGACTCAGTATATTAGGTTCTGTTTTGGAAAGTTCCTAAATCTGCATACACGTAAGCATCCAACAGTTTAGGATGAAAAACAAAGCAGGAAAACCGTCTTTGCTTAGATTTCTGTTCCCTGTATGCTGGCAGGCCCTATCTCTGAATCTCTAATCTGTGGTCCCTGAAGGCGAAGGATTAGTTCTCATTGTTCTGAGCACAGTGGTGGTGACTAGCACAGTCAGTAGGTACCCACTTGGTGACTGACAGAAACAGCAGTAAAGCAAGCTTGTGAGTCTAGATGCTTTTGAAAGACTGTACCATAATACCTGCATTCATGTGGCTCCCCCCACCCACACCCCATCCCTTACATCATCTCAGTTGAGGTAACTGAATGGAGGTGGGAAAGGGTTTTCATGGGATGGAGAGGAGCCAGCGTTTCGATGTTCACTGAGAAGTGATGAGTCCTTTACAAGGTCAAGTCATCACAGTATTGGGGTATCTATCTTTCACTGCTCGGGATTGGGCTCCCTAATCATGTAAGCGGAAGTTCCGGAAAGGAGCCTATCTGATTACTGCTTCATTATGGCCTCACAGTGCCGAAAGGCTTTACAGGTATCTAGGCTCTCCCTAGGCCACCTTCAGAGGTACAACAGGGTTGCAGAGACTTAGATCCAGGAAAGCTTCTTCCTTGATGCCAAGGGAGTTAAATAAGAAAAGTAGAAAGGATAATGGATCAGTACTGGCCGTTTGTGTCAAGCGGCTCTCCCTCCGTTTCTCTGTCTCTGAGAAGCTGGAGTTCATGACCTTTACAGTCATGTCTAAAAGTATTTGACTCGTCCTGGGTGTTTTAATGTTTTAGGTTGACTCAGTATCCCTTAGTATCATACCTACCTCACCACCAGCACCCCTAAATCTCCAAGTCATTTCATCCATGGTTCAGATGGGCACTCCCTGTTAGTTCTCACACAGCCACCAAGAGGTCCCTGCACATCCGTTTTTATATCTGAGGCCTCCGGAGACATCTCTGGGAGAGTGAATTCCAGCACCTAGGCCTAGGGAAGTTGGGCTCAGGGGAGGAGCCTGGCATCCTCAAAACTAGAGGTGCTGAAGAGAGGGTTCCCCTCGCTAAAGCTGGCTCTAGTATTCAAGCAGAGCCGAGGCTGGCACAGCATGTTTTTAAAAACAGAAAAGGGAGAAAGAGCCACCAACAGGCTGGAATTTCTGGAAGCCTAGACAGAGCTTTGCGCTTCACAGGAGCCAGAACCCATTTGGCGCTGTCCTGGTTTCTCCCTTACCCATTTTCAGTTTGTTTTTGGTAGAACCGGCTCCTTAGCCCCGCCCGGCGAAGTGGTTGAGGGTTAGACACAGCAGCGGTCCCCTGTCGCTGGCCACCCTCCTCTCGCTGGCTCCAGACACCTTTGCACCTTGGTGGCCACCAGCCCTGCCCGCCGCCAACTTTGGCTTCCAGTCCAGCTGCGGTGACGCGGAGACTTGGTGCTGAAACTAGATCTTTCTCCCAGGCTGGCGGCAGCAGCCGGGAGCCAGGGGGTGACTATAGCCCACTGCCCTAGAACGTGGAGGGCACTACCTGCTCCCTTGTCCACCTCCAGAACCTCACCAGGTATGCGGAGCCACCCAGGGAGATGAGGGGAAACGGAAACCCTCTTCCTGCCTCCCTGCCCCCCCCCCCCAGTTCCCACCCCGCACTGGGGCCTTGCTGCTGCCGCCCCCCTGGCAGGAGAAAGAGAGCTGGGCTGGTTAGTTTCCCTTGGGGAGTTGGTGACTGCTGCCCCCCCCACCTCTGTGCAGTGGAGGGAGTCACTCTGGTCTTTGATGTGACTGTCTCTTAGACAAGTGTTTGAGCTGAAAGTTCCATTAGTGGAGGGAGGGGGCAGTCAGGGCAAACAGATATGCATTTTACCCCCCCCCCCCACTTCTGGGTGCCTTCCTTTGGTCAACAGTGTTTTAGCTGGTCCAAACCAGACATAAGTTTAAAAGAAATAGCAGATGAACTGGAGGTCATTGACAATGCTGACCAAGTATTAACTCAATGAATAATTCTGAAATCAAGGGAGGGCAAGCAAATTTTCTATTCTTCCCGAAGGTGGAGGTGGTTAGGTAAAATAATGCATAGGTGTAAACAGACCTCATTATCTTCTTTATATTAATTAATGCCCATCCTACATTTTATTCTGTTAGATAGCTAAAATGTGACTTAAAATTTCAAATTTCAAGTCTTCTGGCGGGGGGCAGGGGACTGTCACAGGTGGTAGTATAGGCATAGCCTGTAAGTCCAGAACTTGGGAGATGGAGGCAGGAGGATCAGAAATACAAAGTCATCCTCAGATAGGGAGTCTAAGGTCAGCCTGGGCTACATGAGACCCTGTCACAAACAAACGTGTGAAAAATGGACTGAGCTCTGCCAGCAAGTATAAACTGGTTATACATACATTCAATAGAATCCGAAGCTAGTGTCTACCGAGCACAGAGTACCCAGCAAGGGCAAGGAAAATATGGGAGCAGGAGTCCATGTTGGCCTGAAGGCTGCTTCAGTCCTGTTCATAGTCCCAAGCTCTCTACAAATCCCATGACTCTACTTTGAATGGGTTCATTCAGAAAACACCCAGAAAAGTTCAGTGGGCCAGGCTTTGTGTTCTGTGGATGACAAAGGTCTCTGCTCATCAGGAGCAGTCTGCTGATATTGTGAGTCCAGATGACTAGTGTTCAAGTGAGGAAATATACCCCTCCCCCCCCAGAAAATCCAGTGTTCTCCCAAACCAAAATCCCGTGTTCAAGCATTCCTGGTGGGTTGGGCTGACCTTATATGGGATGGTTGTTGAAGGGAGCACCGGCCTGTGAGGGAGTGTTTGGCATCCCAGGGTGTCTGGCAGTGAGCTGGTGCAGAGGAGGAGCTGCAGATTAGTAGGAAAGGCCTAGGCCAGAGACTGATTGGCCGGAGTCAGATGAGGAAGAGCTTGTAGGGTCAGACAAATCCGACCAAATCAGACTCTGTCTCCTGGTTAGGAGGCAGTGCAGTCTAACGTGTTTCACCCTTGGTGACGGTGACACATGATAACCTGGGAAGAAGTCAGGAAAACGATTTATAAGAGCGCTTATAAAGCAGTCACTATGAAAAAAAATACAGCAGTGGGATAGCTAAGCCAGTAAAAGTTAAATTTTACAATATTGTACTGGCTGTATTCTTAAAGTATCTACTTATCCTTAAGCAGCTGACTTACATGGACTGATAATTGTTGGATGGAAAAGCCAGGAGCAAATAACGTTATTTGCATCTTATCATGATGATATTCTTCACCAAGACCCTTCATTCACCTGTGCTGACTGAGCATGCCCCATGTGTAGGGTGCATTCCTAATGCTCTGTGAGATTATGTTGATGCTGCTGAACTGATGATAAAACAGACTAAGAGATGTTTTCCTAGACTATAGACTTGATGTGCCAGGGTGACAGGCACAAATCCTTGTCCTCCCACTTCAAGGCTTTTCTCTTACCCTTTGATTCATGAAAGATTGACTCTGTTTTGGCTTCTTCTTCATCATCACACCTATCTTGAGAGAAGAAAGCAAAAGGTGTTGTTTTTCGGCAGGCAGCTTTCACTAGGCTAGAGAGAATGATCTGGACATTGGCAAATCAAAGGGAATCTGTATGACTTTGATGGATAGATAGGCGGAAGTTGGCAAGATGATAGTTTCACAGAGATTTTTTTCCCCAGCGTAGAACTGAGGAAATGTGATCTGAAAACAGGCCACAGGTAAAAGGCTTTGAGTGTCTCTCAGCTGAGTAAGTGCAAGTGCCAGCGATGGTGAGATCAAGAGGCCGTGGATTAACTCTTGTGTTCTATTGAGACGGCCGGAGACTTCAGTAACTCATGGGAAAAGATGTGTGTGGCTGCCTAAACGAGACCCGCCTGATGCTAATACCAGCTGACGTGGCAATGTGGATGGGGAAATTTCAAAAGGTCACAGCCATAGCGGAAAAGTACCAGGTGATCAATGGGTACGGAGAGAGGGATGATCAGTTTTTTCCAGGAATGAGCTCTCTGATCGGTTATCCAATCCCAAGTGGTCAGGCTGGTGTACATATAAGCAACACTAAATATACTATCTCGCTCCCCTCTCTCTATATATAGATATATGTGTGTATATATGTATATCTATTTCTACTTATTTTGTGTTCATATTAATATATATTAATTAATATATATATATATTATGTTCATCAATGTATTTCTATGTCTCTACTAACATAATTATACCAAATATATAATAAATATAAAAACATACATATCTATGTATTTATATTTATTTCTCACAACAATAATTAAAGAAAAAGAGATGATGAATTTGAGAGAAGGTGGAAAGGGACACAGGAGGAGTTGGAGGGGAAGAGTGAGGAGTGGAAATGGCATAAATACAGTACTCATTATGAAATTCTCAAAAACCTTTAAAATTAAGAAAGCCGTATCATAAGGTATAAGGTCTATAGAGGAGGTCTGATAAGGGTTACTGTGGGACTCTTCAAATATTTCAAAGACTATTTTGACTGGAAGAATATTGCATGTGAAGAAAATTTGACCCTAGAGAAGAAAGGCCAGTAGCAGGAAAATGTCCCTCTCCTCGGCCTGAAGCATGCCAGCTCTGTACCAGGTGGCTTGACAAAGTGGAGAATTGCAACCCTGAGAAGTGTCCACAGTGGAGCAGGTCGGTTGTCTGCCAAAGTTGTCTCAGGTGATTCCTGCCTGGTGTGGAGATCTGGACCCTCTGTGTCTGGATTCATCATAGCCCAAACTGCACGTGCTTTTGACTGCTTGTTGGGTTTGCTTTGTTTGTTTTCACGTTTAAATGTTTCCATATGAAATCAAAGACCTTCTTTTTTAAAAAATATTTATTTATTATGTATACAATATTCTGTCTGCGTATGCTTACAGGCCAGAAGAGGGCACCAGACCTCATTACAGATGGTTGTGAGCCACCTTATGGTTGCTGGGAATTGAACTCAGGACCTCTGGAAGAACAGACAATGCTCTTAACCACTGAGCCATCTCTCCAGCCCTCATGGACCTTTTTATCTTTGCTTTCCTCTAAGTTCTCCTCTGGCTTTTAAGGAAAGAACAAACCCAAAGGAAATCCTGCATCAGTGCCTTTCGCTTTTCTGATGGCCCTGCTTTCCCTGTTGCTGTCCTTTCTTTGCTGTTCTGAGCCCCCAACACTGCTGTTTTGTAGGCTGGCTCCACCAGACAGTCCTTTCTCAGGTGAAGAAACAGCAAAAATGGGGAGTCAGCACCAGGGAAGGAGGAAACCACTTTGCTAAACGTTACTGGGGATTGATTGGCTCAAATCTTTGGGTGTTGTTGGAGGAGAGCCAGGAGGCATGGATTTCCCAACTCTTCCTGGACTGGCATGTATCCTATACATGAGTCAGAAGGTCTTGTGATGAGCGTGTTTGTGGTCCTGGTACAAATCAGATAGGCCCAAAGTCTATGATTATATCCACGTTTGCAATACTACTTTTGAATTTTAGCAGAAGGTGAGAACTATCAGACAGAGCAGTATGAGAAGTAATCACACCTTCTGAAGAAAAACTGCAGTTTGATGCTTTCCTTCCGAACTTACTGTGAGCAAAGCCCAAATAAGGTGACTTACAAATTTCGTCCACAGTTTTACTAATCATCAGATGATTCTGATTTAAATTCTAAAAAAAATATTAAAGCCTATAGAACTGCCTACATTGTTGATATAGCAATTAAACCCTAGTATTCAAAAGCTTTATATGTTTTCTAATACTCACCTCTTAAACCAAGATCATATTTGCATTTGTCTTGTCTGTGAGTTGGGCCTGTACCATTGCTTCAGGTAGGAGTCAACACACTCTGTGTTGGAGACGAGCCATGCTAGCTTGCTTGACTTGGAAGACTGCTTCATGCCTGGTGAAGGAGACAGTCACTATTTGCTGCCACCCTGATGGTTGAGAACTAATGACAATATAATTTACAGCATATTCTTAAAGTTTATCATTATTAACTAGATTTAATGGTGTATCCCTGTAGTTTCAGCATGGGAGAAGCTAAGGCAGGAGGATCAGAAATTCTAGGCCAGCCTGGGCTATAGGAGGAGGCCTGTCTCTACGAAACAAAATAAAGCCAAACTAACAAAACTTCTTGACTACACTAAACATATTTTTGGTAATCATGAAGGGAACCACTACCACTCAGGGCAAGCTTTCCACAACCCCAGAAGCTTCCTTCTGGCTCTCTAGGGCCCATTGACATTTGCCCACCCCCAAGCCAGGCCCTGTCTACATAATCGTGGCTCAGCTTTTCATCATGTTAAGTCTTTTTTTTTTTTAAATAGTAGGTGATCCATATCTTCTTTCTTCCCTTTGAATAAAGTAAGTCAATTCATCATTGAAACAGAGTTGCTGAGTTTGGATCGGAGCAAATAGAACCATTGAGTAGAAATCATTTTGTTTTATTTTGCTACTCACCAGTTGGTCTGGAGTGCATTCCTTAAGAAAGCTGGAATTCCTCAAGGCTGAGAAATTATTTCTGTGATGCATGGAACACAAACAATGCTTTCTCAGTGTCAGCGGAGGGAGTGGTGTCAACACCCGCCTAGTAACACTTCAGATGTGGGTCATTTTTGTCCATGACTTAGATCATTTTTGTCAAATGCCACAAGTCCGTCATCACATAAGAGATCTCTCAAGCTGGGGTTATCAAGACATGTGCTACACCATGCAAATGTGTCCAAACCCCACACTCCAATCCACGAGTCACAGTTATTATCCAAACCCCACACCAATCCATGAGCCACAGTTAGTGTCCAAACCCCACACTCCAATCCATGAGCCACAGTTAGTGTCCAAACCCCACACCAATCCACGAGCCACAGTTAGTGTCCAAATCCCACACCAATCCATGAGCCACAGTTAGTGTTCAAACCCCACACCAATCCACGAGCCACAGTTAGTGTCCAAACCCCACACCAATACACGAGCCACAGTTAGTGAGCATGTAGAAAAAATTTTAACATTATTCATGTAGTAAGTGCTAAATCAAAATATTGTATAAGTCTGCTGTTCTTAAGGATAGTTTGGATTCATCTTTACTTGCCTAATAGGATATTGTGGCTTTCCTAATTGCAAACTCATTTTATTGTCTAATTGTCTTCCAATTTCATCTGAAGTTAGACTAAGCCACAGAAGTTCCATTGCACTGTAGAGTGACTACAGATGATAATAAATTAATAAGATAAAGTAAAATAGAATATAACACAATAGTTCATCTTCTGGGTGGTGGGGGCGTATACCTTTAATCCCAGCACTCAGGAGGCAGAGACGGTCGGATTTCTGTGAGTTCAAGGCCAGCCTGGTCTACAAGAATTAGTTTCAAAGCTACAGAGAAACACTATCTTGGAAAAAAACAAAACAAAACAAACAAACAAAAAAATCATAATAATGCACCCTTCCAAAAAGCTGAAATAAATGATTTTAAATTATCTCACAATAAGAATTTACAGATGTTTATAAGTGATGTTTATGTTCATCACATTGAATCTGTCATTACACAATATGTAAATATACTGAAGTATTATATTATCATCTGTAAATACGTATAAATATATATCAATTGAAAAACAAACCTGGTTTTATTCATTTGGAAATTCCATAAAGAATAAGCAGGCTTCAGAATAAAAACAAAATAACAACTAATAAAAACAAAAAAATGCTAAATCAGCTGAGTCAGGAAATAAGCAGAAACTATAAAACAAAATGTGGGCAGACATTTGTTTCTCTAAGAACCATAACTGCAGTGGCAGAGGACCTAAGCCCAGGGACAGATCAAGCTGGTCTGTAGCAGTGGCCGCTGCACCCCTGACTTCTTGAAAGGCCAGGGTGTAGGATTTCCAAGGATGACATATGCGTGCATGCCTAATCTGTCTTCCTTGATGGAACCAAATTTCTTAGGAAGGCAAAGAAAAGCAAAAGAAGGTAACGGGCAGTGCCTTACGACTTCCGCAGCCCCGGATGACTAAGTTCCACAGCTCTCTGCATGTCATTGATCCAATGGTTCATTTCACGGCAGGCTTCTGTTTGTAAATTTTCTTAGGGCCCCCTTGATTTGATATGTTGACTCAATCTGTAGATGCGGTCTTCTGGGGGCATATCTCAGAATAGCCCTTTTCTTTTCCATAAAGCGATGTTCAATCGCTGGGTTTCCGTCTGCTTCTGGAATGTTAGAAAACTCAACACTTGGTGAGAAGGCAAAGAGCAAAGCCATGGTGTGCTGTAATGAAAATACTCTTTCATCCAAGGAGCCACTAGGTATAAACGGCGTCAGATGGGGCTCTGGGTCATTACAGATGACTAATGTGCCCCCTAAAACAATCCCTTTCTCCAAACCAGCAGGAAGAAAATAAAGTGCATACGGCATATGAAATTTAAAAAATACATTCTCTTCCTAATTGTATCAGTACCCATTTCGCCTCAACCCCATTGTCTTTAATCTAGAAAGACTGTCCCGATGGCTTGACAGCTTTGACCCTTTCTCTGTCAATTTTGCATACCTTAAGACAGGACCTTTGAGCATGAAGACAGATTCAAGTGATTCATTTGGTTACAAAGATATAAAAATATTTAACCAAAAAAAAAAAACCAGCAACAACAACAACAAAAAAAAAAAACCAGACAGGACCTTTGTAATAAGATAGAATCAACATAGAAGCCAACCTTCACACAAGATAGAATGCTATTGCTTGTCTTGTCAACTGCATTGTTTTAACGGATTAATAGGAAGATATATATAAATTTATTTGTGGGGGTGGATACAGACTTTATTGAATTTGAAAATTCTGGGTTCAGAGCTGTTGAAACATGTTTTTTAAGAGTGCCAAGCAAAGGAGTTGGAAAAATAATCAAGTTGGTAATGTGTTTGCCACAGAAGCGTGACAACTTGAGTTGCAGCCCCAGTTAAAAAAACAAAAACAAAAAAACAACCCAGGCTTGGTGATGTATGCTTGTAATCCTAGGAAAGCAGAGGCAGGAGGATTCCTGTGGTTTGCTGTCCAGCCATCTTAGTCTAAATAGTGAGCCACCACTCCCAGTAAGGGAGTTCTCAAGAAACAGTAGGAGTAACACCAAGGTGATGTGTATACACCCACACACACATCTCTGTACACACACATGAGTGTACACCACACACACACACCTCAGGAGGATGAGTGGTGATAGCTTGGGTCAGTTTAGACTGGAAATATTTCCTAGATCTTTTGGCTCACAAACTTTTGTCTGTGTTTCCTATTTTGATAAGCTTCCTGGTCACAAGAGTGTACACTGTATTGTTTCCCAGTGTGCACCATTGAGCTGCATGGGAATAATTATGTCATTACAAGGGGTCCAACTTCACGATGACTCTGAGCTCCAAGAGGAGATTTGGATAATTTTAAGTTCTTATCAGACTGAATTCTTGGTTGCTATAGAGTTTATTATTTTATCAGCACTTAAGGTTAACACTTTGCACCGTTTGTTTGCTGGTGTATGCGTACCAATTTGAGCTTCTTTCCACTTCACTCCAAGAGTGCCAACGGATGGGAGTTCTTAAAGCATCCATTAATCCTGTGTGAGTGCACACACTGAACAAAGCAAGCTTTTTACCAGCAGCCCAGAGCCTCGCTTCCCACAGCTTCCTTTCTTCAGTGAAGGCCAGCCGTGGGCAGCCTCCCCACATCCTTCAGTTGGCTTTTCTCAAGAACAGGAGAAAGTCTAGTTCCCTCCTGTGTTAAGAAGAACCGTGTCTCTTCCTCACACAGCAGAGAGCCTCCTACTGTCACTCTCTGCCTGGAGGATTCTTTTTCAAAACTAATTTTCCTTGGCAAGTAGATAACTCAGGATTGTGGCTACAAGTCAGGGGTCTTCCCTCTAGACCCGTGAAGCTCCTCACGTCTCTCAAAGGTGGGGGTGGGGGTAGGAGATGGGTGGTGGTAACATTGGCCTTAGAAGGGACTGTTTGCCTCTGTCCGTACTTAGAGAGAGCAACCAGGAGGCCTCAGGCATGTAGAAGACACAAGAGTCAGGTTGTGTTTGAATGCACACCCAGCTGAATCCCGTTCAGTACCTTCTCTGTGTTTGTTTGGCCCAGTGCATTTTCTTTTCCACTGAAAGAGATGATGAGGTGGGATTTAGTAAGACCTTTTCCCTCTGTCCGCAGAGAAGATTACTAACCTGGAGCTTTAGATTTAGTAGATAGGACCCAGGGCATTGCTTAGTCCCTGCCTCTTTTGAGAGCACCTTGAATTTTAGTAGCCAGCACAAGGGTGGCCTTCTGCTTTGTGCAACTGCAAGGACACTGTCTGCTGGTTGCCACTATAGGTGACCCAGGTGTGGGCAAGTGAAGGACTTACTACTTGGAGTGAATGCGCACATAACTGATTAATCCTCTGCAATGCTTTTGTGGGGGTGTGTTGAGTGGTTTGTGAGTGAAAAATTGCCACCTGAACTTAGGGGTACTCCTGAAACCAAAGTGCCTGCCTGGAGTACCCCACAAGTCTCCAAAGACTCTCAGTGAAGTCTCCTATACCCTCCTTTAGGGGCCAGGCCTGGATTCTGGAGAATATTCTGAGAACCCAACCTATAGACACCTCTGCATGCGCTTACACACGGGTTCACCTGGGAAGCCACCCTAGAGACACTTCTGCATGCGCTTACACACGGGTTCACCTGGGAAGCCAACCTAGAGCGGCCTCTGCATGTGCTTCCACATGAGATCAGTTTCACTGTCTTCACTGCCGAGACAGAATAGCAGAGAGAAACTTAGGAAGAGAAGATTGTTAGGACTGTTGGTGGTTTGAGGGGAGAGTCTGCGATGACCCATCTTGGTTTGTCAGCTAGACACACCTGAGAAAAGAGAATCTCAGTTGAATAATTACCTGCATCAGTTTGGCCCTATAAAAATGTCTGTATGGTATTATCTTGATTGTTGACTGATGCAGGAAGGCCCAACCTTGTGTGGGCAGTGCCATTCTCGGGCCTATGGGCTTTGACTGGGTGAGAAAAGTGCTGATGTAAGCAGGCCAGTAAGCAGTCTTCTCTTGGTTTCTACTTCAAATCCCTGCCTTGACCTGCCTTGAAGACAGACCATGAGCAATAAGTAAAGCGAACCTTTCTTTCCCTGAGTTGCTTTTGGTCACTGTGTTAGCGTACGAACAGAAGGGAGACTAGAATGCATGCCATCGAGGCAGAAGGGCAACTAGCAGGAACACGAGGTGGCTGGACATCTTCTGTCCTGCAGTCAGGAAGCAGGGTGATGATTGCTGGTGCAAAAACATTCTTCATTTTCCTGTTCTTTCCAGTCCGGGACACTAGCCCAAGGCATAGTGTTGTACGCATTCAGCAGGGTCTTTTCTTCTTCAGTTAAAACTCTCAAATTTCCGTCACGTACATATCCAGAGATGGAGTTTCCTAGGTGATTCCAAACCTAGTCAAGACCAGCCATTAGAGTGGGTTTATACCATTTCAGAAATGGCTGCTCTCTGTCTGTATAGATAGCCAGACAGATAAGTAGGTGGATAAATAGACAGGAATAAAGTCACCTGTTTTTCTGGAGCCCATTACTTAGGGTGACGACAAGCAATGTTTAGAACCAGAATGTTGAAGGATTCTTTGTAAATTGCTTGATGATAATATCACTCTTTAATTGTTCGCTGAATTCTGGCTCAAAATGCAAACAGTGCCGTGCGTTAGCACCACACATTCATTCACTAATTCATTTGCTGGTTCATTCAAAATCCCTAACGAGTGCCATATGTAACCAGGACAAGAAAGCGCAGCGCAGTGCGCAACCTCAAGGAGCTGCAGCAAGTCAAAGAGCCAGGTAGAGAAATAATTGCAGTCCCACCAGATAAACGCTATAATGGAGGCAGGCTTACTTAGAAACCATGAAAGATCAAGTCCAGCGAGGGAATTAAGGGTCTGCCTAAGCCAGATTCCTAAATATCAGCAGGCCAGTCATGTCAGATATTTCATGGCTTGGATTGACATGTCGAAATCTGGAAGCAACTATGCTGATTTAGCAAGCAGTGGAGAGTTTGTAAATAGAGTCCACGGCGCTCTGTGATTGTTTTCAAATTTCCGAGTGGTAGTCTTTTGTGGTGGAGACATTTACCTGAAGCAGATGAATGCTGACTGTTTTGGACTTCGCAACAGTCTTGCTCCTTTCTTTTGAGCCCAGAAAACAATAACAAACATGCTGTTTAGTACAGGACAGCTTCATCTTCAGCAGAAATAAAATGACGAACAAAATAGCTTGCATGCTCATGTGACTCGAGCAGTCTTGATACCCCAGTAAGTTCAATGTGGAAACCGGGTAAGGAAACACATGGCCGACAACCCTGGGTATCGGATGTACGGATTCTGATTGGAACATGTTCTCAGGACAGGTATGGGATGGAGAATGGGGATTTATGGGAAATCAGAGGTATAGGAAAGATGGGGGTTTCTGGGAAGTTCGGGAGTTTTGTCAGAGCCTGCCCTGTGAGACAGACTTTGATCCCGGATAAAGATGCGTGGTGAGCAGTTTGTGTGAACGTGCTTTGTAAACTGTGGCATGCCCTGCCAATGTGCAGGAAGGATTATGACCCCGACTTTCAATCCCAACCTTAGTGTCTAGAAAAGTCAGCACCCCTCCTGAGAGCGACTTACGCCATGAAAAAATGTCTGATTTCTTCTATGATATCTTTTCCCTAATCAAGCAGGGAATCCTTTCAAACAGTGCTGGTGAACAATGACGTTCACTGTGTTTCCCTGGCTCACTGGGTGGGAGTGCACTGTGCCACTTTATTTACTCGGAAGCTGAAATCATGACTTGGACTCATAAAATTAATTACTTGGTAAAATTGCAAATGACAGCACTTTAGAACGCGCTCTCTAATTTCTGACATAATCCACAAGTCTTACATCGCTGAAGGAGTCTCACCTTTTTGTTGGGAGTGGATTGGTCACGTGTTTTGCACTGTTCATGATTATGAGCAAACTAAACAGGAAAATTATCCCGATGTTCCAAAATGACTTTTTTGGATGAGGGATGCTCAGACTATTTTGCCAGGAAATTGCATGCAAATGCACACAGCCATCAGATGATAAAATATGAGATAGTGTCAGCTAATGTTGGTTGTCAACTTGACACACCTGGGAAAAGGGAGACTTGCCTGTATCAGACAGACCTGGAGGTGTGTCTATGGGGTATTTTCTTTTTTTTTTTTCTTTTCTTTTTTTTTTTTTTTTTGGTTTTTCGAGACAGGGTTTTTCTGTGGTTTTGGAGCCTGTCCTGGAACTAACTCTGTAGACCAGGCTGGTCTCGAACTCACAGAGATCCGCCTGCCTCTGCCTCCCAAGTGCTGGGATTAAAGGCATGCGCCACCACCGCCCAGCTATGGGGTATTTTCTTGATGTCTAATTGATATCGGTGGGACCCAGCCTTCAGTGAGACACCATGCCACTCCGGTTGTATCAGAAAGCTAACTAAGGATTATCCAGGGAAAGCAAGCTAGTCAGCACCATTCCTATTTGGCCTCTGCTTGATTTCCTGTCCTAACTTCCCTAATGAATGGACTGCTAGGGAATCTAAAGTCCTTCCTACCTCCCAATGATGGTGGTATTTAGCACAGCAGCAGAGAGCACACTAGAATGATATTGATGTAAAATATAAAGATGGAAGCTGCCATCCAGTTGGAATCTTCCATTTCACAGTGGCCCACACAGTCTTCGTATTTGCCTGACCTGTCAGTGTCCATCAAAACCAGAACACACAGCTACTGACTTTTGACTTTGATGGCTTCCCTAACATTGTAACAACCAGAAATTCAAGTACTTCAGAAACAATGAGTCCAAAATTAAATCACCATGTGTTCTTGGTCTTGAAATTGTATTTTAGAGCTAAAACTTTCCCTTTTGCTATCACTTATTTACATATCTCCATTCTGAATTACTGTGAGCCAAATAGAACAATTTCTGGGCTCCCAAGTTCAAATACAAAAACGGGACAGTACTCTAGAGCTCCTCGTTTGAGTATGACCTTGAACAGTCACCCTGAAAGTTAGGAAGTGAGGGTGGGAAGCCAGGCGGTCACATTATTTTTTTAAAGATGGTTAAGTGTAAATAACTACATGTATTAACTCCATTTGAAGCCTTTCCCAAACCTATCCTTCTTGAAGGTGTTGAGTGTCTGAAGGTGCGGAATTGATCAACCATGAAACGGAGACCCAATGTCAACTTGCTGAGAATTAGTAGAATAATATCCATGCCCTGCGGGTAAAGCACTCGGCTCCAGTGCTGTCCCTTTCATCCTTGCTCGCACTGCAGTCATATGTCTTTGTTAGGATTTCCCCTTTGCATTGTGGGGCTGCTGACATTGATAGATAGCAGGGGAGAAACTGAATTCAAAAGAAGAAGAAGGAGGAGGAAACATGTTCTGTACTGTTGGCTCAAAACTAAGGCGTGTGAAAAGCTCTCCGGGAGCCTGCTCCCCACCTTCCCACTGCAGCTGCAGCTGCTGACAGCAGGCCCCACTGAGCTATCATCTGGCCACATTTGGCTCATGTAAATTGTGATAAACAGCGAGCCCATAATATTTATTTTAGAGATTCATTCAGGGAAGTAAGTATTCTTGACGTGTGTATACATGCTGTGAACACAGGGCTGCAGATGGGTGCCACACAATTAACATGGCTGCCCGACTTCTGCCCCACACAGGTGCGGGCTGCTGAAACCCTTTGAAGAAGCGTGTGGCTAATAGCCTATTTATAATTGCGAAGAAGTCTTCAATGGAAGCCCCTCGTGAGATAAATGGACAGACGGTAAGTAAACAGAACGTCAGTCTTAAGCAAAGAGTTATGGCTTTGAAAATTGTAATGACTATTTTTGTTGTAATCCGAGTGTCTGGAAATTTCTCAGTCTCTGGCCCACTTTTTAATGATTTTGAGTCTTATGAATTAAGTAGTGCACTACTTCATCAGCCTAACCTAATTTAGGTCTCTTCTTAGAGGTATCAGCTATCAAAAGTAAAGTCAGAGAGGAAAAAGCCAACCTTTAGTATTAGGTAATTACACCAATATGTACAGCATAATTTTAATGCTTATTGCATTTTCCTTTGCCTCAGGGAAAGCACACTGTCTCACGAAACTTAAAATTAATTCCTGCTTTAGATTGCTTCCTATGTATGTATTTTCTTTACCGTGCAGACATGTGTGTTGAAACGTATGTTTGATATGGAAGTTCCACAGTCTGATGTGTTCTCACACAAATTTCAGTAAAAGAATCCTTAGTAATATTTTGTTTATCTTGTGTGCAGAAGAGAAAGAGTTCAGACATTTTGCTCAAGTCTATCTCAAGAGGAAAATTTAGGGAGTCTCGCGAATGGCTGTTTCTTGTTTGAAGTTATCGTATCCAAATTCTGGGTTGTTTCAGTGGCTTCGAGTTGCTTGCTTAGATTTCTCTAGCAGTACTTGGGGCAGGATCCACGACTTTGTGTGTTAGGTGCCGTGCTCAGATCAAGGGCTTTCACACACATGGCTGCACGGCCCAGCTTCCTTCCCAATGAAATTATTGCAAACCCAGAGTGTGATCTTTAGTAATGCTGTTGTGGTTCCTGTAAGTGTGTGTTTTACAAGCCCTTTCGGTGATATGCAATAAGCACTAACTGCTAATGGATAAGGATTTTAATAACCAGTGGTCAAGACCTATCACGGCAGCTTGAGTTGAAATGTATGCAATTACAGAGTGGATGATATGGATCCTCTAAGCCATCCTCCGAGGTAATTCAGACAAAGCACTTCAAGACCACTTTGCATGGTGTCGCTTTTACCCTCAACAGGAAGCAGGCACCTGTTACCTATTTAGTTGCTTATTGTTATTTATTTTATTGAAACTCCTACTATGAGTCAGTGATGTTTGATTTTATCGTATTAAAGTACGCGCATAATTCATATAATATCAGTGAGAAATAAGATCACCAACGACTGTCACCCTTGTTAGCGAGACAAGTTGACAAGTTGGGGAAGCCGACAGGTTTAACCACTTCTGCAGAGCTGTGTTGGCTTAGTGACCATGTGTCATATTTTGCCAATCCTAATTTAAGAATGAAGAAATTAAGATTCAAAATTAAAATCAGTAATATGTAAAAAAGCTGATTCAGAGATCTGCTTTGGCTTTTAACAAAAAATATCACGCTGCTTCATTTTTGAAGAGCTATTTTTTGTGTATGTTCATGGTACTGTGATACATAAGGAGATTTCTTAGAAATACACAATGGACAGCAAGTGTATTGGCTCCTGTACCCCTTCTTTTCTTCCTCCTCTTCCTGCTCATCCCCTTCAGAGCAAAATAGCATATTTAGTGAGCGAGATAATTGCATGTCATTTTGGTTTTTTGGTTTTGTTTTGTTTGATTATGTGAACATGAAGCTGGTTTGCTCGTGAGCAGCAGTTGACGAGGACAGAGGTACAAACGCAGGCAGGGCCACTTCTCAGAGACAAATGCCACGTGGCATTGATTGGAGAAGCTTTGCCTGGCAATTTGGCTCCTGTTGCTAAATCAGGGATGAGCAACGTTTCCTAAGAGGCTGCCCTCGAGAGGCTTGGGGTCGACCCTCCAGGCTCCCTTCCTTTTGCTCTCAGATCCCCCCTTCCCGTAAAATACAGCCTCAAGTTGGAAAGAGGGACCTAAACCTGACTGAAAGCGTTAATGTCACTTAGGATAAAAGGGGTCTTGAGCTGACAAGAGCGTCCACACTTGCTAGCAGGGCTGATGTTTTCCTTGCTCGTCGTGATCTTTTTACAAAAGATCTTTCTTAGAGCAAATCAAATGTATTTGAGGCAAACAAAAGAGTATGTTGTACCCTTGTACTTCTGAAATAGAAAAATCCTCATAGCCCAGTCCTGACAAATAAACATGGCTGGGTAACCCTCACCTTGTCACCAAGCAGAGGTCCCCTCTCCCTGGCAATCCTTTCACTTCCTGTATTGCTCAGCACACTCCAGTGCCCCGCATCTGCTGACCCTACAGACAGCCTTGCTCATAAGTGCTTTCCCGTTCAGTTAGTTCTTCCTATTGTTCTGAAAGTTCCCGCGTTCTGAGTCCTTCGGCCAACTCCCTTGCCCCGCTTTTGCTTCCCATTGCACCTGCGAGATACCTCACTATGGTTGTAGTTAGGCAGTAGATTGTGCTTTGTACCCATGGGTAGTGAGCAGTGCATGTATCTTTTTTGAAAAATATTAGATATAGTTATACAGTATTTTTTGAGAACCTTTATTGCTGCATCAGTCAACTGAACAGAATGAGAGCTATAGAGGCTGATCAATCCTCTTTGCAGCATTATTGTTAAACAGGTTTCTTCCAGTCTGCAGCCCTTTGCTCACAGTGGGCTTACTAGTGGGCTCTTTGGAGTTGAGCCTAGTGTATCTAGAATTATTCAATTCTTGTTCCCTAAGTATATTTATGACAGAAATCAGAAGTCAGACATTTAGTTCTTCTCTCTCTCTCTCTCTCTCTCTCTCTCTCTCTCTATATATATATATATATATATACAAATATATTACTTATTTTATATACATTGGTGTTTTGCCTGCGTGTATATGTGTATGAGGATGTCAGATCCTCTAGAACTGGAATTGTGAACTGCATGTGGGTGCTGGGAAATGAACCTGGGTCCTCTGGAAGAGCAGCCAGTGCTCTTAACCACTGAACAACTCTCCAGGCCTTGTTAGATGTTTTTTAAAAGAAGTCTTTTGAATGGGTTTGTACACAAAGCTAGGAATCAAAGCATATGTGCTGTTTAACATGCAATGGTCATCAGATGCTTAAAACATGCAAAGGTCTGCAGGAGATTCTGAAGCTCCTGTGACTCAGTCCTCCTTGGTTAACACATGCAATGGTCTACAGATACGTAACACATGCAGTGGTCAGCAGGAGATTCTGAAGCTCCTGTGACTCATCTCCTTGGTTCTTTGCTCTGTGAGTAGAGACCTGTGATGAGGAGACAGGGAGGAGCTGGTTGCACTTCTATGTCTCCCAGTTACTCTAGAGCTCCAGACTGGGCACTGAGCGGACAGAAGTGCAATCCCTGTTCTTCTTGCCCCTAACAGCTGGTAAGCACAGCTGGCCCCTCTGTGGGAGAGACTGAGAGATGCATTCCTGTTACTTTCACTGGGTATGATGATTGTGTTTGAGGAGTTTCTAAACCACTGTGCCCAGCTATTTACAATGGCTACACCCTGAAGAAAATTTCTGCTCCTGCCCTTACCACCATAACTGCCTATAGGTTGGGTTCTGATAGGGTCTCCTGAGCCCCTCCCACTTCCGTGGCAGGATGTTGACAGGCACAGTCTTGTACAAATAATCGCAGGTGTTATGAGTTCTTGAGTACAATGGCCACGTCAGACCCGGAAGAAAGTTCCACAATATTCCACCCCTTCCTCCGGCCTGGGGTAGATTTTTCAGCATCAGACTCAACAGCGACATGATGGAAATGATAATCTTTCTTCTCTTACTTAAAACCATAATTTAGCAGTTCAAATGGAATCAGAATTCCAAAGCTCTTTGAAAACTAAAAGGTGCAATATAACCTGAATGTGCTTTTTACTAGAAGCAGCCTCTAGAAAGGGAGGGTATGATGCCTTAGCAGATGAGAGCAATGGCTCCTCTTCAGAGGAACCAGGTTTGGCTCCCAGCCCCCACATGGGAGCTCACAACCATCTGTGACTCCACTCCCAGGGAAACCAATGGCCTGTCCTCTCCTGGCCTCTCTGTGTACCAGACCAGAACATGGTGAACAGACATGAATGAAGGTATAACACTCACATACATTAAGAAAAATAAATTTAAAAAATTTAAAACTCTAGAAAAAATGTAGGCTGGTATAAAACATTTATCTGCTCACTCTCAAATCTACAAAACAAAATGACTGAAAATATAAAAATACACCTTTCATAACCATGTGCGGTGGTGCAAACACCAGCACAACAGATGCTTGTTATGGGCCTAGACCTGAGGCGCCTCATTATAAAAGTCAAATGACTACTTACTTTAACCTAGAAAGTTTTGGAAGATGATCTGCTAAATATCTTGGGAATAATGGGACTTTAGGGTTACATTGTAATTCTTGAAACTCAAATTTGGTTCTCTTAAGCTAAGGTAAATTTGCATTGCTAGTGACTGTTCTTGTTCAGCTCTTGAGTTTTGCAAGAAAAAAAAGTCAGTGAGTAAAACATGCACATGCCTTAATCTTATGCTTGGGGAATTCTAGAAATAAAAGGTAACTTTTAAACAGAATGTAAAAATGTGACAATTACCTTATTAATAGAAACAAACATGGCCTGTAATGGCACTCACTGGAAGTCATACTATAAATGCCATCCACATTACAAGTCAAACTAGGGAGTAGAGCCATGGCTCCGTCTGATGACACAGATTTTTATTTGGACAGCCGAGGCTAGTGTGAGCACATTATGAGAGCTCAGACTGGTAGACAGTCATTGCTGGACTAGCTGGACTACAGCCTGTGAACACGCTAATAAATTCCACAGATGTATATAAATATATATTCATTCTATCAGTTCTATTCCTCTAGAGAGCCCTGACGATTACAGGAACTTAGCCCTTGATGTACCAGTATCCACATTCTGTGTCTTAATGGAAGGTCGAATAATGAACACATGTAATTGTTTGCTAGCACTAAAGGGCTTTTCTGTACCCATCAGCTGCAGGCTGTTGGTTTGGCATGCTGGATTTCTTCTCTCCCTTTGGGTGTGTAGGAGTGTATGCTTTTAGTACCAGGTTGTCAGGTCTGGAAGTAGGGTAGTTTTGCCCAGCTACACTGAGTATACCGTGATAAACACATGCCAACTTGAACACAGGAAGGTGGGACATGGTAAAGAAAACCGAGATTCTTAACTGTGGGCCAGGATTGGAAATTAAGGTCAGCAGGCAAGCACAGAGCCCTCGATTCATTCCCCTGTATTGGGAAGAGGAGCAGGGAAGATGATTTAACTACAGCGCATTTCAACAAATAGCATCAAGAAATCTTTTCCTCAGCTTCCATTTTGTTATTAGAAAGAGAACCTAAGATATCTATTGCTGGGTCTGTGCAATGCGGATATAAGGTCTGAGATGCCAAAGTGCTCCGTAAGCTGCAAAGTGTTTTAGGCAACACCTCGTGTTAGACCCTGGGGCAGCTTCTGGCAAGGGCAGGATATTTGAAGTCAGACAGACCTGCTCAGTCTTCATCTGCTCTTTGGCAGGTTTCTTCATATCCCTGAGCCATAGTTCCTTCTCCTCTGCAAAGTGGGGAATCATGACTGTGGGACTAGAAACCGTCTGACTTAGGAGTGGCACGTTGAGTGTTGCTGAGATCCTCCAGCTGGACTCTGAGCACACTCAGCTGGGATGCTCACTCACTGTAGAACCCCAAACAAGCAATGCAAAGTGATGTTCCTGGGGTCCAGTGAAGCCTATGTGTGATGGCTAAGAGTGACATGCAATACATGCTGGCTCAGTGTTTTCTGTTATTGCTAATACTATCCCAAACGTTCAGTAAGTTCTTAGTAATATTTCTTATTCAATTAAACTGTATTTGACTAGGGGAGGAAAAAATTGCCATCTCTTAACTGAGGCACCATAGCTGCCTCTTCCCAGAATTAGGGTGAAATTGTAATCAGGAGGGCCAGGTTATGCTGGAAGGAATCGGGGGCAGTTTTTCATGTGACTAGGTCACCATGGTTAGGCACATTACGAAAGTATGTCATCAGAGTTTGGAAGAGACAGGCCAGCAAAGTTCTAATTGGCACCAGGTTGTAAGAGCTTTTAGGTAAAAGCTAAAACCTAGACATGAAAATTGCTCCAGGGGCAGGACAGCAACGTGTTTATATTTCCAAGGCCAGGCCCAGTGACAAGCCATCCATGGGCACACAGTAAAGGTTTGTTTATCTGAGCAGGCCAACATCGTGTGTTCTGGTGTGGCTCACTTGGTCTGCACACACAAAATAAAGGGACTGTGACAAATATGGAAATCGTTTGTGACTGGCCCTGGGAAGAAAGGAAAGAGAGGGCTCTAACCACTGAGATGAGCTGCCCTTTGGCTGCCTCTGCTCGGGCTCTTCCATGGCAATGACGCATGGCAGGCTCTCTTTCTGGGTAAACACACAGATCTTGAGACTTGGATTTTTTTTTCTCACAGTAAGGTCTAGGGTGATTAAATTGAATTCTTAAAATAAAAACTGCCCCAACTAGAGATGCACACCTTTAACCTCAGCTTTCATTGTGCCAGGAGGAAGGATTATAACCTTGAAGCCAGCTTCGACTGGCTTAGTGAGTGCTCTACAAAAGAAAAGGCAAAACTGAAAGAATAAAAGCCAAAAAGGTGGCTGCCAGCTTTGCTGCTGTGAGAGATGACGGTGGTTCTGTCAGTCACCAGTGCTAAACCCTGGAGCTGTGGCACGAAAGCCACACGGTTACATTGAGCAGAGTCCTGAGAGAGTGTGCCTGTGTGCAGACACAGTGAGGATCTGGTTGTCCTCTTCCAGGCAGTTACCAGGGAGTGACTCCACAATTGTTCAATTTCTTCTTCCAAGTTTTCTTGCTATCTTCCTATCAGGCTAGCCTGTCATATCTGCAGTGACTTCTCTTCTCTTGCTGGGCTGCACTGTCCTCGTTTTTAACATGGGCAATTTGGGAGAAAAATCTCTTCTGATTTGAACTCTGTGTCATTCTTTGGGTGCTCACATTGAACTGGGTAATTGAAGCTCATAAACGCTTTATATCACAATGAATCTGCATGACATCAAAGAGCACACGGAATCTGGCATACGTTTGGCATCAGCATGAACTTAAGTGCTTCATCCCAGTTCCAGGAGTGCCCCAGAACCGCACTGAGATGGATCTCTATGCGCTAAATTCTGCTTTTCTCTGCTTCACTCCCCCCATCCCCAGCCCTTCTCTGAATCCTTCTTCATCCTTGCAACAATGAATATAGTTGTTCAGGGAGCTGCTATCTTTGTATGTGCTCTAACTTGGTGATGAGGATGCTTTAGCGCCACGTTTTAGTTTGTCTGGATTTTATCTGTGATGTCCTTGCCAGGGTTTCTATAACGAACTTTAAAAGATGTTTACATATGTTGAATATTATAAAGAAAGACCTCTCCATCCTGTACCTGAGCCACAGGCTGTTGTACTTGGCTGTGTTCACAAGTTCTTTGACATTCCCCCTCTTTAAGACGTGGAGCTTGTTGATAGACTACTTGGGAAGGTGGCTTTGGTTCTGTCTCCTTAAGTGTCATCTGGACCAGGTGATGCATTTCTAAGCAGTGGAAGGGGAGAAGTGATGGTATGTTGCTGTGGGTGCTGGGTCATGAGAGCCACTGTGACTTGGATTATCCTTTGTGGCTAAGGCACCGTGATCAGGAGCTGCAGCCTTCTGTGACATCCACATGAGTAAGACAAACTGAGAATAGGTTCTGGAATGATTGCAGCTCTAGTAAAGCTGTAAATGATAATACAAATGTATTTTTAAATGTTCATTTGTCTGCCCATCTATCTACAAATACACACACACAGACGCACACGAACACACACACACACACACACACACACACACACTTGTGCTGCCAGGGATGAACATGGAGCTTTGTGCAATCTAAATGTAGACTGCACTACTGAGCTTTTTCCTCACCCTCATGTCTGGTAATGTGCTAAATTCTGAGATAATTTGTTACACAGTGATAGAAAACTAAGGGATTGACTCCACCAGCCTATCTTTCAATTAAAATTAGTAAAATACTCTGGTTTTTAAGAAAAGTATTGAATCTTAATTATGTGTGTGGATATGTGCACTCAGTGCCCTGGGAGGCCAGACATATCAGATATCTTAGAACTGGAGTTATAAGCAGTTATGACCTGCCTGATGTGGGAGCCAGAATTTGAACTCAGGTCCTATGTGACAGCAGTATAAGTTCTTCACTGTTGATCCACCTCTCCAGCTCAGAATACTCAGGAATTTCGAATGAAAGAAGCAAAGCTTGGTAGCAATTACATAAAGAAGATAAATAATTATATACATGCAATACCATAAGTAGAATTAGTAGTTGTTTTTGTTTTGTTATATCTATGTATGTATTGTATGTATCTTTTCATTTATTTCTCCTTTTTTTGTCAACTGAATACAGTCAGGAGTCAATTTATTTATATTTTCTTCCCTTCCTCCAAAGAACCCTTTTTTCCAAACAGTAAGTGCTTTGAACTGCTAATTAACATAGTTTTTTTTCTTTTCTGTGTTGTCAGTCTTAATTTGAAAGTCTGTTTGCCTTAGATTCCTTCTCTTTAAGGACAGACAGTGGGGCTGGGAGGACCCGGCTGCCTCTGGTGCAGAGGCTCTCTGTTTTGCACTGTCTTAGATGGGTAAACTGTTTTGGTTGAACGAATGAATGAATAAATACAATTGCCTGGAGTGAAGGTTTTGTAAACAGACAGAAACCTTCACAAGCTCTGGCTTGGCAGCTTTCATCTCTCCTGACTCCAGGGAGTCAGGCATCCCTGGAAACAGACCAGACTCAAGCTCAGAGCTGTTGGGTGCTGCTGTCTTTCATGATGGAGGAAGCGATCTTGATCTGAGGACAAATGCCACTGCTAAGAAGGAAGCCTCGTGTACTGGGATCCCGACATTTCTGGAAAGTTGATCAGAGGAAGAATGGAATTTTGAGTATATGCTTTTATAAATCTGGGTCCATAAGAGATATCAATAGTAAATATTAATTCAACCTATACGAATTAGTAAACTAAGTGGTAAATATTGGTCAATAATCACATACCAAAGATGTTAATCACATTTCTCCCCCCAAATGAGACATATTTATTAAAGAAGTTTTTCCACGGTGGCCTTAAGTTAAACTAGTTGATTGTAATGAAAATCATTTTTATTTTTAGGCTTTTTGTTTGTTTGTTTTATTTCCTCTTGTTTTGTTGACAGGGTCTCATGCAGCCCAGGCTGACCTCAATCTCACTATCCAGCCAAGGCCTTAAACTCCTGTCTTGCCTTCTCAGCCCTTTGTCCTCCATGATCTGGGGCTGGGATCATATGCATGTGCTACCATTTCAGCTTCAGAGGGCCTCTCAATGTTTTCTTAGGAGTTCTTTCAGTTTTGAACAAGATACATCAAACAATAGAGTACAGCATGATTAATAAAAACTCAGAATCAGAAATTGGGGATCAACCTGAAGGTCGGAAAAGCAAAAACAGCCAGCCTACTGGCTCTTATTTTGTTGTGGGATGCCCCTCTGTATATGTGTTGCTTTTATTGGTTGATGAATAAAGCTGTTTAGGACAATGATATAGGAGAGTAAAACCAGGCTAGAAATCCAAGCAGAGATATATAGACAGAGTAGGAGAAGTCAAAGACAATGTCATGTAACTGTCAAAGGAGAAAGATACCAAAATATCACCTATAAACCATAGCCTCATGGTGTTACACAGATTGATAGAAATGGTTTAATTTAAGATCCAAGAGCTAGCTAGGAATATGCCTGAGCCTTTGGTCAAACAGTGTTGTAACTAATATAGTTTCTGTGTGATTAGTCGGGTCTGAACCGCCAGGAAATGAATGCACAGTCTCCCTCCACATTAGAGCTTTAGAAATTATATTGGTTGATGTAACCTTGTACATTTACTCCAGTCTCATATTAAAGCAATGATTGAACTTGGTTTCTTAATTGGTATGAATAGGAGGATGCCTTTGAGTGGTAGTCTGGTGGGTGGCAAGCAGATGTGGGTCTGTGCTGGAAGTTCCGATACAACTGAAGCCTATTTGTGTGCCAATCTCTGGTCACCCCTGAGCCAGTGTCTTTACCTCAAAAATAGAGATACCATGTAATCTTCTATAGGGGATTGGTCTTGGGGACTCCTACCAATACGTAACTTCAGCTTTGCTTCAAAGATATTGAGTATTTTACTAATTTCATTGGGAAAACATTATATTGGTCGTCTACTAAAGTCACAAATGATTTCAAAAATGATTCCAAAATTTGGCACTTTAGCAGACATTGGGTCAAAGAGTGTAACTCAGTTGGACAGCCTGAGCTTAGTCTGGTAGTCTAGAAAATGGCTCAGATTTGCAGATGCATGTGCACAGCCTTCTATGTACTCTGTATCATCTCCAGAATCCTGGTGTAGTTGTGCATATAATCCCAAGCAACTTGAAAGCTGGGGTGAGAGGATCCACTTGAACCCAAAAGCTCAAGAGCAGCCTGGGAGAATTATCAAAGCCTTGTTTTAAATATTAATCTTCAGATTTTTATAATACCAAAGACAATAAAAATTCTATGTAAATGGTGTGCTATTTGGAGAATGACAACAAGGGAAATAGTAATCACATGTTCAGTATAGATGCAGTCATTTCCCTAAATATTTTGTGTCCAACATTGGTTGAATCCACAGGTACAGCATCCTTAGATACAGAAAGAGAGCTGTATCTCACTAGCAAGCATCAGAAGAAGCTCATGGCCATCTTTACCAAGCACTGCAGCAAAATACATACAAGCGTGACAAATAAATGTGTACATCTTCTCCCATGCAGCATACCTGAAATGAAACCTTCAAAGTCCTTTGGTCCTCTGCAAAGTCTCCAGTTCTTTCCATAATAGAAAAGAGAATGGCATTATTGTTGTTATTGGCATTATTATTCGGTGACTCATTATTAAACTTCCTTATATGATCCTGGGTAAGAAAAATATTTTTTTCAATTGCTGGCAAAGTACATTTTTTCATTTTGAAATATGGAATTCAAACTGTGAGCCAGGGTGCCATCTTAATACAAAACGGTTGCCAACAAAAGTTTCAAACAGTCATTTAATCTATTTGTGATATTGCATGAAGATGATAATCCTACTCAGTCATCAGCAGTGGGAGAAGAGAAGCCAATGGTCAAGTGCACACCGTGTGCTTCTTCAGCAGTGGGGTAAGAGAAGTCATGGATCGAGTGCACACAGTGTGTGCTTCTTCAGCAGTGGAGTAAGAGAAGTCACAGATTGAGGGCACACAGTGTGTGCTTCTTCAGCAGTGGGAGAAGAGAAGCCATGGATCGAGTGCATACAGTGTGTGCTTCTTCAGCCTTGGGGTAAGAGAAGCCAGTGGGTCGAGTACACACAGTGTGTGCTTCTTCAGCAGTAGAGTAAGATAATCCAGTGGTCGAGTGCACACGGTGTGTGTGGAAATTCGAAGATGGATGCCTTTGAAAGTTGTAAGAACTCTGGGGGTAAAAGGACATTAATGATTCTGAAAGTCGCATTAATTTTATTAATTTCTGCTAGAGTGGTTGTTCAGGTGAAAGGCCTTGTCTATACTTCCTGTAGAAGTTGATCAAATTTAATATTACTTTGGAAGGCCAGGTCTGAAATTCTTATAATATTCTCAACTAATCTTAGAAGATTATAAAAACTAAAGACATATATATGCATATGTATATGTATGTGTATGCATGTATATTATGTGTATGTATGTGTGTATACATTTTAAAAAGTTTGCAATTCTATCATTTAATTTATAGATCAATCATTTAACCTATAATTTAATATCATTTATTCCACCATTTAATGAAGCATTTTAAAATGACAAATATATTCTCCTAAAAATAGCAAAGTAATTAGGTATTATCTTGTTGGAGACATTGTTCTGAGAATGCCTTTAAGTATATGCCAAAAATAAATGGTACTGATAGTTGAATTCTCTATGTAGTCTATATCTTTAAGACATTAAACCAACTGGCAGTCCTCAAACATTACACCTTAGAGGAGAGATGGAGCTGCTTTTCCTGGAGGCGCTGGTTTCCTGTCCTTCGGTTGGGCCCATTAGGACAAAGAGTATATAATAAGTGTGAGACACTGAAGCCGGGGCGCCCCCAGGACTTCACGTCTGCTGTCTATGCTGTGCTGGTTCATTACTGTCTGGTGATAATCTTCGGGGGACTCCTGTGTGGAGAATAAGGTGAGATGGGATTGCCTCTAAAATCCTTCCCAGGCTGAGGTTTCATGGCCTCAGGATTTATTGCTTCCTAGTTGATGAAAGAGAGGAAGGGAGGCTAAGGATCAAGGTGGCTTTTCCACAGCCGAGGAGTAAAAATGCACAGCCCTCTCTCCTGTCCCTGTGGGTTTCACATAGACCTTTAAAGAAAGCTCCCTATGTTTTTCCAGGAAGGTTCACATAACACACATACAAATTAGAAATACTTTGAATATTTCTTGCATTCTTTCAAACCCTCAGTCAGCTCTCAGGCATAGTAAAAATCCTTAATTCTTTTTAAGGTCTTGAAAAATTACTTATTGATTGTGATTAAGTTGGGTAAGACTTTGCTGGTTATAAATTTACTTGGGGATAAGCCTGGTGCTTATCTTGCTTCTTTTCCTTTGTTTTCTTGTTTACAGATGCTTAGGTGGATAGCTGTGGATCTAATCTGTAGGTTAAAGTCTTAGAGTGAGAACTCTTCCATCATTACATACTCAACAAATAATAATAGTAAAAATATTTTGGAAATATGTGCAGCTTTGGGAGAAAAAAAACATGGTATTGCTTGTGAAATGTTTAAAAACTACTAATCTATGATTCACAAAGCAATTCTACTTTATTTTAATTGGGGAGGGGATACATACATATATATTTGTGGTTTAAAAAAGGACCAGGTGGTGGTGGTGCGCACCTAGAATCACAGCACTCAGGAGACAGAGGCAGGCGGATCTCTGTGAGTTCAAGCTCAGCCTGGTCTACAGAATGAGTTCAGGACAGGCTCCAAAGCTACACAGAGAAACCCTGTCATGAAACTTAAAAATTATAAAAAAATAAAAAATATGTCATCCATATCTCTTCCTTCAAAGATTTCTAAAAATAAGGCGATTTTAGGTGATGTCTCCAAACACTAGACACTTACCCATGCATTTTTATTGTGAAGTTTGTTTAACTTGATTCTTTACCTACTCATAGAACGTTTCCACTTACGTTCCAACTTTTAAAAGCCTGCCTGTCAGCACTGTTAGAAATTGGACACATTTTGTTTTGTTTTTGGAGAAGGGCTCACTTCTCCAACCAACCCTGCCTAGCCTGGAACTTGCTATGTACACCAGGCTCAAACCCAGATCGACCTACCTTCCTCTGCTTCCCAGTGCTGGGATCAAAGGTGTGTGCCACAACATCCAGTCAAATTAGACATAATTTCAATCTTGGTTTCATGTGATAAAATGTAAATGATATCAGGGCTAAATCTGAGATATAATGAAAGAATGATCTATATTCAGCTAATTTTATAGTTTGTCTTGCTTATGGTTGCTATTAACAGCTAATTATACTACATATATTCACTTTTATTATTCATTTGAACCTATATTTATTTCATTGGATAATTAGCTGTATCACATTCCCTTTTGTTCAAGTCTAAGAAATATTGGCTTAGAGTTTAAAAAATAATATGGATTTTTATAAACTACTTTTGTTATTTTTGTGGATTTCATATATGCATGCAACGTATTTTGATGATAGTCATCCTCAATAAGTATTTTTTAAATACCTAAAAGTTTATCTAGTTATTTTTCACTTTATGTATATGCATCTTTGCATGCATGAGGTTATGCACACCACATGCGTGCAGCTTAGGTGCCTGTGAAAACAGAGGACTTTGATCCCCTGGTGTTTCAGGTGTTGGAGAGCTGCCTGATGTGGGTGCTGAGAACCAAACCTAGGTCCTTTGCCAGAGCAGCATGGTATAAAGATTTTGTTTTTCTTCTAAAGAATAATTATGTAAATGTAAATTGGAGAAATAAATGGTTATTATCTTCCTGACCAGGTCCAGCCTCTGATAAATATTATTTTAAAAACATGTTCAAACAGTTACAAGTTAAAATTCATGGAGCACTGGGACCCAGAATATTAACTATGGCTAAGGACGGAAGTGGAAACCACAGGTCCTTACGTAGTTTCAGGATGATCATCCATTAAACGTCCCCTTACACACCGCTTCACGGGCCGGCTGATTTTCCAGGCATGTATTAGGGAATCTAGACAAACATTCACGGCTTCAGCCTGTATTTCTGATCCTCATTACCTCAGCTGTGTTAAGCCCTTTGAAAGAATCAGGCCTTTGGCCGGAGAGCTAGCTCTTCTCACCCAGGCTGAACTCTGGCCCCAGGCTGTGGAGGTGGGAGAGGAAGTATTGCCTCTCTTTCTCAGAGGTGTGGTTCTTCTGTTTACCCTGGAAAGAAAAGACACAAGTATGTCCTAAAGTGGATTAGGCATGGCAAGACAAGATGATGAATTCCCACTATAAACGTCTCGAGCAGCTGGGAGCAGGCAGCATGTGTGAACTTTCTTACCTTCTTAAAAGTCTTGATAGAGTTGTAGCTAAGCCCTTAACAGTCAAAAAACAAACTGCCAACGAAGTTTATTTTCTTTTTTGCTGAGTTTTCTGGACCATTGTTCCGCTTGAGGGGCCCTGTTTGTTGGTTTTGGCTGCCAGTTCCTCTTCCTTTAGAATCTGCTCTCCTCAGGCACCCTTAGTGCACAGGGATCAGGGGCGCCTCACAGAGCAGGCTCAGCCCCAGGAAAGCCCGAACAACCTCCCGACTTCCTGCCTGGGGTGGAGGAGGGGTGCCAAAGAGTGGGTTTGTATCTGTAATATTATTTATATAGCTGATTTGGGGGTAGGGAAACTAGGAGATGTTCGTGTGTTCTTGTGCAAGAATCCTGCTGGAAGTCTCAGGTGAAATCTGCTCTGACTCGTAGGCTGATCTGATTTGATGCTTTCATGCCTCCTTTTTTTTCAAAAATTTAAAATATTTAATTCAGCATTAGCCATGCTTGCAAGCTACACAGCAGAATAAAATCACATTACAAACATTCTAGTATTAGATTTTATCACCATTTGTTTCTTCCAGCCTGTCCAGGGATTTCTGCATGTTCAATAGAACTAATTTGAAGTCAGACACTGAGGTCTTCTAGAAGACCAGAGGGCTCCAGAAACTAATTTATCCAAATAACCGATCCCTCCTAGGCCAACCAGAGAGGGACACCAAAATGCCCCAAGAAGGCCCAACGCCCCTTTTGAAGTCTGGGATGTTTTGACTGACTTGAAGCAGGCGGCTGGAATGAAAGGATAATTTTCAGTGGCCCAGGGGATTTTTCTCGCCCTCCCTCCCTCTCTCTCTCCATCTCTCTCTCTCCCTCTTTCCATTTTCAAATATTAGGTAAAACAAAGAGAAATTGCTTGCTCTAATTTAGAAAGACTTAGTAATCAGGAAGCCAAAGAGACTAAGAAAATTCCACGTACAAAATCGAAGGCTACCCACTAGTCGGGGATTGCCGGAGAGTCTCAGCCATTACAACTAGGAACAGAAACCCCTGGAGTGAATGGGGTTAGTCAACATATCGGGGCTTTAAGTAACTATATCAAAATTTATTTCCTATTATTTATGAAAGAAAAGACTAATCACTTTGATTTGGCACCATCTACAAAACAGTGCTATATTTTAATCTCAATTTTATTTATCAAGCAGGAGCTTATTATTTAAAATAACTTACTATAAATTTACTGAAAAGATTGTAAGGCTACAATATATGGACAGTAAATTGTGCCATAAGGTGACACCCAAGAATGTCCAAGAGTAACACGTGATTTTAGACCATCAACTCAGAAGAGATTTCTTACTTACAGTACAGATAAAGGAAGTTACTTTTCAAATCAGTGGTTCTCAACCTGTGGGTAGAGACCCCTGGTTGGGGGGGCAGGGTCAAATGACCCTTTCACAGGACTTACCCAAGACCATTGGAAAACACAGAGATTTACATGACAATTCATAACACTAACAGAATTGGTATGAAGTAGTAAAGGGAATAATTTAATGGTGGTGTGGTCACCACAACATGAGGATCTATATTAAAGGGTCACAGCAATAGAAAGGTTGAGAACCACTGTTTGAAATAAAAGGCTAGCAGGAGCTGCAGACCAAAGAACCATGTACTGAGGTACAAATAAGAAATACCTTATGGCTAGTGAGCTCTGTATCACCTGTAAAGACGCATGTCTACAGGACTTAGGAAAAAAGAATTAAATAATACTAGAATACTATAATTTAAAATTCTGAGTTCAAGCAGATGACAGCTTAGGTTCTGAGCTCGGGCTTTTCCTGGCCATTTTAGAGAACTAAGTGTAATTGGCGCATGGATTAAGCCACGAGAAGACCAACTGGCAAGTGTGTAGCACAAAATTAAGTGTGTGATGAACTAACTTTAATGGAAAAGAAACTATACTCTTTCTTGTTAAGGATTCTGTTCTGGTTTTTTTTTTTTTTTGCATTGATTAGTAGTGTGCTGCCTGGTTAAGGTATAACCCTTGGTGCAAACAGTTCTCATGATACCCTGGGCGTAGGCGTAAGTCTGGACCCCCTTCTTTCCGTCTATCAGACTCTTCATGTGCCTTTCTCTCTGTCATCCCCTCCTTCTCTAGTGCAATCTGCCCTGTGATAACTCGCCCCTCACCATAATAACAAACAACTCAATGAAAATTTTAAAAGCAGTAGTTCTTTGCCTACAATCAGAGTACAGTGTATGTATGTTGTTATTTAAATACCACCTAATGTTTACACAACTTCAGAAAGGGCACCGAGGGAAAGGTGTTTGATCTCTTCGTGGCAGAGTTAGCAACCACTGTGTGGTTACTGTGTGACTGGAAGTTTGGTGAGGTAGGATGCTTTCCCCAAATCTTTAAAAGCTTTCTGAGTAGATGGGAAATTCATCTTGATATATTTGGCATAGAAGACAGGACCACACACACGTTCAGTGTCGGATCCTTTGTGTCTGAGCAGTTCTGTAGCTACGTATGTGACTTTTGTAGACAGATGAAGCATGATGTAGATTCCTCAGGTGGCCTAAAACATGCATTTGGTGCTCATCAGCAAACGCATGGTGCAGAAACCAGTGCACCAGGTGACCTTGCAGTCACACTGAGAGAATGGAAGGTATGGGGGGGGCAGGCAGAGGATGAGAATCGAGGGACTTACAGACCTTTTTCAAAGTGAATGAGCCAGAGATGGCGGAATCTCTTCAGACAGAGGACAGTCTACTTAGTGTCAGCGTCCTGTGAGAAAGTGTGACAATTAATCTCAACTGTCAACTCAATGAAGCATAAAACTCCTTGGGAAATGAGCGGGGCTGCCTGTGAGAGGCTATTTCCACGGGGTTATTAAAGTAAGAAGTCCCACCCTTTGTGAGCTGCAGCATCATCTGGATGGGGATCCCATAATGTAGGAAAGCAAGTAGAACACAGGCATGTATCTGTAGTTATCTGCTTTTTGATAATGGGTGTGATGTAGCCAGCTGCATCGAGTCTTCCCTGCTGTCTTGATTTCCCTGCTGTGATAATTGAACCTTTGAACTATGAAACAGAAGAAGCCATTTCTTCCCTTACGTAGCTTTTCAGGGTGTTTTAGCATGGCAACAGGAAAGGAAGCTAAGACAGGGAGTAAATTAATCAATGAAAGGTGGGACACCATTGTTCCTCACAGTCTGAGTGGCATAGTTTTTGCACTGACAAATCTCAAGGAACTAAGACATTAAACACACAATCCTGGCTTCCCACAAGTTTGGTGAAGTAAGAGTCAGATCTGGAGGGGCCTGAAGAACAGCTTACAGAAAAGAGAATCATATGCGGAAGCAGTCGCAGTCTTTGCTTCCCCCGGGCCCTCTCCACTCTAATGCCCACTTTTCTAAGCAGTTGTCTTCAGAGGCACAGTGGTAGGAAACAGAGAAACACCAGGGACTACTTTTGGCCACACTCCACATACTGACATCTCCATGGCAGCAGTCAAGCCTGCATGTGTGCTGTGGTTTGCTTCTGGAATGGCCCCCCATGAGTTCATCGTGTGGATAGTCTGTCCTTCAGCTCTCAGGACTCTTTTATCGGCTGTGGAGCCTTTAGCGGGAAAGGCCTGGCTGGCGGAGTAGATGACTAGGGGCAGGCATTGGGAAGTTAGATTTTCCAGGGGAACCACATGGTCTCTGTTTCCTGGTCCACTCGCATGGGAGCAAGCTTCTACCATGCGCTCTGCCTTCTCAGGCTGGGGTCATTTTGCCATGCCTTCCCTGCCAGGATGGACCAAAATCTCTCTGAAAACATGAGCCCAAATCCATCTTGCCTGCCTTAAGTTGTATCTGTCAGGTAGGTGGTCACACCAACGTAAATGTCACAAACACGGTGTGTCACCAAGTGAGGTCTGCAACTCTCTGGCACTAGGCCAAACCTTTCTCCTTGACTTCATATCCTCTCCTGCCAGCAGCCTCTGCCTATTCTGAAGTACAAGACCAGTCCACATGTGAGGTCTACCCTGATCATTCCAACTACTTCGTCTTCAACTACTTCGTCTTCATAAAGCTTAAGAATTAGGGACTTAAGACTAACTATTACATATTTCTTGAGTTCTTAAGGGATTACTTTGTTCTATCTAAATCACTAGCTCTCACCTTGTCTGGGTTTTAGGAGGACTCAATTAGCAATAAATGAGCATAATACTTAAGAAAAAACTAAATATTAGAAAAGGTTCCAAAATCTGGATACCATCATAACATCTACATGCAACCATCTTTTTGAGGTTTGTATAAAGAAGAATAATTATTGCAGTTGGTAAAAATTATACTTACACATTTGTTAATCTCTTTTATCAAAAAATGGACATTTTGTTGTGTTTATTATTGCTTATGGGCAGAGAAAATGAATATGAATTTCAAAGAAAGTCTGAATTGTAGAATGTCTTACTGGGCGTATTTACAGTCTACAGTGGTAGTTTTAATAGAGGCTGTAATATGAAATGGACTGTAGTTTAGAGGTCTTTATTGGTTTCCAGTTCTTATTTCCTTTACATTAAGAATTGCATCAAGATCTTCAGAGTAAGTAGAGTACAGATGAGTGTAAAAATGGAAAGACTTTGGTTAGGAACTGTTTCCCGTAGTTTTCTGTTTCCCGTGATTTATTGCAGCAGGACTTGACTTAGCACATTCAGCCACGGGAGTACCCGGTATGACGTCTACCAGGACTGGAAATTGGCTCCCATGTCACTAGAGGCTCAGTCTTCTGATGCTCAGGTTCTGCCTGCCCCCTACTTAAGAGCTCTGCCTTGGCCCTGGAGGAATCCGAGTTGTGGTCGGCTGCAAACTTTCACACATCGCTGCCCATTTGAGCATCACCACTGACTGGCTCTCTGATCTTCACCCGAAGTCCTCTCTCTGGCCTCACCTGAAGAAGGAGCTAATACAATGAAGTTGCAAGGAATGCATGGCAGGGTCAACGTCTCAACTAGTGTGAGAGTCTCTTTCCTCCAAAATGGCTTTTTAATCTTTGGATACACACTACAAACATGTGCCTTGGTGTCCTCTCTTGCTTGCTTTGACCTCTGGACAAGATTGGGTGCTGGTTATATGGTCGGAGAGTTTGTCCTCTTTCAGGTCTCAGTATAATTTCCTCTCTATTAGCCTTTGTGACTTCTTTTTGCGTTACAGTTTTGCCTAAGAGACTGTGCTTATTTCTGTAAACAAAAGACACTGAAAATAAACTTAAAGAGATATAACAAACTATTTAAAAAGAAAACCCTATAAACCCTCACAAAATCAGCATAAATAAAACCCACCTCAAATCCTATTATCAGAAGATAACCATAGATATTCTGGGTATGTATCTCTCTAGATATTTCTAGATGTATATGTACATATGAAAAATAAATATGCAATAATTGAATTATGTCATATGTTTTAATTAAAATAATTTCTATTATTTTATTTTAAAGGACAAAAGCAGTGTTCCCAAAGAATTGCTAAACTCTGGGCAAATGCTATCACAAAATTAGCATTCTAGAAAGAAAACATCTCAAGAAAAAAAATTTTTGCAAAAGGCACCTTTTAAACAAGGTTATATAACATTCTGCTATGGAAATTAGAGCTTGTTTGATCGTAGGCTCTAAACATTCTCTACTATTCTATTGAGCTTAGATTTTGTCACCATTCTTCCGTTTGCTTTGGAATCTTAAATCAGTTTTCAAGAAGATGGTGTCTCTTGATTTTGTACAAGTTAAAAAATGTTTATTGGTATCCTAGCCGAAAGGAAACTTTGAAAGACTTTGAAGGGTGCTGGGGCTGGGCGGTGGTGGCGCATGTCTTTAATCCTAGCACTCAGGAGGCAGAGGCAGGCAGATTGCTGGGAGTTCGAGGCCAGCCTGGTCTACAAGAGCTAGTTTCAGGACAGGTTCCAAAACTACAAGGAAACCCTGTCTCAAAAAACAACAACAAAAAACCCAAAAAACAAACAAACAAAAACCCAAAACAAACAAACAAAAAAGAAGGGTGCTGGGTTTCTGGGTCTCGCTCTTCTCTCTATAACATTTCGGGGTCCACACTAATGTCCTCAGCTGGTGGTGCCCACTATTAAGGAAAATGAGAGCCAAAGAATCTTTCCATCATGTAAGCAATTACACTACTTTTTAAAAATATTCGAGAGGTTTACTAACAACATGTGCCTTTGAATTGAGTTTTCCTAATTCCTATTTTTCTTTGTGGGAAATCATGTGTATTTTTTAAGAGACATACTTCCCAAGAAATTCTATCAATTTTCTATGAGTCTTTGGGCACTTTTTATTGGAAAGTTTCAGTATCAGCTTCAAGAGAGATAGGTTTCATTGTGTTTTAACTTTTCTGTTTCATTCAGGCGGTAAGTCATTCTGGATACTAATTGTGCAAAATGTTTAACTCTGCAATTCGTCTATCACCTATAAAACCTGCTTTCATTTCTTCTGCATTCTTTCCTCTTGCTTGTCAGTGGTATTCCTAATTGTTTAGTTTCTAATTATTTTAACTGTTGTTGCTTCCCCTGTAGCTATTATTTTGGAATGTTTCAAATTTTCCAATTTTGTTTCTCCCTGGAAGTCTACATGCTCATTTTTGTTAATTTGTGTTATCTTGTTTCAGTTTCTTTAATAATGAGATCATCCATCAGTTTCTTTAATAATGAGATCATCCATATATAATATTTTATAAAAAAAATTAAACTATTTTTTAACCTTTCCCCCTCTTCATGCCTTCTGTGATGTTTGTAGCTCTGGGCTACTGGGAATGTTTCTGAAACTCATCTTTGAACTCCTGTGATCTTAGAAGATACTATCATTCATTCATGAGTCCACTCTGAAGGAGTCCTAAGGAAGCCAATGATTACTGCTGATAAATTGGGCTTGGCATTGTACAAAACGCAGTCTCTCACACTGATTCAGAATGCTTAGAGTTCATGAGGGCCTCTCCAGATGGGAATGCTGTCATTTGATCATGGTAACAAGAGAGGAATAGCCAGGAAATATGACCTGCTTTTCACTGCTGGGGACTGATTTTTAGACTGTGTGTGATCTGGTCACAGTCACCAGAAAGTAAAGTAAGTCTTGGATAAGCAGAGGCCCCAGAGAGAGCATGGGTCTGTGCTTACTGGTACTCCCTTGCCAGTCTCCCAACCTCCTGCCCCACATTTCCTGCTTCTGTTTTGCTCCTGTCTGGTTAGGAAAAGATGCTCAAACTGTTTTCCCTGTATTCCATTCAGTTCCCAGGGCTGATTTATCAAAAGACAACAGAAAACAGTGGTGGCATTCTGTCAGGAAAATGTAGAGACTGGGGTTTACAGGAGATGTGATGGTGTCATGGCAACCACCTCGTCTCTCCACAGGGATCTTTTATTCTGACTTTATTCCTCGATAGTGTCTACCATCTATGTACTCATATGCACCCTCTAATACCTAACCCCGGATCGCCCTCCTGGAAATGAACACTCTGAGCTTACTCTCATCTTTTAAGGAGGTTTTTGGTCTCAAACCCGGAGGTTTGCTAGCTCCCTGTACACTCCTGTCGTAGCCCTGACGGACTGACATATGGCAGGTGACTATGTCATTTAAGCTTTTAGGTTTTATGATTTTGGTTTTCTGTTATGCACATCTGGAGGCAATGCTGGAATAGAGTAAATCTTTACAAGATAGTTACTGATGGAAATGTAGCATGTCACCAGTAAGTTTGGTTTGCAGTGCGGTGTGCTGAAGGCACATATACCACTGCAACATCAGCTTCGTCTGTATTAACTAAGATAGAATCTATAGGGCAATGTTAAGAGATGGATGGAGAAAGCTTTTCCAGGCAGCTTCTAACAGTGGCTGTGATATAAAGATTACCTGGATTTGGTGTAGCTAGAATGGAAAGAAAGAACCAGAAACAAGAAGTGTTAATGAATGGCAGGGATGACAGGTGAGATCAAGTGTATACTAAGACTACCATGCAACCTCAAAATCTGTTCTTGCAACCAATATGCATCCCTGTCCTTTTATGCAACTATAACACATTTGTAGGCATTCTCTTGTTCAGTACAAGAGTTTACTGACCTACATTGAGGGAGAAATTGTTAGAACTTTGTATTTAAGGTACTGAAGTCAAAGTGCATTGCAATTCATTCAGAAATAAATGTGTCTATCCTGACACCAGAGAACAAATGCATTTTCTTTATTTATAAGATTCTAATGCTCTTTTAGAGAAGTGATTAAGATATTTTAGAGATGCTCTTGCTTTCTTCTTAAGCATATTTTCTAAAGCCACATCTTCTCCCTAGACCACACGACAAATATATTTCATTCTTTTCTCTTTAAAAGAGACAACACACTATATACGTGTGTCTGTACTTGCCTCTTGGGTTTGTTATATACCAGTGTTTGTCCTCTATCAATAGACAGAAACTGCTTTCTTTAACATTACACAGCATTCCACTCAAAACCTGAACCATTATGATGGACAGATAGATTTTCAATGTTTTGTTTTATAAAGAAATCCTACGGGAATACTAAGCTCATAAGTCAGCAGACTTACATATGTGTGTGACAGATGACCAGAAATAGAATTGTTGGGTTACCTCGGTAGGGTGTGATTGTTTATATGTCACTAGCAATATATCAGTGTAACTACGTAAGAAGTAGGTTAGAACATTTTCCCTTTTTTCTGGGATGGGAAAGGTTCAACTTTGGTGTGGTGTATTTCGCCTTTAACCTGGTAGGAGAGGAAGTATGCTGAGCAGTTAGGAGAACCCACCAGTCAGAGGAAGATTCAGATTCCACCATTTACCAGCTCTGAGACCTCAGGTCAATGATTTCATTTTGGGCGCCTCTGTACCCTTGTGTATGTACTTCAGAGAACCATGGACTGCTTATGCTCTAGAATTGTATGTAATAAGATGTGTGCAGAGCTCACGTGGAGCCCAGCACATAGTACATTCACTCACACTCACTGTGGTTGGTGGAGTTTGTATGTTTTTCTCCTTCTATTCCAACTTCTGTCTTTTCTCCATCTCTTTTTATCTTCGTTGGCTTTTCCCTTTATGAGTTTTTATTAACCTTAATATGTTCAAATTAGCCTTGTAATGTAATCTGTTAGTGTTTGGGCACAGTCTGTTGCTTGCCTCTTATTGTTGATCATGTCTTATGACATGCATTTCTAACCATTTATGGGGCTGGATTTATCAATTTTTCTTATATTATTTTGGGGGTTTCAACCACAGAAAAGCACTAGGTTATAAAGTGATTATCCACAGTGGTTTTCTCTGGCGCTTTCGCAAGTTTATCTTTTATATGTGACTTCTTGATCCATTTGGAACTTAGACATGTGGTTGTAGACAATAGCTTAGTTCGTCCTTATGAAATAATCTTTCCAAAACATCACATTTCATTTTTTAAGCAACAGCGGATCCTTTGCACACTCAGAGTGCATCTTCTGTACTATAGTTGAGTTGCACAGTGGCAGTGGCAGGCGTGGTTGTACAGAGGTTTCGTGGACACAGTGTGTTACTTGCCTGATTGATGTGAAGGGTCAAGGGTATCATCATGCTTCACAGCCAGGGCAGCAATACTGTGCACACTAAGGCAGACCAAAGAATAAAGCCACAGTCACCCTGGTGTGGGAAGTCTTTCTGTATGCGTGTTGCTTTTATCAGTTAGTAAATAAAGAAGCTGCTTTTCAGCCAATGGGAAAACTGAGAACTGAACACTGGGAAAAATAAGGCAGAGGCAGTGAGAAGCCATGTAGCCGCCTGCAGCAGACAAATGCACTGGGACCTTGCCGGTAAGCCACAGCCACGTGGTGATACACAGATTAATAGAAATGGGTTAAATTGAGATGTAAGAGCTAGCCAATAAGAAGTGGAGCTAATAGGCCAAGCTCTGATTTCATTAATACAGTTTCTGTGTGGTTATTTCGAGTCTAGGCAGCCAGAAACAAACAAGCGGCCTCCTCCTACATCACCCTATGTAGCTTGAGTCCCAAATGCAATGGAACTCTGAGCCCATCCTGAAGGCTGGCCTCCTTCACAACCTCCATGTGTTCACTTCTGGGGCTTCTCTTCGCATATCTCACCACAGTAATGAGCTTTCTGTGCTCTATGCAGCAGTATTGGAAGGTTCTTTCCCTCCACTCTCCATATTTTGGTTCATCAAAGAAGAAGGGAGGTGGGGAGAGGTGGTAAAGCTGACTGTGCAAGGAAGCCCTGCTCTCTGGTTTCTGACGTGTTTGAGGGATAGATATTTCAAGACTTATTCCATCAGGTTCTCCAACACCCACAAATGCCGTTAGATCAAAAACGGAAGGAATGTGGATGGTGGCGAGCGCTGCAGTGGTAGACGCCCTCCTGCATTCCACAGTCTTGGGGGTGCTGAGAGAGACCACGCTTTTCCTGCGTGGGTGGCCATCCTGAGAGTCACCCATTTTTGTCTCAGTGGCTAAGCAATGAAAGATGGAGAAATTTAATAGATGTGTTTTTGTTGGTCTCGCTTCTAGCTAGACATGGGTTTTCATTACTAATTATGACATTGTACACGCACCATGAGGGAATGTGTCACAGAAGCGTCTAGCCAGCCCTTCTATTTACTGAGCCAATTGCTCTCCACCTTGCTTGTCAACCAGAATCACCTGGTGCCGTTGACTGAGCTCCAGACTGGGGCCTCTGATGTACTGCCAGGTTGAGAACCATGCTTCTTATTTTATTTTAAAGGCAGTGCTATGATGGAAGGACACAACTCAGGATTTCTTAAAGTGAGACTCCTGAGCCACAGGTGTCAAAATAACTGTCTCGATAATATTATCAAAGCAGGGTTCTGGAGCTGGCTGTCCTGGTGAGTACTTCAAGGATGTTGGCGTATACTAGCACATGAGCTGTCAGCAAATCTGAAATATGTAAACCAAGGTCAACACAGCAAGCTTTGTCATAGCTTGTATCTTGCTCTCTTTTAAGTGTATGTATTTTATTGGAATATCTTCATAGTACTTAGTGATAAGATTGATTAAAGTCATTTTCATATATAAATGTACCATGTACTTTGACCATATTTGTGGTGGTTTGAATGAAAATGGCCCAAATAGGTTCATATATTTGAATGTCTAGACCTTAATTGATGGTCTGTTTAGGTAAGATTAGGAGGTGTGGCCTTGTTAGAGGAGGCGGGGCCCTGTTAGAGGAGGCGGGGCCCTGTTAGAGGCTGTGTGGCCCTGTTGGAATAGGTGTGGCCCTTTTAGAGAAGGTGCGGCTTTGTTGGAATAGGTGTGGCCCTGATAGAGGAGGTGTGGCTTTGTTGGAGGAGGTGTGGCCCTGTTAGAGGAGGTGTGGCCCTGTTGGAATAGGTGTGGCCCTGTTGGAGGAGGCGTGGCCCTGTTGGAGGAGGTGTAGCCCTTTTAGAGAAGGTGTGGCCCTGTTGGAGGAGGTGTGGCCCTGTTACAGGAGGTGTGGTCCTGTTGGAGGAGGTGTGGCCCTTTTAGAGAAGGTGTGGCTCTGTTGGAGGAGGTGTGGTCCTGTTAGAGGAGGTGTGGCCCTGTTGGAGGAGGTGTGGCCCTGTTGGAGGAGGTGGGGCCCTGTTGGAGGAGGTGTGGCCCTGTGAGAGGAGGTGTGGCTCTGTTGGAGGAGGTGTGGCCCTGTTGGAGAAGGTGTGGCCCTGTTGGAGGAGGTGTGGCCCTGTTGGAGGAGGTGTG
>JABTXL010000001.1:1871716-1888874 GCA_025134845.1 Neodon shergylaensis
CCCTGTTGGAGGAGGTGTGGCCCTGTTGGAGGAGGTGTGGCCCTGTTAGAGGAGGTGTGGCCCTGTTGGAGGAGGTGTGGCCCTGTTGGAGGAGGTGTGGCCCTGTTGGAATAGGTGTGGCCCTGTTGGAGGAGGTGTGGCCCTGTTGGAGGAGGTGTGGCCCTGTTGGAATAGGTGTGGCCCTGTTGGAATAGGTGTGGCCCTGTTGGAATAGGTGTGGCCCTGTTGGAGGAGGTGTGGCCCTGTTATAGTAGGCATGGCCTTGTTGGAGAGGTATGTCACTAGGGGTGGCCTTTGAGGTTTCAAAAGCCCACGGCAGACCCAGTGTGTCTCTTTCTCTGCATGCTATCTATGGATGGAACAGATTAGAGCTCCCAGTTACTGATTCAGAACCTTGCCTACCTTGGTCCAACCATGCTCTTTGACATGATGAAAAGCACTAACCCTCTGAAATTGTAAGCAAGACCTAATTAAATGCTTCCTTTATAAAAATTGCCATGGCTCATGGTGTCTCCTTGCAGCAATAGAACAGTGACTAAGACAGTATTCAATCCCCATCTTCCCATTATATCTCTTCTTCAGTTTTGGAAAATAAGTTTTGCTAGAGATATAAATCATAAAATTATATCTATAATTTTCAATAGCAAAAATATACAACAAGGACATGGGGAGAGATGATTGAATATGTAGTTTATAAACTTGGTATCCATTTTTAGATGGGACTTTGGGGGAGTCTAAATAGTATATTTAAGTAACTTATATTTTAACATCTAATTGATTACAAATTTAATAGGATTTTATGACTTGTACAGTTCGCTTTACATGAAAAATGGTAAATTCCCCCCAAAATTTTCCAAAAGTCAAAAATTCACCTAATGAATCTATTTTTTTGTTTGTTTGAGTCAGAATCTCACTATGTAACTCTGTCTGTCCTGGAACTCACTTTGTAGACCAGGTTGGCCTAGAACACACAGAGATCCACCGGCCTCTGCCTCCCGAGTCCCAGGATTACATGAGTGCGCCATCATTTCCAGTGGGCTATCCAAGGAGTATAGTTAGGCACATGGCTTGGAGTGGGGACACTGGCCTCAATTCCATCTTTTACTGAGGGCTTAGCAGCACGGCACACTGTAGACTGGAGAATATGGTTGTGTCTCTGTGTGGCTGACTGCAAACTGTGACTTGCAGCTGACACCTTTGTCACAGAGAGCATCATGCGGCCTAGTACCAGCTTGGGAAAGGAGCCAAGTGCAGAATTTGAAGTGTAGGGCCTACTGAATGTGGATCACCTTGGCTCTTTGTAAAGCTCCCAAACCTGACTGAGGCAAATTCAAGTTGAGGACCTTCTGTAGATGTCCCTAGCCTCAGATTAGCACAAAAGCTAATAATGCACATGTACGTATTTACTTTGACAATGACATCAAGGATTACTGGTTCTAAAAGTGTGTTCCCATTACCTACGCATGTGGATTTCAAGACCACCCTTTATCTTTATTCTAGGGGCGGCCTCTTTCATTTTCAGTCTTACCTCTTTATTTACATGTCTTAGCAATTTTTAAGGCTCTATTAGGCTGCTGTGAGCCAAGACCCCAAATCTGTCATTGAGAGGAGATGGAAAGGAATCTAGCTCTTGATCTTATGCAGCCTTTACTTCTTTGGGGGCAACTGTGTATACAGTAACAATTACAAGTTAATATCATCAATGCTTCTTCATAGGCAATAGTCAATCAATTAGCACATGGTGACAAAAGTGGGTTTTCATGATCAGATATGTGTGTTGGAAGAGCCAGTTCGGAGCCACCTGTTCAGTTATGATGAAGATGCTTTGTGCCTTGGGAAACTGTGACAGAATATATTCAGCTAAATGAAGGCAAACAAATAGATTCAACTGAACACTTTTACAAACAGGCAGAATTATAGCTATTGATGGAAAGTTTGGGAACCTACATAGTGGGCAGGGATGCTTCAAAGAGCCTATTTATAATAAACCTCAAATTTAATTGAGAGACCTATATTTTTATCTGGCAACTGTACAAATGACCCATGTATGATGGCTATTCGTGATTGTCAACTTGACTACATTGGAATAAACCACAATCCAGACATGGAGGGCACACCTGTGAGATTTATTTGCTCGGTTTGAGTAGTTGAACCCACTTCTAGTATGAACGTTTGAGGTGAGAAGACACACACCTTTGATGTGGACCTTGAAGCAGGAAGACGGATGATCTTGAGACAGGAAGCTGTGCCTTTAATCTGAGTCATAACTTCTTCTGGAAGCCGATCAAGGGCATGAAAGAAGGAAGCATTTGCTAACAAGTCCATTCCTTCACTGGCGTTAGAGTCTACTTCGGAATTCCAGCATATACTGGGGACCAGCTGAGACAACCAGCCTCATGGACTGAGAACTTCTGTGATCTTGGACTTCCCATTTGCAGCCAGCCATTGTTGGATTAGCTGGACCACGGTCTGTAAGTCATTCTAATACATTCCTTTTATATCTGTCTATCTATCTATCTCTCACCTATCTATCTCTGAATGAGTGAAATTCGGCCATGCCTGCCCTTTTTGGTGTGGGCTTCTCTCTTCCTCCTTCCATCATTCAGTTTCTCAGACTGCCTGCATAGCCACCAGTGCATTTCCTTATGAAAGTATTTAGGGTTTAGCACGAAAAAATGCAAAGCAAAATGACTTAGAAGTCAAATGAGGAGTAAGACATATTGGAAAATTTGAGGATTTCACAGGCCTAACATGCAAAGTTCAAGTCCTTTTTGTACCTTTAGTCAAACAAAATACTGAAGAAGACAGATGCTATTTAATTTTGCATTTTGAAGGTATTGATGATTATACATTTTTCTGAGAAATATATTTTGAGTAGATTTTGTTTTCATAGACTTAAATTTAGGAAACACTTAACGAAATATTACTATGTAGCAGATATCATAGCAGGGACTTTGACATATCTTAAACACGTAAGCTGCTGCCAGAAGGTCCTGGAATGGAGAGATGGTCAACCTACAGATGCACAGTATTAAGAGAGAAGATGAAGAGCTAGGCATGGTGATACAAGTCTTTAATCCCAGCACTCAGGAGCCAGAGAAAGGTAGTTCTCTGTGAATTCAAGGGAGACCTAGTCTACACCTACACAGTGAGTTTTGGGTCAGTTGGGATTATGTAGTAAAATCCTGCCACAAAAAATAAATTATGTTTTTTAAAAAGTAGGAAGAAGGTGAACTGCTTCCTTTGAGTGCAAGTACCCATAACTTAAGTCCACACTTCACCAGAATTTTAATCTGAAAATTGTGTAAGACCTTTTTTCAATTATAATAGCCAAGCAGACATTTGTCTCTTTCAGAGAAAGTGTTTTCCAGGCTGGATTTTTTTTTTAAGTCACATGAAATTTACCTATGCTCTTTCAATGGGTTGTAACCTTAGCTACTTGTCTGAGGCAGGGTCACCCTGCTCTTTAATGTCCGTGGTACCAGAGGAGCATGCTATTTCTTCTACAACATCCTGAAGTCGCTTCAGTATCCAACTTCATGAACTGAGGATTTTTTATTCTCTCTGCATGGACGTGTATAAAATCTGGCCTATTTTATGCATTCAATCATCTACATCTGTCTGGGCACAATAGAGGATGCCATACGATTTTCCCTTCGTAGGTAGAGCTTCGCTGAAATACTTGCAACCCAGTAATATTTTTAGGATAACTAGTCCAAGATGCACATATAGAATTCAGTTTTCCACAGCGTTGAAGACAAATAATGACTGTGTTTTACATCAGCCCAGAAGCACAAAATCAAAAGGGGAAACACGTGTTCCTCAGCTATGGAAGGTTGCTCCAGCCAGTTCAGTTCACTCTCTCTGCTTCGGCCTGAGAGCGATCTTCTGCTTTCCACCCCAAGGTACCACTGCCTCCTTTTACCCAGACCTTGACTCATGTTCTGGACAATTCTCTTGTTTCTGTCTTGCCTTATTACCCAAGATCAATACACCAAAGTATTGGCCTAGAATCGAATCAAGTGATTCATGAGAAAACATTAATACAATGAATTCATTCCTGCATGACACTAATGTTCAATGGCAGAATGAACTATTCATCTAGATGACAAATTTGCACTTTGATGATGGACGATTTGGCTTGACAGCAAGTTGAGACCCAGGTGCACCTGTAAGGATAAATGGGACAAGAAACCTCTATGACGTCTGAGAAGTCCGTGGCTGAGAAGCCCCTGAGCAGGCTGACTTTCATGCTCTGCAACAACCTCCCACTCGTTCTGACTGTGCACTTTCTATTCCTGATTTATCTGGATGCTCCGCTCCTTAATCCTCTGTTTTCATGGCACAGAACATTTGGATAGTTTGCTGCCCTTTTAGTCACTTTCAACACATCTTATACCCTCAAATAAGCAATCAAGCAAGCCAAAACTCTGGGCTCTCATTAGGCAGGGGTGGAATTTTGTTCCTTTTTGTTGGCTTAGTGTGGCATTATGATTGTTAAACAGGGCCTGGGTTCCTACTCTCTATTTAGGGAGTAAGCCTGTCTAGGAAGATGCTAAACATTCCACGCTGTGTTTGTTAGGGTTTCAGTTGCTGTGGAGATACACCGTGACCACAGCAACTTTTATAAATGAAAACATTTCATTGGTGACTTACAGTTTCAGAGGCTTAGTCATCGTGGCCGGTACATGGTAGCATGCAAGCAGATATGTGCCGAGAGTTAGTATATCTCGATCCATGGGCAACAGGAAGTGAACTGAGACACTGGGCATATCCTGAGGATAGGAGACCTCAAAGCCCACCTCACAGTGACACACTTCCTCCAACAAGACCACACCCACTTCAGAAAAGGCACACCTCCTAATAGTGTCGCTCCCAATAAGTTTATGGGGACCAGTTACATTCAAACTACCAAACTACCATGCCATGCTTTAAATTTAGATGTATAAAACAGAGCCATAGAAATACCTAACAAGCTAAGCCTGGGGGGGTGGGGGCAGCATGTGGCACAGCCCAGCAGCCCACTGTTAGGCACCATCATGGAGAGTGTGTTCTCTGTCTGACAGAGCTGAGGTGTATGAAGAGGAATCATCCTTACACTGGAGTTTGGTGAGGTGCTGGTTCTGGAGGTGAAAACAAGTTTAAGTTTATTTTTCATTGGGAACTTGAGCATGTCCATGTGTGTCTTTGAGAAGGGTTTGTAATCTGAGGGAAACCCTAAGTCTCGGGTCTCCAGCCCTGCATCCATAGCCATTCCCTTTGATTTAGGGGTACCATGTCTTTGAGGTTGCTCTGTTCTATATCACAGCTGCTCCCTCCTACAAAGCTGGCCCAGGACATTCTGCCTTGGTTTACAAGGAGCTTGCTGTAAACTTTGGGATATTTTGATGCTGATGTGTAGTGGTCCTCTCATGGGAAATGTGGTTGGATATTTTTTAAACTGTGCTTATTTGTAGATTTTAAATTGACAAATAAAATTATATATATTCATAATACACAATAGTGCATAGCAGTATATAGCACTGCTTGAGATTCTTAACATTTTTAAGACTACAATTCAATAATTATCACCATATCGTATGTCTTGTCTTTTCCATTAATCCTTTCTATTTCATACAACTTTGCTGATTGGATAAATATCACCTCACCTCTTCTCAATTAAATTACCCAGCCTTTTAGGTTCCACATAGATATGGGATCATTGAGCTATTATGTTTTTATGTCTGACTTATTTCATTTAATATATTACCATCATGGTTAATCAGTCTATCAAACTGACACGGATTCCTTCCTTTTGATGGTTGAATAGTATTCTATGTTTCTGTATGTCCCATTTTCTTTATCCATTTCACAGTGGTGCTGATTATACTTCATGGCTATGATCATAAGAGTACAACTACTGTTTTGACATCCTAATTTAATCTCCTTTCTTTATATTTTCAGAAGTGGGCTTGCTGGATTATACAGCAGTTCTACTTTTAATTTTTGAGACATTTTCCTATTGTATTCCCCAAATGGCTTCATTAATTTAGATTACCGCTGACAGTTACTTAAGCATCCCTTTTCTTTACATCTCATCAACACACACCATCCTTTGCCTTTTTGTTTGCTTGTTGTTGTTGTTTGTTTGAGAAAGGGTCCCATTGTGTAGCCCTGACCTGGAATTCTCTCTGTAGACCAGGTTGGCTTCATATTCACAGAACTTCACCTCCTCTGCCTCCCTTCTGCTGGGAATGAAGGCGGGTACCACCACACCTGACCCTATCCGTTGTCTCTTAGTAAGTCACTCTAACAAACAAGATGTCCTGGTGATTTTAATTTGCACCTGACTATTATTAATGATGTTGATTGTTTTGTTACGAGTCTGTCTTCTGGTGATGGCTGTCTGTTCAGGTCTTTTGCCTATTTTTTAAATTGGTATTTTCTTACTGTTGAATTATTTTTGTTGTTTATATATTTTTAGATACTATCCACTTAACAGGTATACAGCTTATACATATGTTTTCTGTGCTATGGCTGATTCTTCATTCTGTTGATAGTTCAATCTGATCCCAGTTTTTTTTGGCTTTTATTACCCATACTTCTCGAGTTGTGTGGATGAATTTTAATCCATCTCTTTCCTACCCACACCGTTTTCTAGGCAATTTACTTTTTTAGGAAAGGTGAGGTTTAAAAATGTGGGTTAGTTATCTGGGAGGTATTTGTTTGTTTGTTTTCTTTTCTGTCTCTTAGAAATTTAATCAGCCACCAATAACTGGTGGAAATTGACTCGGACAGTTGGTTTTCCTGTGGTAAGAGAAAAGAGTGTGTGGTGAGATTATTTACCTCTGAAGACAGAAATAATAGGTTACATATGAAAATTGAAGTCATTTTGAAGTTGCCTTAGATCTTTTAGGCAGTCAAAATACCCTGTAGTAAATTTGTGCTCTGTTGATTAATTTTAACACCAGAGATTAATTCACAGAACATGAGAAATTGGCTTGAAATATTGAAAAATGTTGATGAATTTTGTTTGTGGCTATAACTTCTAAATCTTAGCAAACTCAAGTATTGTAATTAGAAACAGAACGATCTGTTTCACTATGGATATTTAACATGGTGCTGTAATAGTTCAGTTGTATATAAATAGAAACTATAAATATAAATATTTAATTAAACAATTCAGAGATCCCTTCCTGTTTTTCACCCTTTTTGCAGTATCAAGATATAAGCTGAGTGATTTAAACGCAAAGACCCATAATACAATGATTTGTGTCAGGCTGCCAACAAAGCTAAGCCTGGCTGTGATCCTCATAATGACAATGGGGTTGGAGTAGCTCTGCGGCTCATGGAAGCACACACACACACACACACACAAGAGCAATTAGACTCCCGGGCTAATTTATGACCTCGGCTGCAGGTGCTGAGTTTTATGGGAAATGGGAATTATCAGACTTGCCTGAACAGAGTTCAAATCTGTTATATAGACACTTCAAAATCACTCCTTGGAACACTTCCAAAAAGTCTGCTCGAGTGTCTTGATTCCTGTGTTCTTTTCCTGAAGCAGAAGTGACTTCAAAATGTCAAAATCTTGGTTTGAGCTTTTGCAACATCAGAATCCAGCCAGTGTTTAGGAATACTTGTCTATTTTCCATTAAAAGAGTGAGTCCTTATAGAGTCCACTACCATGTGACCCAAACAGTCACTGTACTGAGGGGCTCTTGCTGGGTTGACCTTTTGCCCTGGTGTTCTCACTCATGGGCATTCTCACTAATGGGCACAACTGCAAGATATTAGCATATTGCCCTTTTACCTAGAAGGCCATGTCGCCTTCCTAACCGTGGAACTGTGTGTATTCTTATTGACTAGACAACCATGTACCCTATAACAGTGTTTTGATTAAGAATGGCATACAGATGAAAAGGTGACTTCCAAAGTTTGTAACACCCAGGGAAATCACTGGCATCTAAATTTAATGTCGTCTATGACATAAGTACAAGATCACTTAAAGATGTATCTGTTAACTTATTTCCTCAGCAAGCAGTGCCTGACTGTGCATTAAATGTGGGGTTAGGGGAGGGGAGAGAGAGCACAGGAAGGGGGAAGTAGGGCAGGAGGGAGGGAGGACAGAAGGGAGTGAGAGAAAAGGAGGGAGGGAGGAGTAAGAATAATACTTCTTATGAGTTAATTATTTTAGCTAAGGAAGAAAATGTACCTACCATAGAATTTTGATTTAAACCCAACATCTGATGTTAAGAGTTCTAATAATTCCTAGAATTAAATTTCAGTGAACACTTAAATTTCACATCAAACCAGGGCAATTAACACAGTTCTTTTGCTGCTAGTTTTATTGTGGTTAAATAAAAAAGTCATCCAGGAATACAACAGTTTTAAAGATTTCAAGCATTTTATTGAAGAAATAATGACCTTTTCTAACAGTTGTAGGGAACCACTAATCTTTATCTTTCATGTGGGATTTTGGTTTCTACAATTTCTTTTCTAAAACAAAACAAAACAAGAAATATAAATTCATAAAGGCCATAAACTTCAAGTTTGTGGTTTGCCTAAGTATTTTCTATATTGTGCTATCGTTCCAAAGTCCAGAAAACATTTCACAGACAGCCTAAAGTTTGCTCCTCCTCTATTTGCAAATGTGCCATATTGCCTTGGCTGTGAAAGGAAGCTGAACCTTACACACGTTTCAAAATGAAGGTTCAGTTTTGGTCTCACTTAATGAATATTTTATTGAAGTTGGCTCACAAAATATTCACATATGTGTTGCTCACGCTTGATTCCGTTATTTACGGAGTGTTTTCCTTCTACATAGTTTCGATTATAAATGCTTGACTTGAAGCAGCTGGGTGCTCACGTCTTTCCCAACCCTTGGCACAGAGGCCTTGCTCTAGGCAACTCTCCCTTACCTCTCACCAGATTTCAAATGTTCAGTGTTTTCTCTTGCCCTCCTGAAGGAGCAAATCATTCACAAATGTCCCATGGACACTGTAGCTACGGGTCTGCTTTCCTTGCGTTTCTGTTTTGCCCCATGCTCACCTTTAAACATTCTGACTGTATGCTAAAGAATACACTGCCGAGTCCGAGAGAAGAATCTGAATGAACAAGTAGTTTACCTGAGCAATCTACCACTGGTTATACCTTCATTTAAATAACATAGCTGCAATATTGTGTTGGTTAAGATGGAGACAAAGTTGTCCAGTAACTAAGTTCAAATTGGACCCTTTGAGTGAATTAATGTGTGTCAGTGTAAGAACTTTCAACATACAAGGAACCAACAGTTTTTGCATTTCTTCTATTTCTTTAGTTTTATTTTGACTTGGGTTTATTTGTGCCTATAAAATAATCTATAAATCCAAGGTATGAAATTATGTGCAAAGTCACTGTGCCTCAATAAAAGAATTACAATTTATAATAAAACACCAAATTAAAGCTTGGTTTTATTTTTTTAATTCCCTACAACTGTTCTAAGCAAATAGTCTATAGACAAATATAGCACTTCTTGTAGTGATTGAATATTTCATACATAAATTTTCTCTTGAAAAAATATATAATGTGTAATATGTAACAAAATTCATGCTATTTCAAAATTTGGCTTCCATTGAAAACAGTGATTTTCTTTTACATGTGATGAATTCATGGGATTTTAGAAGCTTGCTTGACAGTTTACTATCAGTAATTAATCATCCTGATCTTATGTATAAAAAAAAAGTGTTTCCCTAACTCCAAAGTCTTAAGAGCAGCGTAAGGATTTGCTTTCCCATTGCCTTTGCATGGTAAACTATGCTGGCACGATTGTGGCTTCTAAGTTTTGAGAGCATGCTTCAGGTGGAAGGGGATGTCTTTGTTGATAAGCTGCTGACGCATGAGGTCCTTCTCTTGGATCCCCAGCACCCATGTCGAAAGGCTAGGTGCAACCACTTGCATCTGGAACAGGTGGGATGGGGTGAGCAGAGACAGACAGATTCAGAGAACTCACTGGCCAGCCAGCCCAGCTGAGTTGAGGAGGTCCAGATGCAAGGAAAGAGCCTGTCTCCCAAAGCAAGGTGAAGAGTGATTGAGAGAGACACAACAGAGATGTTGATCTCTGACTTCTGCATCCACACGTACGTGAGCACGAATATAAACATATACTGTCCTACACACAGAGAGTGTGTTTGAAGGTGGCAATGAGGTCAGTGAGAACAAGAAAGGCTAAGACAGCAGGAGAGGCAGAGACGTGCCTATGTGAATATTTGGGGTTATGGTTAAAACTTTTCCGTGGGCAAGCGACTCATATGCTTGTGACAGTTTCCACCCCTCTATCCTGCCACCTCCTCTCCATATTATTACATCCAAACTTTGTCACATTGCTGTTTAGTCTATCAAGACAGTTTTCAAAGTAACTGGACATAAAGAGGTGACAAGCCAGTTGCTGCTTGTTTGCTATGGTTCGCTCTGAGGCACGTGCACTCAGTTTTGCTCCTGCTGTGGGAGATACTGAGAAAGTCACTATGGCTCCCTTTTCCTAAAGCAAGGCTCCACCTCAGGCCAAGTGTTGAATAATCTTTCTGCTAGCCATTGTCAGTGGTTTGGAATGTCACATGACCTGAAACCCATCAGCCACAGTACATTAGGGGCTGTTACTCCTGCTGCGCTGAATCTCAGCTCATTGTTCTGTTGTTCAGTATAGTAGATAAAGATGTCTACGGACTCGCTCCTCTGACATGTCTCTCTTTATTGTCTCTACGTGATCTTCCTGCTGCTTCTACCCTGATCTCTTTTCCATGCAGTCTTCTCCTGGGAGAGCCTCTGACCTCTCTAACCTTAAATAACCTTTATTGCTGTTTCTAAAACTCTATTGCTGAACACAGTCATATTCTAAGGCATCAGGGTGAGCCATCTTTCTTTCTTACGCTAAGTATCCAGGTCATCAACTTGAAGGAAGAAAGATTTATTTTGGCTCACTGCCCAGAAGACAGTCTGTGGTTCCTTGGCACAGTTGGGTTTGGTCCTACAGCGTCATTATATGTGGAACATGTAGCTGAGAAAACAGCTCACCTCACAGCAACCGGGCCTGGAAGAGGGGACAGCAAGGGCTGAGGTCCCAATAACCCCTTCAAGGACACATTGCCCGCAAAACAACTTTCTTCCATTAGGTCCTCCTTCTTAAAGGCTCTGAACCGAGAACCAAGCCTTCTACACACAGGTCTTTGAGAAATATTCAGAGCCCAAACTAGAGTGAGGGAGTGAGGGACACTGTAAAGGCCCATTTTCACCTCTGATTAAACACCCTTTTCTGGAGAATACAGTGAGATACCAATGACCTGGGAGGTTGAAGAAGTCAGAAGTGGGGAGATCTGTCCCGGTAGCTGCCACTCAAAGCAAACTGTTTGAGTGTGCTTCAGAGCTAACCTTTTGAGACTCTTCCCGCTATTATTTCTACTTTCCCTCATTGATTTGCTTGCCCATTCATTGGCTGTTAGTCGCCTGATGCATTTTTCATTTGAACTTCCTCACCAGAGGGGCTCTGGGAGTGATGGAGAAGCTGGAGGCATTCATATGTTAACCCACCATTTGCTTCTCTGTGTCTCTTCCCTCGTCAGCCCTGAGCCACTTCCTCAAGGGAAAATCTCTGAAGTTTTCATCTGTTACAACCTTCTCTGCTGAACAGATCCTTCCCAACTGTTTACTCTGAAACACTGGTCCCTAAGGATGCTGGAACTGTTGGACGTAACAGTTTCTAAAGTGTGTAAAACATCACTACACAATGGTTTATTGAAGTAGGCCTGTCTTGTACTTCCTAAAAATTATATTTTTTTCATGTGTGTGTATAAAGAGCTGAATATATGTATATAGACACATATATATTCAGGTCTTCACATATTTTTCCAACTTCTATCTTTTCTATCTGCAAACATTGGTATTTGTATAATCTATATTCCTAACATTTATTGTGTATCTTTAAAGTGTATTTATAAAAAGCACACTTTTAAAGAACTTTATTAAAAACATAAATTCCAAGAGCAGTGCTGTTCTTTGTACTGTATAGAGTAACACTGAACAAACAGACATGGCTCTCCCAACATCTGCTACCCCATAGTTACTTCATTGAGCAAATCAAGGAATCTTGTCATTCAGTTTTAATGGTGGAGGATCATCTCCCTCCAGGAAGTCTTGTGGTCAGCAGGCAAAAATGGCCGTCAGCTTCTCCAAAGTTGGAGGCATCATTATGTACTAACGGTCACCCACAACTTTTATAATAGCGGGCCAGCTGTGTAAACTGCAAGATGTTGTCACAAGGAAGTGCCAAGCAAAGCTGTGGTGCTGTTTGCTGACTGTGCTGAAGGCCAGAGACGCTCAATTCTTGCCAGTCCTTCAGAAGACTGCTAGGAAAAGCGCTGCCTCTGGGAGGTGCCCATTCCCCAGGGCCTGGGATCCTGTCTTAGAGATCCAACTTGGCCCAACGCCTTTGTCTTCAAACGCTGCCTACTGACAAGACCTGGGTCCCGCAGGGCCGGGCTGGGGACCAGCTGGGCTGACTGCACTCCTGTCATAGCTGGGCCACACCTTCTGGAAACCTGGAAGTAATTCTTTCTGTGGTTGGGAATCAGCACCTGCTATGATGTGGCTGCAGCTTTCTCTGCTGAAGTTGATTAAAATAATGCATGTCCTTGACTATGGCATAGTTAAACGGACCCAGGTTCCAAGTAGTGTGCAAACGTTGCCAGTCTGGTGTAACAGTTCTTCCAGGCTCAACTCTGTTCAAGTCCTGGAGCACATTCCCTGGAACTATGGTCCTGAGCTATAATTGCACGGGAGTGGTGCTTGTTGTATTCCTAATGTCAAAGCAGATCAACATCCAAACCGGAGACCAGAGGAATTCCTAGGGTAGCTTGGAAATAAAACAGGCTTGAGTTAAAGGGTAGGGAAGAGACTAAATATACATTACTGGTCTACAACCTTCTTTTATGTTTAACTGGTCTATATAATGTAAACTTCATATATTTGTTTTCATGTTGATTCTTCTTATTACCCAGCCTGAGACTTACAACTTGTAGCCCATAAGAAAGCAATCCTTCCTGCGGCTCTTGTCTATAACTGTTCTGAGTTCCGTCACATGGGCCAACTGTGCTTCTCGGTGCGCTTCATGTAATCTGAAGCCTAGAGCATCCTTATCTAGCCTCTTCAGTTTCATTCAGTATAGTGACTGTGGGATTCATGTCTGGTTTTAGAAGGTATTTATACTTTTTCATTGCTGTGTAGCATTCAGTTACATAACTATACCATAATTTATCCTTTGTATCATGAATATACATTTGACTTGCCCCTCCACGTTTTTAGCTGTTAAAAGTAAAACACCTCAGGGAGTATACTTTATGTTTTATCTTTTTTGGACATAAAGGCTCATTTGTTCTAATAATGGTATGGATATTTGTTTTAGTTAGCATTGCTATTGCTGCACTAAAACACCATGACCAAAAGCGACTTGTAGTCCATCTTATGACCTGTAGTCCGTCTTCCAGGGAAGTGAGGGCACGAACCCAGAGCCAGGAACAGAAGCAGAGGCCATAGAGTGCTGTGCACTGTCTTGCTGCTCATCATGACTTTCTCAGCCTTATTTCTTACACTCAGAACTATCAGTCTAAGGGTGGGAGCACCCACCAGAAGCTGGGCTCTTCCACATCCATCACTGATCAAGACAATATAGCACAGACTCGCCACAGGCCAAGTTGGTGGGGACATTTTCTCAGTTGAGGTTCTCTCTTCCTAAGGGAAGATGCATATTTTCATTTAAATGGTTCTGCTAACCTGTCTTCTGGGTTAGTAGCTACCAGCAGCGACAGTTCTGAGCTTAGCCTTTGTGTTACATCTTCACCATCTCTAGGAATTACCCGATGCTCTGACACTTCACCCTTTCTGCAGGCCTGCTTCATTAGAACTTCACTTGGTGTTGGCTTGATGAACTCACATTTCCCCATGCCTTCGTCGATAACCTGGCTGGCCTCTTACATGAAGTACCTGTTCACCTCTTTTTGTGCACTTACATTTTCCCCTTAGTTGTTTGTAGGAACTTGTTAGGGAATCTGACAATGAACCCTTTTCTGGGTACACTACAAATGACTTCTCCCAGTCTGTGTGGTGTTTTCATTATGGTAGTGTTGTTTATGTGATGGCGGGGAGCAGTCTCAGAAGCTTATGTACGCTAGGTAAGTTCTCTACCACTGAGCTGCATCCCACACCTAATACGGAAGTTGTAAATCCTCATGGTACTACTCTTGCCTCCGAGAATGAGGGTCATGAGAACAGGAACATTGACTGGTGCTGAGAGGGGGACCTGCCCAGGGCTTCCAGAGACTGAACCCATCACTCCATCCATTCCAGCCAAGTACTCTACCACACAGAAGCCCATAGCTCCCAAAGGTGGTTTTGCATGAACAAAACATCTTGAGCTTCCCATGGGAGACTGGTATCAAATAGAGGGCTACAGATGATAATCTCACAACCTCTGACAAGAAACTACAGCAAAACCTAATATTAGGGAAAATGCGTAAATTGTAAGTAGCAAACAGAATGATAGAGAGTTGGGCTACGGCAGATAGCGCAGGAAAAGCTTCAGATCTCTGTCAACTGGGATGAGAACAGATAGAGAACGTTCATCCTGGGAGGGCTTTCGGAGAGTAAGGGCTTGAACTTCTCATTTTACACAGAAAAATGAGTCTGAAGAATGTTAACTAATCCACTGTAATTACATTAAACCGATGTAGAGAGCGAGATCAGAGCTTCTTAAGTAAGACAGGAACTTCACCTGGAGTGATTTTCTCAGTCAGTCCCAGCTTCAAACACTTTGGCTTTGTGTTTGTATTTGTGTAAATAATACATTCAGATTTTGAAAATTATTTCCTGCTATGTGGTATGCATTTAGTTTTTGTGTGTGGTCACCATTGGAAAATAGTTTACTAGGTATGCGATTGGCATTCATCGTTTAGGTCTGTGGAACTCTCACAGAGAACTTAAAGAAGAGTGAGTGTCATCTTGTTCCTTAAATCCCTATGTCACCGCTTCTGATCAGGAACCACAGAAGTTACCACATGAGGTACACTGACTGAGAGGCTGACCTGGGAATTGTGGGGCAGGTTTTCACAACTAGGGTCACTAGGATTTCTCTCCCTGCTCCCTTTGCTCACAATGGACTTGTGATAATCCTTTGAATAGAACGTTGATGTCTTAAGGGCAGATTTGTGTCCCAGAATATACCCTAGTGTCAGTCTTTGGGGACAGAAAGGGCTATCTCACTCTAACCTAGGCATCTACCTTTGAAATCCAGGCCATGTCCCTGACTAGCTGCTTACACCGAGAACTGTGGAGTCAAGATGGCAGGCCTTCCCTCATCTAGATCTCTTAAGCCCTTGAAGAAATTCTACGTGCATGGCAGTGATAAGAATGCTGTGCTTTCTCCAGGAGGAGGCACAGCTGTGTAGTAGGGAAAAGACCCCAGATGTTGCTCTTCTGCAGGGAGAAGGCAGCTCCTGCTCTTTTGCAGACTGATGTGGCACCTGGAGGAGAAAAGGAACTTCCTCTGGAGCTCCTTCTCTTCCCATGTACCTCTCTAGCTGACTGATCAGTCGCCGGTCCTGGGAAACTGCCCTGCCCAGCCAACCTGAACTCACACAAAGGAAAAGCACTGGGCATTTCCACATCAGGTCTGATTCTGCCACACTGTGGCTGGTGCCAGGTTTGATTGGTAGGCCTTGGATCAGGCCTTAAACACAGTGGGTTCTTGGTGCCAGCTGTAGGGCTCCTGAGAACCCTTCCCTAACGCATGCGCAAATTTTTGATTGTATGTAGATTCCTCCCCAGACTGTCTGTGTTCAAGAAGGTCTGTCTGTTCTTGATATCTCAGGTCTTGAGGTGGGGCAGAGGCATCTTGGCTCTCTTTGAAATTTCGTAAAAGCTATGGATTCCTCAAAAGAACAAAAAACAGTTTCTCCTCCAAACCCCACAAAAATAGGCTTTTTGTGGACATAACTTTATGTTTTGTTTCAGGAAACACAGAGAGGCAGTCACGCTGTCTGCAGTCTTTAGGATGGCTCGACTGACTGTGGGAAAAGAGAACCTAAGTTAAATGTAAACGTATTGGGAAGTATTTGAGTCCTTCTCTTACTTGCCTCTTCAACAGAGTAAGACAATTAAAATGAATTAAAAAAATAATTCTAGAGGCGTTCAAGAAAATTTCAATACATTTGAAAAGCATAAATATGGGAAGACAAGAAGTGTAATTTTAGTCCAGGGGTGACTCAGAACTGGGGGTGACAGCTTCAAAAACTAGTAAGTTTTGGTTTGGTTTGATTTGGTTTGGTTTTTAATCAGCTTTTCTTTCTCTTGGGTTCACTTAAACTCTCATACTTGGAAACTCCATTCTCTTTTTGACGAAAAGGTCTTCTTCCATCGGGTGCTGTGGTGCAAGGCTCTCATTTGACACGGCAGGGCAGAGGCAGGTAGAGTTCTGTGTGCTCAAGGCCAGACTGGTCTATCTAATGCCCTCTGTATCAAACAAACGACCTTCCTCCTTGGTTTGGAGGGATGAGAAAACATACACAGATTCTGACACTCTTTGCTTGAGATATTTCTCCATTGTAAACTCCTGTCAATTCCACATCACCCGTGACGTTTACATGTTTTATTTGCATTTATGTGGATCTATTTTCAAAATTAGAGTTAAGTGTTTCAAATTTGGGAAAGAAAATTTATTTTAGTTACACACACATATATAAAAAATCATAAGTTTCTTTCATATAAAATCTTTATTCATTTGATATCTGTGCATAAATCCATTTTCAAAGAAAAATATTCTGTGTGTCTACATATAAACTATACATATATACATACATATGTGTGTGTGTGTGTGTGTATGTGTATACATAGTCAATGTCCTATTGCTGTCCACACCATGACTATGACAACTCTTATAAAGGAAAACATTTAACTGGGACTGACTTACAGTTCAGGTATTTAGTCCATCATCATCATGATGGGAAGCATGGAGGCACTCAGGCAGGCATGGTGGTAGAAAAGGAGCTGAGAGTTCTATATCCAGACCAACAGGCAGCAGGAAGAGAGAGAGAGAGGGAGGGAGAGAGAGAGAGAGAGAGAGAGAGAGAGAGAGAGAGAGAGAGAGAGAGAGAGA